>JAVLUX010000037.1:2500-5000 GCA_032164185.1 Moxostoma hubbsi
AGGAGAGACCACCACAGCAGAGAGCACAGAGCTATGCTGAAGCTGTGGCCCGGCCCCCTGCCACACCCACACTCACGACAACCAATGAGCTGGGACTCATTAAAGAGATGCTACAAACACTGTGCAACCAGCTACTACAGAGATAAGAACACTATTCAAACACACACCTACAGACACACATTCACTCTCACACAGACACACACACATTCACACACCTACACACACACACATTCACTCTCACAGAGATAAGAACACAACTCAAACACACACCTACACACACACATTCACTCTCACACAGACACACACACATTCACACACACACACCTACACACACACTCACTCTCACAGAGATAAGAACACAACTCAAACACACACCTACACACACACATTCACTCTCACAGAGATAAGAACACAACTCAAACACACACATTCACTCTCACTGACACACACTCAAGCACAGACACATACAATCTCACACAGACACACACACACACACACACACACTCACGCACACATGGACACACACACACACACTCACTCTCACGCACACATGGACACACACACTCCCTCTCACGCAGACACATACTCACGCACGGACACACACACATTCACATACACAGTTATGTACATAGACACACACACACTCACTCAAACACATTTACACTCACATGCGCACACACACACACACACACACACTCTTAAACCCACAAACAGCAAAATGAAATAATAATAATTAAAAAAAAATAAAAAATATATATATATATATATATATATATATATATATATATATATATATATATATATATATATAATAACAAAACCAAAATAATAATAACAATAATTAATTTATGTAAATTGTTTGCATGCATGTTTTCATATGTTTTCTCTCTGTCTTACTATATAGGTTTTGTCTTAATATCAATGTGTTCATTTTTAATAAGTTGTTGGAATATTCAGGGTCTTCATTCATCCACATTTGGATTCAAAAGTACAGACCCTGAATTCTTAAAATGTATAAAAGATATGGACATTATGGTTCTCACGGAAACCTGGTGTCGACAGGACGTGATCACCCACTGTCCCTCAGGCTACTACGAAATCATCGTGCCCTCAGTGAAATTAAATACAGTCCACCGCGGTCGAGACTCGGGAGGGATTCTGGTGTGGTACAGGGAGGATCTGGCCAAACACATCTCAACCATCATACTGGGAAAATTCCACTGTTGGATTAAATTAAAGAAGGAAATTGGCATTGGCACCACAGACACATATCTCTGTGCCATCTACAATCCTCCAGTGGAATCCCCGTACCATGATGAGGAATACCTGCACAACATCCACACAGAGATCAGCCGCTTCCAGGCCCAGGGAAACGTGCTGCTGTGTGGAGACTTTAATGCACGAACCGGAACTGAACCGGATAATATTGACCCAAAGGGCAATAAACATGTGTTTGGCCAGAGCCCCGTGAGCCTCACCAAAAACCTCCCAGCACGGAACAATCTCGACCATACTGTAAATAAAACTGGTACAGAATTAGTGCACCTCTGCCAAGCCTCAGGCCTGTACATACTCAACGGCAGGATCAGAGGGGACTCATTAGGGAGGTTCACGTGTTATTCAGGTCTTGGAGCTAGTGTAGTTGACTATGCCATCACTGACATGGACCCTTCCTCCTTCAGTGCATTCACTGTCAGACAGCAAACTCCACTCTCAGACCATAACCAGACTAATATATATATTAAACAACACCACACAGAAAAACACAGAGCAATGGAGAACTGTCACATGTATCCAGTGCAGCAGAGATACAGATGGACTCCAGACAGCTCCGACAAATATACCCAAGCCCTCAACTCTCAAGAACTGAAAAACACGATCACTAAATTTATACACAAACAATTCGGAATGAACAAGGATGGTGTAAATTCGGCTACTGATGAAATCAATTATATATTTAAAAAAGCAGCCAGTAAAGCTGAGTTGAAAAAGAAAGGCAAAAAACATCCTGAAAAACCCACCAAAACAGAAAAGTGGTTTGACACAGACTGTAAAACATTAAGAAAACAACTCAGAAAATTATCCAATCAGAAACACAATGATCCAAACAACACTGACATAAGAATTGACTACTGCTCCAAATTACAACAATACAAACAAACAATCAGAGACAAAAAGCATCACCATCTCACCAAAAGCTTACAGGAAATTGAACAATCGATCAATCAAAATCAGTTCTGGGATCTGTGGAATAATTTGAGCACAACAAAACAACAAGATTTGCCGATCCAAAATGGAGAAATCTGGAAAAATCACTTTCAAAACTTGTATAAAGAAATCCCACCAAAACAACTAAATGACAATTATAATCAGATCAAACACAAACTACAAATATATGAAAACACAATTAAAAATAACCAGAATCCTCTGGACTTCACAATCACACATGAAGAATTAATCCAAAAACTGAAACACCAAAAATGCAAAAAATCTTGTGGTG
>JAVLUX010000037.1:1812500-2252500 GCA_032164185.1 Moxostoma hubbsi
TACAAATTTTCATTCTGGACAATTTGGCAACCAGATAGCCACCACTCAAAACACTAACAATGCCCTAACAACCTCATTAACACCCTAGTAATAGCACTGTAACCTGCAATAGCCTGGCAACCACCCTGAACACCCTAGCAACCACATAGCCACCACTCAAAACACCCGTACAATGCCTAGTAAGAGCATAACGCCCTGGCATCACCCAAAGCACCAGAGTAAATACCCAAAACACCCTAGCAACCACAAAGAAATGCCATAAAACCTGCCCAGAACATTGTAGTAACTCCCTAGAAACTTAAACGTAACCCTTGTAAGAGCATAGTAATGCCCTAGGCTAGCAATCACCCAGAGCATCCTAGCAACAACCATGACTTCCTTCTCTTCTTTATATTTTTAATTGTTTCTTAATTCATTTATAAAATATGAACTTAATTGATTTCATTCACATTTTGATTTTTGGGAAAGTACTTTGTATAAGTACTTTTTTTTCTTTTCTTTTTTTACTTTCCTAGCACTAATATTGTTTTGTATTATATTTTCTTTAAATCTGCTTCTGTTTCTTTTTTGTGTGCAAATAAAACAACACAAAAAACACAGAGCAGCACCTTAGCAACCACCCAGAACTTTTGCGTGTCCACGTGACAACACCCAGTTTTCCTCTTATATTAATGAGCTTAAAATGTTCTGGGCCCCTTAGCAATCGTATAGTAATGCATTGGCAACCACTCAGAACATCCTAGCAATCACATAACAACACCTTAGAAACCACACAAAACATTTGCTTATCCACAGCAACTCCCATTTCTCCCCAGGAAAACCATAGCAAATAGCAATACACTTAACAATACACCAGCTTAACCAGAATGTAATTGCCATTATGGTCTAAGCTGGTTAATGCTTGTTGGTACTGGTCTACCTGGTGGTGAAGTTGGTTGACCAGCATGGTCTTTTAGGTGAAGCTGGTTTAGCTAATTAAGAAGCCTGGTAGGGTCACCAGCACACCAGCATGCCATGTTGGGGGACCAGCACACTTACCACAACATATGCTGGATATTTTTGCAGGGATAGCAACTCCCATTGCTTCCCAGGAAATCCATAGCAAACAGCAATGCACGTAAAACCATTCCAGACCCCTTAGCAATTGTATAGTAATGCCCTGGTAACCATCAGTAACATCCTAGCAATCACATAGCAACAACTTAGCAACCACCCAGAACATCCGCGTATCCACATAGCAACTCCCATTTCTCCCCAGGAAAATCATAGCACATAGTAATGCACTTAAAACCATTCCGGACCCTTAGCAATCACATAGCAACACCCTAGCATCAACCCCCAACCCCCACCCCCCACTCAACATCTTTTGGGCATGATCAACGAACATGTATCCACATAGCAGCTCCCTAGCAACCAGAAATTCCAAGTAATCACTCAAAACACCCTAGCAACAACCTAGTAGCACTATAGCAACTATGTAATGCACTGAAACCATTCTGAACACCTTAGCAACTGCTTAGCCACACTCAAACACCCACAACATTGTAGCATGTAAACACCAGTCACATTTTTGCAAATGTATATAAATTATGTAAATTATCTTTTTTAAAACAAGAGGACAGAATAACTCAAGCAGATGTTTGTCATCACTGAGTTTTTCGCATTTTGTGAAAGTTTGGTCACAAGCAGCTGTCAAAGGAGGATATTTTTATGAATGTGAATTGTGAAATGTATGTGTTTTGTGCTGTCTTTAGTGGTTCTCAGTTATTTATGTGGCTGAGGTTAATGATCTGTGAATTGTGTTTCTAGCACATTCTTTCGAGTTCCAGGAAATCACTCATCTTTTCAATGCTGTTAATAATGCTTTAAAAACAGTCGGTCTAATCAACAAACAAGTACTCTGGCAGGAAGAGGCTGAGCTATTTTCAGCTTGCTGAATTTGAAAGGAAAGTTTTTCTTAGCAAACATTACAAGGATGTCTTCTACGAATGGTCATTAGGACACATGTTCAGCTGTCAAACTCAGCTGGCAATATAGCACAAGAAAATAGCTACAAACTATCCAAGACTGTTGTTTATGCAGAGCTGGTCAATACTGGAATAACACAGTTTGTATCTTTCATGTACTCCCTAAAAAACAAGATCTCACATGATCCCACAATGTGTCTCCTTTAACATTGTCCTAGAAATTGTTGGAGCATTGTTAGGGTGTTTTGTATGTTGGCTTTATGGTTGTTAGGGTGTTTTGGGTGGTTGCCAGGGTGTTGCTAAGCTGTCCAAAATGAGATTTGCGTGCATTACTATATACTTACTCTGATTTTCTTGATCATTGCATTGCTAGGGGGGTTGCTGTGGTGTATTGGTGATTATTTGGGATTTTTAAATGGTTGCTATGAAGTTGCTATGTGGGTGCAGGGGTGTTATGGGTGGTTACTATAATGTTCTGGGTGATTGCTAGGGTGTTCAGGGTGGTTGCTAGATCTCGGCTCGGTTTGCTTTAAAGGGGACTGATTTATTAGAAGATATAGTTCAGCTCCATAGGTCCATACAATGCAAGTGTATTATAATGGTGATCAAAACTTTGAAGCTCTGAAAAGCAAATAAAGGCAGCATAAAAGTAATACATATTACAATATCTATATTAAAAGTAATAAATTACACTTATAATGGTCACCTTTGACCCCAAGGTCACCCACATGCGCAGAGCGCTAGATAGTGCTAGGAAGTGTTTTCAAGCTTGAGGACACCAAGGAGACTGCTGATTTATAGTGAAAAAGGGGTTATACTTTGGTCTGTTTCTCTTTTTTTTTTTTTTTTTTGGTCACCATTCACATGCATTGTATGGAGATATTTTTCTAAAAACCTTCATTTGAGTTCTGCAGAAGAAAGAATGTCATACACATCTGGGATGGCGTGAGTGCGAGTAAATGATGAGAGAATTTTCATTTTTGGGTCAACTATCCCTCTAAATTGAGATCTGCAAATGGTTACTTGAAAGTAACCAGTTTAAAGATAACACATTTTAGAAAAATTGACATACAAATGGAAGAAAGAAACAGAACTGTTGAGTGGATTCAGAATCATTCAAATCCTTATGCTTCTCATCCCTAGTGGGGATAAAGAGAGAAGTATAGAGTCTAATAACTTATACAGTTAAAGTGATTTGACACAAAAACAGTCTGTCTGGGGATCTGCAAATGGTGTGCATATCTGATCATGATATCAAAACAATAACTCGAAGGGTGGAAAGCAAGTGAGTGAGAGGCCTGAGAAATTAGCATGTTTGTGTGCCTGTTGCCTCAGCAAGCCAGTGATTTGAGAACGAGTGCTCTGCTTCTTGCCTCCAGTCATATTCACTCCAGCCAGACTGCAGGGCTCTGAATAACTGCAGGCAATATCTTAACCTGTCCGTCCATCTTCCTGTCTAGCTGGCTGGCTGTCCATCTTGTCTGGCCGTCAGCCCGCCTGAGACTAACTCTCCAACAGCAGCAGGATATCCAGGAGTGCCAGTGAGCGTAATTTACCACGGGGCAAATCCTCACCCCTGTCCATCTGCAGAAATAACGAGATAAATACAAAACCGCCTTCCTCTGTGACAGCTCCACACACTGCTCTGTATGCCAAGACCGTTCTGGACAGTGTATGGATGAACAGATGGGGGGTAAATACAGAGAAGCCACAGCCACATCAAGATATGACAGCTGGACAATTCTACAAGTGCAACTTTATAAATGTAATACAATTTTGTCATTATTTAACAATGTCAGCACTCATGTCGTGAGTGATATTGTTTTGGAACACAAAAAGAGATTTTAAAAAGAGTTTACTAGAATGTCCACGCTGTTCTTTTCCATCCACTGAAAGTGAATGGTGACTGATGCTGTCAAACTGCAGAAATTACAAAATAACACCAGAAATGTACCAGAAAAGTGCTCCATAGAACTTGTGCACTATATTCCAAGTTCTTTAAAGCCTAACAACATCTTTGCATAAGGAACTGACCGAAATGTAAGACAATCATCAATTATTTAAAGAAAATCTTCCCCTCCGCCATAGCTCTCAAAACTCATTCTCACTTATGCTTTTTCAAATCATTGCAGTGCTGCGTAGTCATGGATTACTTGTAACCTGGGTTATGTTATCATATTACTAAATCAAGTAAGTGCTTGTAATTAGATTACATTTTAAAATATTTATAATCAGATTACAGTTACTTTATATGTTAGTAACGTAAAAAGTTACTTTTAGTGTTTATTAAGCACTGCTTATGCATAGCTGTGAAATACTAAATTTACATCCTATCCTGATTATTGACAACAATTATTGATTCTGGAAGTCTGGACAAAAAATGGCAAACCTTCTACATACGAATAATTCATTCATCATGGAAAAAACATATATGGTAAAAATTTGTTTTTTGTGTTTCATGATTTTTTAAGTGCCTTTTTAAAACTCAGTAACAGATAAGTAGCAAGCAAATAAAAAAACATATCAATTCTCATATTTTGATTCATTAAGTATGTTTTCTTAAATGCATTTAAGCAACATCACGTCAAAATGGTACAAGTTTATCCGACTTAAATGCATGTGACATCAGATAAACAAACAGGCCTGTAATCCAAAACTAATCAAATTAGATTACATAAAACAGGTAATATAAGAGATTGTGTTACAGATTACAATTGCAGTAATGTAATTTGTAATGACTACTGGATTACAATTCATTAATCTACCAAGCACTGTCTATAAATGAAGGTAAAATACATTTTATATAGTTAATTTATTTACAAATCAAATACCAATTGTTTTTTTTTAACAAAATAGTAAAAGTATTTTAAATTTGCAGTCTTTGAAAGGTGGAATTTAAGTACAAAATATCACCTATGAGCAACATTAGTGGTACTAATGTGGCAAATACCAGCAAGTTAAAACTTTGAGATTAATTCAAACTGCAAAAAAATGAAAATGATGGGTAACACTTCACAAAAAGTTTGTTTTTATTATGCTAATGAACGTAGTTAACTAATGTTACAATAACAATGAAAATACTTTTACAGCATGTATAAATCTTGATAAATGTTAACTGAAACATATACTAATATTTTTTAATGTATTATGATCTAACATGAAAAACAATTAACAGTTTTCTTTAAAAAAAATACCATTAACCAAGATTATATATGCTGTAAAAAAATGTTGTTCTTTGTAGCACGATACCTAACGCATTTACTAATGTTCCAAATATAATCATATTGTAAAGTGTTACCAAATCATGAACCTAATCATGGTTAATTGTTGTACATTAATTAAATCTATTGAGCTTCATAGTGAGTATACTATTTTCAAACTTAAACACTGATAAACCCATTAAATACCAATTGTCATGGGAAAATTGTACCAAGCAGACTGCCTTTTTGTGAGGCGATGAAAATTGCAGTAATATTATAAGTCTGTAAAAACATAAGGATAGGCTTTGTGACACACCATGCAATTACCTTTAACACTCCTCCCTTCCTAAATGAACATACTTCAGGAATTCGTTCTCATGGAACTGTTGTTTGGCTAGCATGAGTGGGTTTGTTATGGCTCCGATACACCTGCTTTAGTATATACTTAGACTGTCATATACTTAGAGTAGACTGTCAAGAGTCCCGCCCTGGAACTAGAACTGATCCACACTTTTCTGTCAGTGGAAAATTATGGTGCCTCCACAACTATTTTGCACAATATTTTTACTCTAGGCTTATTTCCAACACTGCATGTTGGTTGTATGTATATTGCCATTACATAAGTGCATGTTAAATGCAGGTTTTGAGGCCCACAGTCTATAAATTTTAAATGAGACAATGTTATTCTTGTAGGGTTTGTCTTGTTGGGGTTTTGTCACATGGCTGAAAGTATGAATGAATGCATGAGGCTCGCTGTGTGTGGGTAACCAGGGGGTGAAATGTTACCATGGTAATCAGGTCAGAGGGGATGTGACTTTAATTTTCCACCAGTAAAAGGGCCGAGCCAGTGTCCATCTGTCATACAAACAATACACACAATCACACGAACACTACCCTGCTCTTTCTATCTCACACACACATACTCTTTCTCACAAACTGACATGTGAACTTTCATAGCAGGTAAAAACGTCATGGTTACTGTTGTAACCTCTGTTTCCCGAGGGTAGGAACGAGACGTTGTGTCGAATGAAGTGACACAAGGGGTCTTCCTGGGATGCCAAACGTACCTCTGAACCTGAGAAAAGGCCAATGTCAAGTTGGCAGACAGAATTTGCATGCCCCGCCCCAGACATACGGGTATAAAGGGAAGCAGGGCAGCAAGTGCCAATCAGGATTTTGCACTGAGGAGTCAAAAATAAGGTACGGCCGTTTACAGTGGTAGGTCTAGTGCTGTGGCAGGAGGGACACAACGTCTCGTTCCTTCCCTCGGGAAACAGAGGTTACAACAGTAACCATGATGTTCCCCTCCTGTCACTCACTTGATGTTGTGTAGAATGAAGTGACACAAGGTGTCCCATATAAAAATGGCACACACTGACCGTGCTATGTGAACTGCCGAGACAGGTGCAAGCAGGCTACTGCGTGCTAGAGGCAACTGTGTCAGCTGCACGTAGCCCTCCCCATCGCCCCCAAAGAGGTGTCACATACAGACCTTAGGTTCCCCGCACCCCTGAGGAGGGGGAACAGGCGCTACATGACTAGCCTGGGAGCAAGCCTGGCAGCCGCGCCTTTTCTCTCACTATGTCTCTCACATTGATGGACGTGATGTGACTGGGGCTATCTTAACGCTATGAAATGCATTGGGGAAAGGCGGTCTTTCCCGGTCCTATTCTTTCAGGGGGAAAAGACCATGCGGAGGCCACATCCTGCCCAGTCTAGGGAGAGGTAAAAATGTGGCAAATACACCACGAGGATTGTGAAGCCATACATGGGAAATGGTGCGGGGAGGGTTCAGTCTCCAGGCGCCTTTCAGGAACCTGATAATCAAGTCGTGCTAACCTAGGGACTTGCCATCTACTGTGTTGTGGCTGCAATAGCGGTCGCGGTGCTGTCTGAACGGATCAAGATGTGCTTGCCCCAGATTAGTGTGAGAAACCTTTGTAGGGCAAGAGATACAGCCAACAACTCAAGGCAGTTGTGGTCACCATGACACGTCTGAACACCTGCTGCGAGGGGACTCCGGTCCAAGAGTTGAAATTCTGACAGCAAGAAGGGGTGATTGTCACACGGTATGTGCCGTAGCGTCATGCCCATCTCGGGACTCGAGTCTGTAACCAGTGCTGATGTCTCATATGCATCAACCCAAGCGGATTCCGGGGAGCCTGGCTGGGAGAGCAGACCCCAAGGTGGCAGCCCAGACAAGTCATCAGCTTTAGACGCCACTGTGACGCTTTCCGATGCAGCGGCGATGTTACCATCCAATTCCAGGGGGCTCAAGGGAGAATGCCGGCTGTCCACGAGAGGAGCCGCACTCATCCCGAGCTCGGACGTAAGCGAGAAAGTGTGCCGGGGGGCGGGTGGTTCGTGGGGATTTACCCAGCGAAACCGAGCCCGTCGTCATCCACAAATCGCCTTCATCGCCAGCCGGGTCGTCCTCAATCCTGTGGGAAGAAGGATCGACGCGGGGGCGGCTGAAGTGGCTTTCTCTCGTGAGTAAAGAAAGCCGCGACCGCAATGTTGCCATGGCTATGTTCTTGCACTGAGAACATGAACCATTCATAAAATGCTGCCTGCGTGTGATCGCAGCCCTGGCACGCGAGGCAGCTTATATGACTGTCAGAAGTGGAGAGAAATAAACCGCATCCAGGAACTACACAGAGGCGGAATGACATTTTTGATAATTAAACTACATTTTGATAATTTGATAACTACATAATGACAATTTATCTACAGTTTTACACTTTGAAAATGTAACTGCTGCTTCCCCAAGCGAAACATGCTGTCACAATACTACGGTGTTGTGACTGGTTACCAGGGTGTTGCTATGTATTGCTAAGATATTCTGTGTGTTTTTTAGCATGTTGCAATGTAGTTTGTTGCTAAAGTGTTCGGGGTGGTTGCTAGATGGGCCACAAGATAAAATTGTATGTCTGCTCGCTTAAAAACGGAAGACAAGCTCCTCAACGAGCTGTACACTTCAAGTTAAAAATACTTAACCCTAAGTATGAGCAATACTTCTAGAGCGCAACAGAGCCTGCCTACTTTTTCAGCTGGAAGTATTTTTTTCCCCATTTATTTTTTTTCATAAAAGTGTTTTAAGCCATGAACCAAACTGACCAGCTGTGAGGTGAATAACAACATTACAAACTTGGATTGAATGCAAAAAAATAATAAAAAAATAATGGTAACTCTTTAGATTACAGCCTGCAATTACACAGAATTACACAGAATTTACAGCGTACCATTTTTTTGTAATATTAGTGTAACTACACAATACATACTTGTAGGTATAAGGGAACAATATGCAAAGTTTGGGGAATAAAGGTGTAACTATTCTAATATTACGTGGTATATGACCTTATACTATGCTAAACAACAATTTTTGAGAGCAATTAAGCAAGAACATACACAGCGTACCTTTTAGTAATAATAGTGTTCCTAAACATATAGGCTACTGCAGGTATTTTTTAACTCTGAGGTACATACTCTATTATTACAGGATACATGAGGGTTTTTTTTTTTCTTCACTACTGTCATCTGATGGAGTTTTGTTTTCTTGCCATTGTCACCTTTTGAAATTGAAGTATTTTTCATGATTGATGCATTTTGAAACATTACTGTTATTTTTTCAATTTACTACTGTGAAGCTGCTTTGAAACAATCTGAAGCTTATAGTATAATGCGCTATATAAATAAATGTGATTTGACTTGACTTAAGTTGGCATAATGGAGATATTATGTGGTATGTATGTATGTACAACAATCTTACCTTTGGGGAAATAAGTCGAGTTCATTCAGTATTTGTCTGAGGATCCAGAAATGGTCCAGCCACAACAGTGGCTCGGATCAGTGACATGGCCAGGAGGACACAACGTCTCGTTCCCTCCATCAGGGAACAGAGGTTACATACGTAACCTAGACGTTCCCAGTCTGTCGCTCACTTCGATGTTGTGTCATGTACGTGGTCTGCTGACACAGGAGTGGGCAGGTATTTCACGTGCAAAGGCGACCAGCTGTGTCAGACTGCACATACCCTTCCCCAATGCCCCATAAAAGTCGTCGGAATCCTTCTAGTTACCCTACACAGGGGAACAAGGCGTCGCTTGCCAACCCGGGAACGGGCCGAGTCTAACCGGTCCACTTTTCTCTCTATGTCTGTTCACATAGAGCAAGAAATGACTGGGGCCCTTACACGCATTGAGGGAAGGGGGTCTTACCCAGTTTCCTATTCTTTCAGGGGGAAAATACCCTGCAGAGACCACACCTGCCCAGGAAGGGGGAGGTAAGAGTGGTGAATACATCACATGGTTTTTAGGCGACATGTGGAAGGTGGCGTGGTGGTAGATCCAGCCTCAAGGAGGGGGGAGTAGCTACAACATGGCGACCGGGGGGCAGCTGGGACTGCCTAAGGGAGACGTGGGTCCACTCGCAAGAGGACCGTACTGCGGAAAATACACACAGGGGGAGTCCAAGCAGGAGTCCTGACCTGTGGAGCACCTATTCCAGTACAGTGTAGATTAAGTATCCGCAGTGGATCGGGTCAGCGCATTCCTCCGCTGAACTGCGGACCCAAAGGGCTAGGGAGGAGTCCTCCAGGGATCCAAATGAGTGGGATCTCCTGGGATAGAAAGCGTACAGTTTTACCTCGTTTGAGGGAAAGGGCACTAAGTGCAAGTGATCCACCCGGTCAGTCCATCAGAGTGTACCGAGTTCTACCGGCTCGGACCTGAGAAAACACGGGACGATACTGACTCAACCCTGAGATTGTAGAATCTCGCAAATGTATTAGGTGTTGCCCAACCCGCTGCTCTACATATGTCTGCCAGGGAAGTGCCTCTGGCCAGTGCCCACGAGGACGCAACACTCCTTGCAGGCAGGTATTTCACGTGCAAAGGCGACCAGCTGTGTCAGACTGCACATACCCTTCCCCAATGCCCCATAAAAGTCATCGGAATTCTTCTGGTTACCCTAAACGGGAGAACAAGGCGACGCTTGCCAACCTGGGAATGGGCCGAGTCTAACCGCTCCACTTTTCTCTCTATGTCTCTCTAGAGCAAGAAATGGCTGGGGCCCTTACACACATCGAGGGAAGGGGGTCTTACCCAGTTTCCTATTCTTTCAGGGGGAAAAGACCCTGCGGAGACCACACCGGCCCAGGAAGGGGGAGGTAAGAGTGGTGAATACATCACAAAGCACGTACCGGACACAGCAACGAAGGGGCTGGGTCTGTCTCCTCCTGGGGCAGCACTTGCAGGATCACTACCTGGACTCTAAAGGCCATGGTAGGAACCTTGGGCACATAGCCTGGTCATGGTCTTAGGATCACATATGTGTCTGCCGGACCGAACTCCAGGCAAGTGTCGCTAACAGAGAACACTTGCAGGTCCCCGACCCTCTTAATGGAGGCAAGCGAGATCAGCAGGGCTGTCTTTAGAGAGAGGGCCATGCGTCCAACTGATTCTAGTGGCTCGAAAGGGGTCTCTGAAGGCCCGCGAGGACCACCAAGAGATCCCAGGAGGGGAACAGGCCTGGCCGGGAAGGATTTAACCTCCGGGTGCCTCTTAGGAAACTGATGATCAAGACGTGCTTACCCAAAGACTTGCCGTTTACTGCGACTGGTGGGCCACAATAGCAGCAACATACACCTTCAAGGTGGAAGGGGACAGCCTCCCCTCCAGCTTCTCCTGCAGAAATAAGTGCACTGACCTAACTGCGCACCTCTGTGGGTCTTCAGCCCGGGAAGAGCACCAATTCGTGAGCAAGTGCCACTTCAGGGCATAAAGTTGCCTGGTATAGGGGGTACCTGAGAAAGAAGGTCTTTCCGCTGTTGCCTCGAGCTCGGACGGTAGTCAACGAGCGTGCTGGGGGGCGGGTGGTCCGAGGGGGCGTACCCGGCAGAGCTGCACCCGCTGCCGTACCCAGATCGCCTCCATTGCCAGCCACATCTTCCTCCATCCCATGGGAAGAATTAGCAATTCGGGGGGGGCGGCTGGAGTGGTGTGCTTTCTATTGAAAGCGCGCCGCGACCGCAACCGCAACATTGCCATGTACATGCTCTCGCAGTGAGAACATGAACAATCCACAAACACTGCCTCGGTGTGATTGCTGCCCAGACACACGAGATAACGCCTGTGGCCGTCTGAAGCGGAGAGCACTCTACCGCATCCAGGAACTACACAGGGGCAGAAAGGCATCTTTAAAAAGACGCGTTCTGAAAAGGACGATCAACACCGCTATGTAATACTCTTTCAGAGGAAAATAATCTTTTAAAAGAAAATCACCCTTTTAATAACTCTTTTCAGTTTTCTGTGCTGTCGAAGTGCCCAGGGGCAAACTGCAAATGCTGCTGAAGTGCGCCACAGATCCAACAGCAGAGAAGCGTCAGAGGAACAGGAACAGGTATGTGATTCGCAGGTGACTGCATACACGACCATCGGCTCCGAAGAAAATTTCTGAATGAACTCAACGTATTTCCCCGCTTTTATACCCATATGTCCGGGGACAGGGTATGCAAATACTGTCTGCCAACTTCTCATTGGCCTTTTTTCATAGAGCAGAGGCATATTCGGCGCTCAAGAGAGACCCCTAGTGTCGTTCTTCTACACAACGTTTAAGTGAGCGACAGACGGGGAACTATTGATTTAAAGTTGTTGATTATAAGTACAGAAACAATATATTTTAAGTGTATTGCAAAATATTCAACTATATAAAAATTTATTAGTTATCAGTGAGTTTTGGTAGACTGACTCGATTGTGTCATTCACCATGCATCATGGGAGTGGACGTTTGGCGCACTTTGTTGTCTCTGATTGGTGGATTTCTCCCCTCAGGATCATGGGTAATTTGGTTCTTCACTGGGAATTCTGCTATTAAACACAATTAAAAAAAAAAAGTTAAAGTTTAAATAACATGGACTGATGGCTTCAACAGAAATATGTACCATCGAATAACAACCTCAGAGCGCACGGTAGGTCTGTCTTTAAGGTTTTATAAGTTATAGTTAAGAATAAATTTGCCTCTGTTGAAAATGAATGGAATTTTCACTTCCAGAACCAGACTGTTGCTTATAGTAGTGCTTGCCTCAGCAACCACCACTAGCTATTACTTTAGCAAGTTACTAACAATCCCAACCTCAAAATTCAGTGTGTTGCCAGGTCAAAACCTATATGGCTACATGGAATTCGGGGATTGCCACAAATTGTTGCATGGACCCAGGCATAGCTCACCTGAATTGCTTCAAAAATAGTCTAAAATACACACGCAAATGCACATCAACGTGAAATATGAGCTGATGTGGGAAAGGGCGACAGTGACAGGAAGATCTGTTTAGAATTGCTAATAGAACATCAGGCCATTTCAATGACTAGACGGCATCTTTTTGCACCACGTTCCATCATATAACGAGCACCGAATCAGATAGCAAAGCTCTACTTGATTTTGCGGAGGAAACATTAGCATTGAGGAACAATATGGATTTCTTTGAGTACCGGATACTGAGATAGTGGCAGCTTTAATCTTCCACCCTGGATTCAGATTTCTCTTACAGATGCCTCTCTCACGCTCCCAGACTCACTCTATGACTCTCTATAGCTTTCGAGCTAGAGTGATCTGATTGGTTGACAGTCTGGAGGGGTCAGCAGTCTCTCTTTTAGAACAAACACATGTGTGTACCTCAACATCTTTTGCATCCTGAAACTAAAACCCCTAACAAGCAGTACAATGCATTTGTGAGGACGAATTATTGGTCCCACATATACGGTATATATAAAGAGATAACCAATGTATTGTTACCACTGTAACTTTTAACCTTCTTGCTACGGTATTGAACTTGTTTCTTGTTAGGCTAAAAAAAAATAAGCCATTTTGCTGAAAAAGCAGAATATGGTGTGGCACACCAATATAATTTCAAGTGTTTTTGTGACAATGTGGGTTGACCAGAATCTTAAAGTGTCAAACCAGGACAAAATGACAAAGAGGAGGGTTGCAGTCTGATTTAACTCTGTGGGCGAAATTGAGCAAAATGCTGAATTATCGAAACAAACCTTGAAGACCTGGGAGGTCTGGTCTTGTTACAACCATGACATACTTACATTCTGAAACATATTATATTGCATGTAGACCTGCATTTAGTTTTAACTGATTGTCCCAATATATGGTGCAGTGTTAGCTAACTTTACCATTTGCAAACCATAGATAACAAAGAGCTAACAATTTGCAAGCTTAATACAACCATTAGACTGCTAGCTACTGTAGCATGCTGATTAGCCATCCTTAGCTGCCATGTGCTGTAAATTAGAAGAGTACTAGTAAAATCAAATGGAAAAAAAAGAAAATTATTGTTAACTGCTGATAGTTTTATGAGTTTTAACAGTGTGTTTTCAAATGTATAGCAATTGTGGGTGCAAATATTAGCACTAGCGCTAAATTATGCTATTCATCAATGCTTGAATGGCCTGATCACTTTCTGTTGTTCTAGAATAGAATAAACCCACTTGCTTAGACAAGGCCCAGCAAGGGTCATTGTGTGGATGGAGAGGAATATGGTGGTCCTGGCCCACAGACAATGGGTTCCATCCTATTAGCGTTGTGTAAGGAGGCCTGCTGAGAGAGGACATGCTGAATTAGCCCCATCGTGTTCTGCTCATCTGTTACTGCTGCCAGGCCATACGGCATGCGGGGACACAGTTGCAAAGTGACAATAGATATTACTTAAGTCCTTGGTTGACCACCAGAGATTGACAGGGGAGTGTGCCATAGCCAAGTAGCCGGATGTTTGTCAATGTAATGTTCGTCCAATGACGAATGAAAATGTTTCAGATGGTAAGCATTTCTAACAAAAATTCTAGAATTCAGTGGCCAGTTTTACCTCATACATACATTTTAAAAGAATATTCTGGGTTCAGTTAAAGTTAAACTCTATGGTCAATTTAATATGTTAATTCAGTGTGATTACTTATGTACAAATACATAACAGACCGTATAAGGAATTGTCTTACCATTGGATCAATTAAAGTTTGAAGGACCACCTTCAGGTTTTTGCAAGTTCCTGTCATCAGGGGGCAGTCAGTGCAAATGCTCAGCTACTCAAGATATGCATTCTTGCGTTCAAATAAAACTGGACAATATGCGACGCTGAATACAAGGATATTGACTATTTTTGTTTCAAACTACGTTAAACTTGACGCAAGTTCAAAAAATCTGATATCAAATTTTTATCAGTTTATGATAAGACGCAACCACCCGCTAAAAGCATCCGTCTGACACATGTGTGCAAAGAAGCATCCGTAGAAAAGATTTTTGAAAAAACATTTGAAAATGGCATTTTTGTTTCAAAACGCTCTCCGTCCACAATAACATTTTCAAGTGTTTTCCAAAAGTTGCTCGTCCACACTGAAACGTATGAAACTGCTTAAATAATGTCACTGCGCATGCTGAAAATCCCCACTGCATGAACGGTCTGAAACGCAATTGTCCTTGTGTTCCATCGCCGGACACCAATTCCGAGTAAACTTCCCTTTAACTTTGAAGGAATGCAATGTGAAGGTTGTACAAAGTGACATTTATTAACGCTATATATTAACGCTATCAAAGTGAGTATCAAGCACAACAGCGCCGCTATAACACGTGCTGCCATCTTGATTGTTTTGGTTGGATAGATCACATGACTAAAAATGTTTCATCGTTTTCCAAAGCATCCTTTTTCACAGTCCACACTACAACGCTAAAACAGCGTTTTCAAATTTATCCACTTTGGAGTGTGTTTTCATAAAGCTCGGTTTTCACGGACAAAAACACCATCTCAGTGTGGACGGAAGGCCAAAACATAGAGAAAAAGATGCGTTTTAAAACAAAAACTTATTAGTGTGGACTAAGCCGAAGTCTACCTTGAACAGATTGAAGAATTAAATTGCAAAATGGACTGCAGTGGACTGTAAGCCAATAAATGGCTTCAATGAAATCAAAATTTCTAAAGCCACTTTTTGTAAATATAGTCAATGCTTTACTCGACAAATTGTTATTTTACATTATAGTGTAAATTAATTTATAATTATATTATTATAAATTATAGTTTATAATTAATTAATCATTTTATATATATATATATATATAACTTTTATTTGGGATCCTTTCTCTGCAAATATTGATATATGCAAATATTGATTGAATATATGATTAATTGCGATTAATTCGATTAATTAATCGGTAAATCGTGAAATTATTTTGAATAAACATTGTAATGATGGATATCAATTATACTGTAATTGCACCAGGACTGTAGGAACATTCTGAAAAGTGGAAAGACACACTTTAAACTTAAAAGCTTTGCTAATTACGTGAGGATTACATGTTTGTCCATTGGTCCTAACACATTTGCTATAAAGCAGACAATGGTAGTAGTGGATTTGCACTATCCAGTAAATCTTATTTCCCTAAAAATGGCAGGATGAACTTGAACATTTATAAAAGTTTTAAAATCCTTACGAAATGCCTCTGAATTGCAATGTGAGTAATACATTGCCGAGATTTCACACATGGTTAGAGGTTCAATCAATGCAAGTCGTGATTGTGGTTTCTAAGCTGTTTTCCTTCAACTTCCTGGTGCAATGATCATATTTGTATTTACTAAATTATAATCTCTTCAGTGTAAACTAAAAGTAGTCTATGGCCCCAGATCCAAACTATTCAGATGCATTCATATGGTCCAATAAAATTGTCTGCAAATGTGGCAGTGGCAGAGAGCTGTCTTTTGAAGACTGTGTAATAATCATCCAATTAGATATAATTGGTTAAGAAAATCTACCCACTAAATTAGGTCTCTTAAAAATACACCACCACCCAATTTGCCAGACAACTGTAAAAATAATGAAGACAATACATTAGCTACTCTGCATCGATGTAGCAAACCTCCTGAAAATTCTCCAGAAACAATCCCAATTAAACTGAAACATCTGAGTAAACACACACTCAAACATTAAAAACGCATACACCATGGGAGGTGAAGCTAAAGGTTCAGGGATTCAATGTTTGCTTTGCTGAGACTGAATATTTAACAAAGTGTGCAGTTAAACAGTAACATAACACTCCCAAATTGATAGGCTCATTCATTTGTAACCTGTCGTGCTGAGATTCCACTGTGTTCTCTGAACTGAGTTTTGCATAAAGAATTAGGACATGACATGAAAGCTGGGAATTTAAAAAATGTATCAAAAGTCCAAATGGACATGTTGCTCATTTTTGGTGTCCTCACACCCTTTATCTTACATTTTCCATAACAATGACGTTTGTGACTACACTGTATTGCCTGTTGTGTTTTGTCACTCTCCATGTCTCCGGAGCCAACTCTGAGAACAAAGATCACCCATCAATTCAGAGCTTGACATCATTCTGTCTTTTACCCTTTCACTCTTTCACCCGCTTTCTCTCTCTAAATGTTTCTTTTCACAGACATTCCTTTATCCACTAGACACAATCTTATCAGATGAATTACATAAAGTGCTTCCGGACACTGAAAGTTCCTTACAGTCTCTTTGCATTGGAATGTGCGTGCCTGGTGTCTTTGCATAGTGCAGTGGTTATAAACTGGTGGGTTGCAGAACAGGTCTGTGCTTAGTAAAACCAACCATATAATCATATAATGATGCATAGTTAGGATAAAATAAATAGGCTTATCAGCTTTTTCAAAGGGAGGAGAAAGTGCTTCCCATATCTTTTGTTATCAAAAGGCCTTTGCATCCAATCAAAATTAATCTGTAACTTGGTAGATGCTACTCAGGGGTGCGTTTCCCAAAAGCATCATTAGCCAACTACGTATGGTTGCAAGTTTCATCGTTTCCAATATAGTTCAACGATTTAGTGTTTCCCGAAACCGCAGTTCCAACGAACATTCGCAAACAGCATTGCACAGTTGTGTTTGGAACTACAGCTGCTTACCTGTATTTAGTAGCATACTTCCATGTTTGTTTGCATTTGACTTCACTGACACTTCTATATCTTGTCTATATCATGTGCGTATGTGCTCAAGTGTGTTGGGGGAACACGATGTCTGATATAGAGGGAAACCCATCTATTGCAGCATACAGTATGTATCTTTCGAATTACACTTTTCATGCAGCTTTCCTGACATTAGCAGCTTTCTCGCATTAATTGACTTTCTGGTGTACATGTAAATTAGCTTGTATGATTTTATATTTGCAGATGTTATTATTCCTCCCCCAGCATGACGTCATTAACTATAGCTCAATGTTGTTGAACCAACGTGGTCGAACAATGGATGTGCAACATGGTTACTATGGTTTGAGTAACAGTAATGATTAGCTAGTTAATTTTTCCAAGGATGCATCGTATAATGAAGGTTAAGCAGTGAGTTAAGTCACTGTGCAGGAAACACACCCTTTATTAGCAGATGGCAACATGGAAAGGTCATGTAATATGGTTTCATCCATGGGCGGTGCTACTGTGGCTTAGGCCCCAATTGTTTTTGGAGGGATGTCAAAAGTTCCAGTATGTTGGTATCAAGTCGAATCTAAAATATAATATACAGTACTGTGCAAAAGGCTTAGGCACATAAGATGTTTCGCAAAAATATGTGTCTTAAGATGGTTATTTATATCTTCAGTTGTAGTGTGGCAATTGGAAATAGAAATGTTAGACTCCCAAACATTACTTTTGCAAATAGAAAAGATTAGAATTGGAGAACAGGGCACTCTGCAACATATGTCATTGCCCCCACAAAGCCCCCCACTGAACACTGTGTCAGTCTGAAGTTTATAAAGAGACAGAAGCAATTGAGACAGCCTAAATAGATAGAAAAACTGTGGTGAATTCTTCAAGGAGCTTGGAACAGGAGTACCTAGGAGAATTGGTGCTGTTTTAAAGCCAAAGGTGGATTTAGTTTTTTTATGTTTACTGGACTTTGTATGACATTAATAAATGAAAACTATTGATTGATTATTTTTGAAGTGCCTAAAACTTTTGCACAGTACTGTATTTTAAAATTAGGTACTATATAAACAGTATGTAATGATACCAGTCTTTCTACAATGTTCGTAATACCGACTCAGTTTGGTTCCCACATGCTGTCTGGATGCACGTGTATGTGCACGATTGTGATCGCAGCTATGTGTGAACGGTCAAAATCACTCTCTTTGGGATATATTCAAAAATGTGTTGAAATAGTCCACCCAGATGATGTAACTACCCAATATTTAGATATATAGCCCTGAAAACAAAGAGTAATAAACAGAAGTAACTAAGGAATTTGTTCATTTAAAGACACAAGTCAGCTCTTATGCATTTTATTTTTGTAAACCTAATTAAGACAAAAGTATTTTAACAAAGACAAATTCACCATATATATATATATATGGTGAATTTGTCTTTGTTAAAATTTGTCTTAATTCATTTTAAACTAATATAAAAAACACCTGACAAATCAATGATTGGAACTAACGAAAGCTGAGAGGGTCGATTAGGCTTTTTAATTACTGGCTGCTGAGAGCAAGAAAGCATCAAAATTCAAGAGACAATTTAGAAACTCTAGACTTTAGACTTTAGAGAGGATATTTGTTTGTTTGCATTACTATAAATTCTCCTCCTTGCCCAGTAGGTGGCGACTTGCATGAAGAATCTGATTCGCCAAAAACAAAAGAAGAACTCTTAGGAAAGAAGAGCGCACTTATGTCCACACCTGTCACATCACTTCTGAAGACAAGGATTTAATCACTGGAGCCATATGGATTAATTTTATGCTGCCTTTATATGCATTTTGGAGCTTCAGTGTTTTGAACACTGTTGACTGTCTTTGTATGGACCAACAAGAGCTGAGATATTCTTCGAAAAATCTTATATCATACACCTCTGGGATAGCATGAGGTTGAGTAATTGATGAGAGAATTTTCATTTTTGGGTGAACTATCCCTTTAAATTAATGTAAATAAGCAGTAAAATGATGCAGTGACTTCTAATGGGAGTGAAGTCAGTGGAGCTCATGTGATCCTTCCCCTTCAGTCGGAAACTGCAGTCAAGCAGGAGCACCTACCAACAACCAATATTATGACTTGGCGACCTCAAGCGATTTAATGGCTATCAGTGTGAATGCCCTTTTAGGCTGAACTGCGACTTGTTTGAGAGCACAGTAAGCAAACAGTGATAAGGCTGAACTCAGGTTGGAAAATCACAGAGAGAACAGACAGGTGTGCTGAGCTCAGTCTGAGAGGATAGACAATGACCAAGGCCGGATCAGAGTCCTACAGGTACCCTGGAGCAAGGTCTTTGGATTACTAAAATTGAATAAAAGCCTATATCACAGTGTGCTAGTGTGCATATGTTTATTAATGTATGCATATGTTTATTAATGTGTGCATATGTTTATTAATGTGTATGCATTTCTGTCATCTGAGTTAATTGTTATACACTGTCTGAGAGACAGACAAGCCGGGACATGAATGGAAAGATCTTGCTGTAGATACCATCATCACTGGAAAACATGTGATCGGAGGCATCTGCCATAGTCCCACATACCAACACATACAGGAAACCATGTTACGGAAAGCAGAGCGCCAATAGAAACAGAAAACACAGGAACCACACCAATAGGCAATATAAGATGCTTCCCTTGGTTTTATGAAAGGAACTCTGTGAGTTTTCCCTGCTGTAGGAGCCAGGTGGCCTGGCAGCTTCAGGAATTAATCCAACATTGTTTTCTCAGCGAGACTGAATTAAAAACCTTCCCGGCTTTAACAGTGTCAAACCCTCAATCCAAACTAAATTAAATCTGGGAGCCAACAGGAAGGTCTTCAAAAGAAGTAATTTATTTCCACCTCAGCAAATGAGTTGGTGTACTTATAGGGCCACATAATAATTAGCACCAGACAACAACAATGGAAGGGCTGCAGGCAGGGTCAAAATTGTAAGGGCAAGCGGTATCCCCTAATTCTCTGCTCTCAGAAACAAAACACACATTTGCATCCTTCAGGTGCATTGTTAGCTACTACCATTGCATTGTGAATCTGTAAGATGCATTTGGGGGAAATGTACCTCTGATTTTGTTCGAAATGACCCTTAGCAATCCAATTTCATTGGTTTAATAAACGTTGTTTGTAGCCACTATTTGCAATTACTATTTGTGATCACTACAATGGCAACATCACCGCCTACGTCATACACGGAAGTGGTGGCAAAAAGTGCGAAATGTAAACCAAATCTAGTTAGCTGACTCAACAGTCCTCAAAACGTTAGCGGGTACCTTTAACCTTTTGCTTCTCCACGTCCTCATGGGCATACATTGTGTTTTGTCTTTGCTCAACGCTACTCATAATTTCATTTCTTTTAAACCGACTGTTCTCAGTTCAGGACACTCTGGGCTGTCATTATAGGGTTAAACTTTCGACGCACAGAGTCATGTGATCAACCAAGCCGATCACAGCAGAGTTTTTCTTTGGGTGAAATACAATGTTTAACATGATGAGCTCATGCTGGGACAATGAGCATTACTTACCTTAGAAATTCTATGCATTATCACTATAAGAATCAATTGATTCATCCAAAAGCTAGAAAATTATGCTTTCAGAGGCTGTATATGGAGTTAAGGTGAAAAGAAGGCACCTTTCAAACTGTTCTGAGACCAGTGCAGTCATACAACACACTGTAGGTTCAGTCATTCACTAATTAGGGAGCAAGGGAGCATCCTATAGCTTTCCTATGCAGCCAAGTGCATTCAATACTAGCATCCGGTCATTTTTGCAAAAAGACAAAAAAAAAATGTAGAGTCCTGCCAAACTTGCCACAAATTCACCATTCATTATTTTCACATGCAAATGAGCTTGCTATTCACTGCAAATGTTTGCTAGAAGTTTGACGCTCTTCACCAGTAGTGGTGAACCTGCAGCAAACATTCGACGGCAATGGAGAGTTTTCTGCAAGGCTGCATGTGTAAATAATGAGTGGCGAATTTGCATCAAGTTTGGCAGAACATTCGTTTTGTAATGGGAAATTATATTGTTCATTAGACATATTATAGTTCCGAGGTGAAATTACCACTGAGTGGTGAGTTAAGTATTCTCCCAGACAAATTTTATACCAACAAAACCTTAACCTAACTGATAGTGTCATAAAAAATTGTCAGATGAAAAACAGATGAGGTTTTTAAAATTAATGCTTTATTGAGTTTTATGGAAACAAAACCTCCCTCCATACCCTAAACCTAAAAATGAGAAATTGAAGTAGTGATTTTCCATTGGTAAACACCCCTTACAAGTACAATTTTATAGGCCAAAGCAGTCTTAAATTGTGACATACACAGTAGCAGGAGACATATGAACCATAAGCTCTGTTCTAGGGTGTGGCGGAAATGGTGCGGATGTAGAAGACCTCCACAAAAGGGCACTGATATGTCTGTTCAATGAGGCATGGAGCAGAGGCGCTGGGAAACAGCTCCATGGTCACTCTCTGAAACTAGAGACCACCAGGAGATCCTTCAGAGAGATGAGACATGATACTTCTCCCATTCAGGGCTGATACAGACTGGCCAACAATGCAGGAGATGCTGGCTGCTCCCCTCACCCATGTCACTGTCCACCTGGATTTGGGAGGAAACTGTGACAGATGTTGCACCACAAAATGGCTTGAATTGAAAAGGAGGGAGGTTAAAGACTACTGAAACTAATCCTTCAAATCTATGACTACTTTCAATAGCATGTATATGTTAGACACCTTTTCACCCATTTGTTCTACTTGTTGAATGTGTTTTAATAAAAAGTTCTCCCAAACCAGATTTTCTTTCTCTCCTTCATACCATTCCATACCTCTATGCAGTATTGAGTAAGTTACTCAATGTAAAATGACTAATTACTTAGCAACACTTTACTGTAAGGTTGTATCTGTTAACGTTTATCAAGTCAAGCCAAAGTTTATTTATAAAGCACATTTAAAAACAACCAAGTTTGAGCAAAGTTCTGTAAAATACATATACAGGGTTAACAAAACAGAAATATAAATGGGAACACATCAAAAACAGGAATACCTCAAAGGTCAGCATTTCCAACATGGATTCACGGTGAATTAAAAGCCATGGAGAAGAAATATGTTTTAAGACTAGTTATAAAAACAGAAAGAAACGGAGTAGTTCTGATATATACAGGCAAGCTGTACCAGAGCTTTGGGCCAGCTATGGCAAATGCACGATCGCATCTTTGTTTCAATCTAGAGCTTGGTCCCCAGATCTAAGCGATCACGGTGGAGTATGTGAGCGCAGTAAATCAGAGAGTTATATTGGAGCTTTTGTTCAGTGATTTATAGACAAAAAGAAGAATTTAAAAATCAATTCTCGGACCGGCAGCCAGTGTAGTGACTTTAAAATAGGAGTAATGTGATCATTGACGCCCTTCAGAAATCTGGCTGCAGCATTTTGGACCATTTGTAGATGACAAATAGAAGCTAGGGAGTTACAGTAATCCAAACATGATGTGATAAAAGCATAAATACTGTTTGGAGGTTTTTCTCAGAAAGAAAAGGTTTTACTTTAGAGTGAAGGTGCAAGTGGAAGAACCCTGATCAAACCACAGAGTAATTTGTTTATCAAACTTCAGGCTACTATCAAACAAGAAGCCTAAATTCTTTGTGCAGGATGTGGTAATTGGAGCAAGACTTAAAACATACCTAATTCTAAATAGTACACATTATTGCTGCCATGGTTCCAAACAGAATAAATTGTGTTTTATTCTCATTCAGATTGAAAAAAAAATGGAGTTAGCCATCATTTTAGCTCCTTTAAACAGGCATATAACGGCTCTAGGGGATATTTATCATTTCGCTTCAGTGGTAAACAGATTTGTGTGTCGTCAGCGAAACTGTTTTCAAGGAAACTCCATATTTGTTAAAAATGGATCCCATAGGAAGCATATTTAGAGAAAATAGAATGGGGCAAGAATCGAGCCCTGTGGCACACCACACAAGAGATGTGCAGCAGAGGATGTAAACTGACCAAGACTGACAGAGAACCTTCTATTAGTTAGATAGGATCGAAACCATTTAAGAATTGTGCCAGCACTGTGCTCGAGCCAGGACATGAGCATGTTGTGATCGACTATTTCAAAAGCTGAAGTGAGATCTAAGAGTACTAAAGCCATGGTATACCCAGAGTCAATTGCTAATTTGATATCATTAGAGACCCTTAGAAAAGCGGACTCAGTACTTTGGAGAGATTTAAAGCCAGACTGGAAAATGTAATATATGGAATTTGTGCTTAGAAATGACGGAAGTTGGATGAGCACCACTTTCTCCAAAACGTTCGCAATAAAAGGCAGATTAGAAATGGGCCTAAGGTAGCAGGATCAAGATTAGGTTTTTTGTGGTGTGGTGTCACAGTGGCCAGTTTTAAGCAGTCAGGGACAGTACAAGTACTAAGACACTTGTTGATCTTAGACACAAGTCTGAGCCCAACTGTGTCTGCAGTTTGTTTGAGAAAGAGAGTGGGAATAACATCTTGGGGGCAGAGTGAAGACTTTAAGTGTTCAATGATTTCTTTGCAGGTCTGGAGAGATATGGGTTCAAACACACTCCATGTTGCAGTATAACTTGGCGTCTCAGACAAGTCATAATCAGAAGGTAGGATCTAGTAATCTTATCATCAAAAAACTTTCAGAAACTTTCACACAGAGAGACAGATGTCTCTGGAAATTATCAGAAGGATTACAAACAGTCAATGAGTCAATGGTGGAATAAAGTACTTCAGGTCTATGATAATTATAATAATTATTGTAATTATTTCAGAGGGATATTAAGACTTTGCAGGCTTAACTGCTTTCTGAAAAGCAGAGAGAGAGCGTCCCTTAGTATTTCATAAGAATTTTCCATTTGTGTTCTGCTCTTCTGCAGACCAGTCTATGAGAACCGGTTGTGACGTTGAACCAGGGCTCCAGTCTGGATTTGGGTCTTTTAGCCTTTAGAGGAGCAGTTAAGTTTAAAGCATTTGAGCAGATAGTATTAAACAAGCTAAGATGTTCATTGGCATCCAAGTCAGGTAAAGAAGTCTCCAGAGCTATGGGATTGCAAGCCTCTTTGTATGCTGCAGAGAATTCTTCACAAGAAAGAGAGGAGAAGGGATTGGTCCAACGAGCCATAATTTAATCATTTAGTTCAGGGAGGAACATGGTGAATAAAACTGGCTTATGGTCCGAAAAGTTTGTATCGCAGATCTCAGTATCGGTGACAGGTGATAAAACCAAGTTTAGAATATGTCCCAGTATGTGTGTGGGGCTCTTCACCCACTGCACAAAATAAAAAATGTCCATAAGATTTAAGGACGATTGGTGGTAGAGTGTCGAAGTATCCTTGGGCAAGACACTGAACCCCAAGTTGCTCCCAATGGCAGGCTAGCACATATCATAGCAGCTATGCCGCCATTGGTGTATGAGTGTGTGTGTGAATGGGTGATTGGGACACAGTGTAAAGTGCGCTGGTAACCTCTAAGGTTAAAAAAGGTCTATATAAGTGTAGACCATTTACCATTGATGCACCACCACGAAAACCACAGGCTTAACCAGGTCAATTTGCATTAACTGAACTTCAAAGCTGTGGTAGGTATCAGTGGGAAGAGAGTGGCAGTGAAGGGAATTTTTTAAAATAACCGCTAATCCGCCACTGCGACCGGTAGTCCGGTAGTTGAAAGTTTGAGTGGGACAGCAAGGCGAATCCCAAGACCAAGCCGGAATTCAGTCTGACGGCAGTACCTCCCTGCTTACCACGTTTCCTATGCTGTTTTCTCCGGGAAAACATAACAAACAAAACATAAACATGGACTTGACTTGACTTGACTAACTACGTTACACAAAACAATACCTCACACTGTACAATGACAAACATCAGGGCTAAATACACAGACATGGGTAACAAGTAAGCAACACAACCAATCATAAGACTGAACTAATAATAAGACAATGAAACATGAACCAATGACATAACAGAACTGATAACAAGATAACTAGTCTCATGAACACAAACCAAGAAGAACAAAACACATAGAACAAGAGAGGAACACATGAGGGAACAGATCACATGACATGGCAACGAAACAGGACATAAACTTTCAAAATAAAATGAACACAAAACATAAACAACACAACCACCCCTCCCAATCCCCACCCTGACCCCAACAAACATCCCTGTGGTCACATGAATATATACACGAAAAACAAACAAACACACAAACAGAAATATACAGTGTATATAATAATCATACACATTATAAACTATATTAAACTACTCTCTCCACCGCCCCACCCCGAGAGCCCTCCAAAAACTCAAAATAGTTGCCTCATTTCCCAGCAAACAAATCCAAATTACTGCTCAAAAGCCACCACCCTCCCCATCCCGTGCACCACTCACAAAATGGGGGCACTCTGGCTGACCTCCAACCCCTCAAAATAATCTGCTGCCGATCATCACACTGGTCAGAACCCAATTCTCTATGTGTCAATTCCCCACATCGATGACCACCCCATCGCCCAAATCACAAGATTAATTACCTAGATTAGATGACCTAATCCCTCCAATGTCCTGATAAAAATACTCCACAAAACAAACTCCAGCCAATAGGAGGTATAAGCACAAAGATCATGCAGATTCATCCACCACACGTCCGATCCTTGCATGGCGCCACGCGACCCTGCTGCATTCTACATTATTAATATTATTTTAAATAATGACCCAAGTAATGTACTTAAAAGTATTGAGCTTAATTAAAGTTAGTAACTGTAATCTGATTACATATAGGACTTTAAAAATGTAATGTTAATGCGATTGAATTATTGCTAGAAACAGACCGGAATTTAATCTGCTGATAATTAATCAAAGTTAGCACCTAATCAGACTGATCTCACAGTCAAATCAGAAACCTTGTGTTGACTTTTCAGTCTATACTTACAAATCCAAATGTGAAACACTGCCCCCAGTTGCAAAAATAATAAAGGTTGTTGGGTGTATAGGCACGTGTGAGCTCCATTTTCCAGGTGAAATGTCCACAGATGGGCGCCAAAAGTGAGTTGTGAAACAGGTTTCAGCTGAAAATTATGTAATACAGTGAAGAGGAATGTATATTTTATAAACTCTACCCCAAACATAAACTTAACCATCAGTGGAGTAAAATCTGTATGTTAGAGGGGAAAATGCAACCTCCAAATTGCATTCATCACTGATTATATGAACCTGGTTATTTCCTGGTTTCAAAACGGGATCTGAACCCCCATGTCACACGGTGCTGACGCTAGCGATGGGTATTCTGGCTTTTTTCAGTGAGCTGGCTCATTCAGCTCAGCCCAACAAAAAGGGCTCTTTTGACTCCAAAACGGCTCTTTAAAAAAATATGTTTTGTATTTTTTCAAGTCAAACAGTTTGCGATAGTTTGACTATAATTGGTGTTAAAACAATTCTAATTAAATTATTAAATGAAATAATAATGCCTTCTGCCCCATCTGCCGGCAGGTCATCCCCGTCTACCTGGATGAGGGAGGGGACAAGGGGAGGGAAACAGAAATAATTAATATAAGGGGGGTACTTCCTGTAACAGTGTAGTACCCCCCACCAAAACATTAAAAATTTAAAAGAGAGGGAAAAGGCCAACGCGGAGCGGCAGTGAGAGCGAGAGAGAGAGAGTGGAGAGAGCGGCCACACCTCCACACTCTAACGGACGACAGCCGCACCTCCCCGTGTAGATTGGAGGAAGTCCTCCAGCCCCTGGCAGACGGAACACCCCGGTGCGTTCTCGGGGTACAGATGGGGTCTTCCCCGCCCCTGGCAGCGGTTCTACCTCTCCAGGAGGTCGGCAACGAGCCCCTCCCAACTCACAGTCGGTGACCGTTCCTTCGGTTTCAGGCGCATTTCAGCAGCTGGTAGGGGACTCCTCCACCCCTGGCAGCGGCCCTGACCACTCCAGGTGATCAGTTAGGATCCCCTTCTCCCTTCGTGGTCGGTGACCGTTCCTCCGCTTCCAGGCGGCTGGGCTCCTCCATCCACTGGCAGACGGCCACAGCTGCTCCATTGGGGTAGATGGTAGTGTGAGAACTCTACTACGGCGTATTCCTCCTCCTTCCTGGGTTTCAGCACCAGTGTAAAGGGAATAGGGGAAAGGAGGAGGCAAGAACCACACAAACACACACATGACGGTCAGCTGACCGTAATGGATCTCTCTCTTGTCGCACCACCTTCCGCAGTCGGCCTTTATCCCTCTCGGAGGCTTAATTAGCCTGATAAGGGACCGGGTGTGTATAATCACGACCCGGTCCCTCCCTCCACCCGTCACACCATATCAAAGGATGCTATTTCACATGTGCATTTAAAGTATAACTTTTTTAATGCATATAAACAATGTGCTTATAAATGTAACAATTCAAAATGAATACAATCTGAACAACATAATAAGTAAGCTCCACCCTCCCTCACACATCGTTGGTTCATTGGTTGACACTGCGTGTCTGATTGACAGGAACAACACGTGAGGCTGTTAATCTGAGGAGACAGTCAGAACGAATGTGTGTGTGCTTCAGCATTTAGGCCTATATTATTTTATTTCTTTTTTCGTTCTTTGAATTAGTTAATTCTATTTATTTAAGTCTTTTGATTATTCATATCTTAATTTTTTATTATTATTATTTTTTAAATAGATTCGGTTCTTCTGATATGCAAGCCGGCTCCCAACGTTCACCTAAAAGATTTAGAGCCGACTCGTTCGTGAACGACCCATCACTAGCTGACGCAACACACTTCCAGTCAAGCCACAGGGGAAGATAAACATGCTGGAGCCGATGCAAACAGGGTTTGGGAGTAACGGAAAAATCATGTAACGGGAATACGTATTTAAAATACAAAATATAAGTAACTGTGTTCCACTACATTTACAATTTTAATCATTGGTAATTAGAATACATTACATTCAAAAAGTATTTTGATTACTGAAGAGATTACTTTTACATTTTATTGTCATTTGTTTCATTTAATATTTAGTCCTTTCAGATGGAAAACATTTATACATATAAATAATGCGATCCAAAGTGCATTTGAACAGCGGTGAAACACTTTCTTATGATGTGTTACATTCATACGAGCAGACAGAGAAGTACGTTTGAAGTAAGTTTGGAGCAGAAGAAATAGAAAGAAACCTTGTGTAAATTAGTTATTCTTTACGCTAAGCTAATATGCTATTTCTAGTCATTTTACATGCGCATGTTACCAGCCACAATCATATTTTTTATCAAGAAAGTTCACGTTGGATCATAATTTATTTTGTTCTATTAAGACCTTTGATATTAGGGCAAACATCATATTCTTGATAATAATTGTTGTATTGTTTTCCTGTAAAAATATCTAAAAATCCTTAAAACAAGATCAATTTGATTTACATGTATCATGTTTAGAAACAACACTGCATAAGGTATTTGGGTTTTTCAGAGAATGTATTTTTAACATGTGTATTTTGTCTTACTGTACTGACAGTGTTCTGTACTTACTGTACTGACAGCAATCTACCAGTGCTGAAGAAGTAATCCAAAGTATTTAGAATATGTTACTGACCTTGAGTAATCTAATTGAATACATCACAAATTACATTTTACAGCATGTAATATGTAATCTGTAGCAGAATACATTTCAAAAGTTACCCTCCCATCCCTGGATGCAAACATGTCTGATGGAGCTTGTCAGTGAGTCGGAATAATGTGGCCGATCCTAGAGTACTGGAACTTTCCGAAACAACATACCGACTTCCCATCTGATCATGTTGGCTTAATCCATCATCTCAACCAGAAATCTGAAATGGTGCGTCACATTCAGGTTCTGTTTCGGGGTCGATGATGTTTGGTAAAGCCTTTTTTGAAATTAGACACAATATGATACAAGGGCTGGGAGCTTAAATCAATTTTTTTTTTTTTAAATGAACAGACTAACATTTTAGTCTCTTCCTTACACAAATACATCATATAGCTTCAGAAAACTTGGACAATAGTGCCTAAAGGGGCAGTCACATTAGGTTTTTTTTTTTCAAACAACTCAATGGACCAGGACATGATGTGAAGTGTAGTGTGACTGCCGCTTAAGGCATATGGACCGCTTTTCTGGTGTTTTATGTCCTTTTTATAGCATGATAGATGTGATCACCATGAACTGCTGTTGAATGGAAAAGGTGAAGATTCTTCAAAACATTTTGTTCGACTGAAAAAATAAGAGCATGCGGGTTAAGAACGACATAACGGTGCATAAATATTGCCAGAATTGTCATTTTTGAGAGGGTCCTTTAAAGGTTTTTGATTGTTTTTTCGTTTACATCTGTTGCCTCTGCATATTCACGAGAGAATGAAGGACAATCTAAACACTTTTGCGTCAACTTCCCACTGTCTATAGCCTACAGATGTGACAGTATTGTTAGGATGATGGCATCGCCAAGGAATTAAGTTGACTAAAAATGAACTCCATTACTCCCCAATAAACAGAAAGCCTGTCTACAAACAGACAAAATTAATTTGGGCAGATAGAAAGCTGCTGTTCCGAAAGTTTGCCATAAACAAAATGAGATTCCTATGCAACTACTGAATTTGATTTAGGCTTAATGTAAAGAGGTTATCAAACTGCAGGCCTGTTTAAATAAAAGAAAAAAAAGAAAAGAAAACTGCATAAGTGAGGAATTAATCCACTGGATGGTATTCCGTGGAATTCAACTTCAAGAGGAATTTGTGAGATGGAAATGTAACCTTTTTCAGCATTATGTGATGTGTATTTATTAATAAAGTGCACATTGTTGTATGTTTTGATTTATTATGGATTACAAAAAAATACAAATCTTGCCATGCTAAAACATATTACGTGCGCAAATCATTTAAACATGAGGAGGTAAGTAAATAAATATGACTGCTGTAGTCATTGAAAGAGAATCTCAGCACTCATTACGCACATATATTTTTTGGCACGTTTGCATAATCCAAAACCTAATCCAAACGCTGCTCCATCTCCTCTGTAACGACAAAGATAACAAGCGGAAGACAGCATTGCTTGTGAGAATAAATGCTGATAACGTTTTAGCATCTGTATTATTTGATAAATGGGTTTTTTGGTGTAGTATCAAGCACTGTTCATCACACTGTTTTTAATTCAACCATACTATAGTATGCAAGCTGCTATAGGTGAAATAGACATATTCTTTCACTGGAACCCCAGGAGGAAACCAGGAGGAAACTTTACAGTGGCCATGGTATAAAAGACAAGCAAATGACATGTCCATAATTCAATGCTTAAACGTAATGACCAGGAGAGGTTCATTTACATGACGCCACCGAGCGAGTGATTATCTGGGATGAGAGATAAAAAGACTGCAGGGAGGGAGAGGAAGGGAAAGATAACGTAGAGTATTCTTCTAAATTCTCGTCCTCCTCCCTTACTCTTCCGAGGTGGATAAAGGTCTTACAAATTCCTGAGTCGACAGATATGACCACATTGTCCCTGTGACTGTGGAATGGAGACGGGTGTGGTGAAAACACACACTCGCGTGTTTACATGGCTATCTGAATCAGGACATACCATAGACTTTTATTGTTACAGCTAATTTTAATCACGCCAGATTAACACAAACTCTAACCTAAAATAAAACCTTTTGTTTTATTAGAAATATTATTGTAAAAAAGAAACCTTTTTACTTTCTGACAAGGTTTTGTCAGATTTCAACAAGAACAAACTTCAATAATTTACTTATAATAATTTACTTATAATAATTTACTGAAAGTGTCAAAGTGTAACTGCATAAGCACTGGTACTCAATATACAATTATGGCACTGTTTTTATTGTTTTTTTAATACAAAATATTATTAAAAAAATATGTAAATTTATCAATTATGTAATAAATAATACATACTATAATAAATGAATTTATAAAATAAATAAAATAATTAAAATAAAATAATGAAGAATATAAAATACTAAAATAAATAATATGCATTAATTATTTATAAATGTACAAAATATGGCTTTATTTTATTTAAAGTTCCGATCCTGGAATGTGGATTGGTCAATACAGCATTAAAGCCATTTTAAAATACACAATCTGAGATGTTAGTTCAGGTCCTCGAATCTGATTGGATGAGAGACGTTCCATGAGCACTGACGGTCTGACATGATCAGCACTCCGACGCTTCACTGTGTGTGTGTCAATCCGCTTGTGTTCATGTTGTTCTAAACTAAAGTGTAAGGGTAGTGCATATGTGTTAAGAGTTACTGTATAAGTGTCTCTTACATTTATTTATTTTTTTGACATTACATATGTTAGCCAGCAGGTGGTGGCAAAAGATAATTTGTGTGTAATATGAGCAGTTTGTGACATGAAGGGAATCCATCAGTCATTGTTTACATACAACAGCGCTCTGTGATCGCTCATATTACTACTACACTGCTAAAGCTAGAAAATAGCTCTAAACGGCTTTAAATGAACAACTTCAGGATTAAGGCTCATCACAGCTGAGAGACTCAACAGACAGATTAATTACACAACTCAAGGCTCTTACCTCTTACTGGAGATTCCACATTGAATACATACTGTTGAAAATGGTGGAGAATACCCCCGCTTGGACGGCTATTTTTCCACTGAGAAAGCTGATCTCCAGAAAGCTGACAGCATCTCTCCTTGGGTGTGGCAACAGGTGATTGAATTTGCTCTCTCTCACATATACACACAGACACACACTCTCACATCCATCCTTGTTTATCCAATAACTTGTTAGAAACAGCACAAGCCATGATACTATTTTTGAAGTGACGTTTTTGAATTACTAAAGAAGGCTTGGACGCATCATTTGTTTTGAACCAGCAACGGCATATTCTGATTGGTCGCGTAAGAAAGTAGTTCCATGCACAAATAAATTTTTATGAACGTACTCGGTTTTTTCTAATTTTTTAAAATGTACTTGTTCATTGAACTGTTTCACATTCGCAATCGTGCTATATGGCCCTTCATCAGCACTGATTACCTACAGCACTCGGCCTGCGGCTGAACCACAGCAGTGCTGATGTAGAGCCATATCGCACTCTTGCTCGTGAAATATATATATATATATATATATATTGTACTTTAACCAATAACTTATACATTTTGCTTATTGTGACCCTGAACAAAATAATGTTATTATAATAAAGCTTTGTTTCATTTCAAATTTTTCATCCAGTAGAGAAGTTTTCCATTTTTGGCCCAAGTATTATTTCTGAAAGGCAAGAAAAAGCATGACGTTTGCTTAAGTGGTGAGGTGAAAAGCTCTGGAGAGGGCTTAGGATTCTCCCCTGCCTGAGTTGTCCTAAATGAAGGCACGGCTGCATGCATTCCTTTTGTCCCTGACAATGGTCTGACATACTCTGTGCCTAAAGGCTGCTGAGCCCTTGCCTTTGTCACTTGATTAACTGCTCTATTCAGGGCTCAGCATGCTAATTGCATAGCCTGTATAGCTCCCCTGCTTTACTGTAAGAATTAATGAGACACAATTACTGCACCCAGCATATCTCTGGCCAGTCTATTCCAAACCACCCCCCACAATCCAGACAGAGTGTAGTCATGCTATAGAGCTCTGTCTCACAGAAGAGAAAGACTACTGGGCAGGCCTGTTTTGTCAAATAAATGCATTTATTTTAAGCTGGCTCATAATTAGACCCTGGAGTGAGAGACAAGAAAGAAACTAGGCAGAAAGGAAGGGAGAGGGAAAGAGAGGGCGGTAATCTATGCAAACAAAACAGAAATACACAGGGGGGAAAATACATTTCTTGACATGTGACACTACCTGGTTTGATTGTTAGAGGTGAACAAGTGTGTGTGCGTGCGTGTGTGCGGTTTACGAGGACTTTTTTAGTGTTCCCATATTTCAAATCACTTAAAAAACATACTAATCAAAGTTTTTTGCAAATGTAAAAATGCAGAAAGTTTTTTTTGTGAGGGTTAGGGGATAGAATCTATAGTTTGTACAGTATAAAAATAATTATGTATATGGAGAGTCCTTATAATGATAGGTAGACCAACGTGCGTGTGTGTGTGTGTGCGTGTGTGTGTGTGTGTGTGTGTGTGTGTGTGTGTGTGTGTGTGTTCAGCATTAAAAGTTACTTTTCGTGCAATTAGACTGTCAAAGTTTGTGTTGTTGGTCATAAAACAGATGAAAACATCATATAGACTTTCATTAAAGGAGGGACCCAAGGCATACTGTATCTATGGACCAGAATATCAGAGAGATGTAGGACTTGGCTCTTTTGACCTTTTAAAGCTACAACCTAGCAACCACCCAGAACACCCTAGCAACCGCATAGCAACAGGCTAAAAATCGCTTAGAACAACTGAACATCAAACTAGCAACGTATCAGCAATCCCCCTCAACACCAATCGTGGCTGTGAATTGCATTGTTAATCAGTGAGCACTGTGATATTGTATGAAGCTGTGTAAATACAAAAAAAAAAAAAAAAAATGCAAGCATATATATGCATAATTTTCACAGAGGAAATGCATGTCTCATCTCATCTCTGGAACGGTTATTCAATCTAATTAGGACACAGAAATACAGTGCAATGTCAGTGCAGTAATACACAACGTCTTTCTGCAATTGTAATGATAATGTCATTTTACTCATTAAAAAAACAGATCCGTGCAAAACTTGGTTCCTAGTAAAAGTATATAAACATGCTTAAAAGAAGATACATTCACTTGAGAAGCAAGATTCCTGATGTCATTAAAATGATTAGAATAAAGTATACAGTATTTTTCTTACTCCATTGACGAATAGCTTTTCACCTGTGAGTCAACAGCCAAACTCATTTCTCAATATGAGGTTGAAAAGTGTTCCTCAGGAAGTCATTGAGTCACCAGCTCATAGAAAAGCTAATCTTTTTCTTTTGTGTAACTGGATATGTACAAAATAATCCCGGGTAGAGAGAGAGAGAGTTGTTCTGAAAAGACTTTAGCAATCCTTCTTGGTGAAAGGGTGAATTGTCGGGTATTTGTGAATTAGCGTTAGGTTCGTAGACACAAAAGAGGATTATTGCTGCTGCGTATGGCATATGTTCAATACTGTTAGCAATTTCCGGAATGTCTGTTTGGATTCGGAGTGTTTACTCACCTATCAATCACCTCAGGCTCACCCTTTTTCCACAGCCAAAAAAAAAAAATGAATAGCACTTGCGCTCCACTCATCTCTATCCTCAGTGCTAACAATGCAAACTCTTGTACATTAGCCTCTTCGCCCCTTCTTATCGGGCCAGGAGAGCGTCTCGCTCTGTACCTGAATGCTCTTTGTTTCTTACTGACCCCCTGCAGTGCAGGTCACTGCCTACAGCCATTCCAAACTGGATTTGGCCCTCATCGTGTTTCAGGCTCTCACACAGAGCGGGTCAGGGGCCCCTGGGTGGATCCGCCGTGTTTGGTGTCAATCAAGTTTTTATTGCTGCGGTGATGGCCTGTGGATTTGAACCTCACTTGAGCCTGAGTGTAGCAAGTGTACGCAGATCTGATTTGCAAGTGACTGCGATACTTCTAATGACGGATCATGACTTTTCCTAACTGTCTGTGGGGAAGTGTAGAGATGCAAATGTCGTGAAGGCCGAAGTGAAAGTGTTACTTACTCTGTTACTTTACACATGCCTCATGACATTCCAAACCTGTGTGACCTTGTGAATGATCCCTGTATGGATGGCGTAGCCATAATGAAACAATTTATTTTCTTACATTTTCAAACATTCAGTAAAAAACTAAAACCATAACGCTTTGTTGGATATTAAAGAGCAGTCAACAAAATTGAAGAATGATAAGAATACTTAGTTTGTAGGAGTACCAAGTGTATACATACATACATAAGTTAATTTACTTAATTTAAAATATTAAGTACAAGACATTGATTATTATTATTATTTAAATGTTTGATAAAAGAATAATTTTTTCCATTTTGGTACAGAGTTGCCATATGGCAACATTCCCCAATTTATTCATTTATTATTTTCCAAACTAGATTATTATTTTTATTATTAGAGCTATTTTATGCCATAAAGTCAAATTGTTAGTACAAAAAACTACAAAAACTGCACACAGACTGTGCTGATGATGAAATTTACATAACGCTCAATGTTGGCAAAAGTATAAAAGTATATCTTAAAGGAATAGTTCCCCCATAATTGAAAAATCTCTAATAATCCTCTCTGCCTCATGCCATTCCAGATGTGTGTCTTTCTTTCTTCTGCAGAACACAAATTAAGATTTTTAGAACAATATTTCCTCTCTATTGGTCCATACAATGCAAGTGAACAGTGGCCAAAACATTACAGCTACAAAAAGCACACAAATGCAGCATAAAAGTAATCAATAAGACTCCAGTGGTTTAATCCATGTCTTCAGAAGTGATATCATAGGTGTGGGTGAGAAACAGATCAATATTTAAGTCCTATTTTTATAATAAATCTCCACTTTCACTTTCATTTCAACATTCTTCTTACATTTTTAAGCATATCGCCACCTACTGGTCAGGGTCAAATGTGGAGATTTATAGTAAAAAATTACAAATATTGATCTGTTTCTCACCCACGCCTATGATATCACTTCTGAAGACATGGATTAAACCACTGGAGTCTTATAGGTTATTTTGTGCTGCCTTTATGTGCTTTTTGGAGCTTCAAAGTTTTGGTCACCATGCACTTGCATGAGCAGCAGAACAGAAATATTCTTCTAAAAATCTGCATTTGCGTTCTGCAGAAGAAAGTAAGTCATTCAAATCTGGTATTGCATGAAGGTGAGTAAATGATGAGATAATTTTCATTTTTGGGTGAACTATCCCTTAATTACATATACAGTATAGTCTTATTTGGCTGTGGTATTTAGATTTAGCCTGGGTTTAGTTGCCAATCTGTCTGAATACAGTGTTCTTTCGAGTGGTTATAAACAAAGGGGTTGTGAAATTGAAGTTATTATTTCTTATTTGCATTACTGTGTTGTGGTTAAAGACTTTTGAATCCTCTCTATCATTACGTTTTAAAGAAATCAAGAAAATAATCTAAAATAACTCTTTTTTTTCTGCGTTTTTTTTCTGAGATTATGTTTGCCGTGCTGCCCTATGTTGATCATGGCAAAGTACATGCTCTTTATATATATTTACATATAATTGAATCATGGGTGCTGCACTTCCATGAAAAGGGAAGATTGTGTAACTAGAAATAAATTTGTATTTGTTCTGGACATATAAATAGAGATTTGATCAGATTGAGAGACAAATATGTCTTTTATGGGTCTATTAGTGATTCAGACATATTATTTGCAACGTTGCAGTTAAAAGTCATAATGTAAGTAAGTGGGTTTGGGAAGAAAAAAACAAAGGGTGTATATTTTGGTTTATGAAATATTCTTCTATTATAGGCTTATAATTCTATATTAAAAATCTTTCATACTGTCTTTTGAAGGAAGATATGCAGCCGCGGTCAATGCTAACAGGCTGTTTGTATGCTTCAGACAGACACTCTTGTTCTTTAGTTCATGTTAATAAATACAGAAAGATAAGATGTTCAGCTGTTCAAGACACATCCGTATCTCTCAAAGATAAGATCTATTGTCTTAAACGAGTCATTTAGTACTTTCTCTCTTCTCGTTTGATGAAATCACACCATATTAAAACACTCAAAGTGGCCACTGTCATTTGCTAACCTAATTTAGCTAACGCCACACAAAATATATACTTCTCCTGTAGTTATGCAAATTCAAATGGCCTAATTATCATCTGCCAAATTATAATAGGGTGAAATAGAATCTTTCTTTAATCTAGTATTTTCTTGCCACTCTCTCTCTCTCTCTCTCTTTGTGTGTGTGTGTGTGTGTGTGTGTGTGTTATGTATGATGAAGGCAGTGCAGAGTGGGGTGTGATTCATTAATCTTGCACAATCAGGCTGACACTGAAATGCTGCAATTAGGTTTAATAAAAAGTCTAAATTCGAGCCATCTCTGGGCTTCAGATCAATATTCAGATCAATATAGGTTTTTGAATGACTGATTTTACCCAAAATGATAAATCTGTCATAATTTACTCTTTTTTTAAGAAACTTCATGTAGCTCCAAAAAAAAAAAAAAAAAGGAAAAACCATATGACTTATTCTTGATATTTCTAATCTTCTGAAGCCATATAATAGTAAAGAACAGACTGAAATTTAAGTTGCCATTTGCTGAAAGTTTCTTATCCACTGCATTCTACAGTCACCATACTTAAACTGCCATGCTCATATATGACACACATCAGAACCAATGGCATTTGGAATAAATAATTGGCATCAATGACATTTTTTAAATTTGAATGCACATGAAAATGAGATTTCAGAGCAGAGGTGGAGGGGATGCTTGTCAGTGAATAATGACGTTTTAGGTCCTTTACTCACATTAAACTATCCCATGGCTTCAAAAACTTGGAATATAACACACAAGTAAGACAGTTTTGTCCTTTTTAGAGCTTGACAGCTTGTGGTCATTATCAACTGCCGTTTTATGGAGAAAATGTGCAGATTTATCAAAAGTCTTTTGTGTTCCAGAGAATTGGTGTGCAAGTTTGGATCAACGATAAATAATGACAGAATTTACATTTTTGGGTGAACTATTCCCTAATTTCATCTTTGATCCCCCTGTAACCTTAAATTCTATGTTACATTCAAAGCCTCAACTCAGCAAATGTATCACTAACTCACAATGACATGAGTGCTGTATTGGCTGTAGTTGCATACAGTTGGTGCACTGCTGTAAAGGACATCTGTTTCAAAACATTGTAAAATGTATCTGTAATGGTTAAGGTTGGGCAAGGAGGAGGCAGGAACCGGTTGAGCAGTCAATGTAACTTTAATGACATAAACAAACAAACATAACATAAAACACACAGACAGCGTGGCCGCGTGCGTCTCTCTCTCTCTCAAACTGGCGTCCCTGGCTCCTCTTTATCCCTCACCTGCTGATTGGGCTGATTCAGTGCCGGTCGTCCATCGTTATACGGCCCAGCCACGCCCAACTCCTTGTCTCACTCCTCTGCCGCCCGATTCAGGATGGGGAAACCTCCGGCATGACGTATTCCCCTCACCTCCCTCCCTCCCTCCATCCTTCTGCCGGCAGGTCTTCCCCTCCTCTCTGGAGTCCTGGGAGAGATGAGAGGAGGGAGAGGGGAGAGGGAAAGGGAGACACGGTCCCTGGACACGCCATCACCTGGTCCTCAGCCACTCCTTCGCCCTCTGGCAGATGGAACAGCTCCTCTCCTTCCTGGTGGACGGCAGCAGTTCCTCTAACTCCCGGTGTCCGGCAGCGAATTATCCATCTCCAGGCAGATGGCCGCGGCTACTTCCCTGGTGGACTGCAGTCGAGAGGACTCCACGACAGCGCATACCTCCTCCTACCTGGCTTTCGGCACCAATGAAATGGGTAAGGATGGGCAAGGAGGAGACAAGAACCAGCTGAGCAGTCAACATAACTTTAATGACATAAAATTAAACATAACATAAAACACACAGACAGCGCAGCCATGTGCGTCTCTCTCTCTCTCTAATTGGCATCCCCGTCTCCTCTTTATCCCTTACCTACTGATTGGGCTGATTCAGCACTGGGCGTCCACCATTACGGCACAACCACGCCCTCTTCCTTTTCACTGTATTTGACCAAAATGGATGAAAAAGTAAAAAAAAAAAAAAAAAAAAGTTTTACATTTTTATTCATATCTATGCAATGTGAGGGTGTTTTGGGGGATTGTCACTACTAAATAGTTGCAAGATGGTTGCCTACTGGTCCAAGTCAAAAGAGACCTTTCTGATCCCAGATACAGTATGCGTTGGAACACCAGGCAGACGTTTAAATTCAAAAATAAAAATGTTTTTGAATAAACAAACAGATACATTCTTTTATTATTCTAATTCTCATATTTTTTGTTTTGTTTTTTGCTTTTTTACAAAAAATTAATATCTGCTGTAAAAGAATAGTATCACCATTGATATATAGGTGGCGCTCTTGCCAGATGAAATGCTATTCTCTAAAACACTTTTGTGTAGTGAGAAAACCAAGGCTATGGCGATGTTCGTGTTTTTAATGAAAAGATAGGTGCTGAATATCTACTGTACTCTACCGGGTCTTTTTTGACCCAAACAAAACTCTTTTTTTCTCCAAAAATGGATGTGTTTAAAACATATTGAAAACAAAGGGGGAAAAACATGGTGATTTATCCATTGTGTTGCATATTTCCTCACTTGTAGGATAAGTTACTTTATGTAATTTTCTAAATCTGTTCTGTTGAAAGCATTGGCTTTGAACCAACACTTGAGAATGCATGACTGCCATGCTTTCTAAACCCAAAGGTCAAGGTTTATTGTCCTTGCTGATCAAAGATTGAAAACTATACACCTGTAGTCATAAACTTTCCCTGCTCTTGTGACTTTTCTTCCTCCTTTCACACTTTTAGTCAATAACTCTCCACTTTTTCTCAGTCAGCGATAAGTCAGTAAATCTGTAACCTGTCTTTTCATATTTAGTTTGTATCCTCATCCGACGCAACAAGCGGCAGTTAGCAGAAGATGAGTGTAATACGTCGTATCAACAATAGTTGAACAGTTCTCTGTGCTAGTCATTATCCAGGGCATGTATTATTCAAAAGATGCCAGATCCATCAACAAGCTTGCACTCTGAGAGGATGTGGGCAGAAAAAAAACAAACCAAATCCAGAAGTGGCTTCCTCTCCAGTGTGAAAAAATATCGTGGGCGATTACGGGTCTCCTAGGCATGGGCCTACTTTGACCCCTCCCACACCTTTGCATTGCTAGGAATGTTTCTTTGGTCTCGCCCGGCTTCTCAACCCTCGGCAGATATCCTCATGCAGACTTCAAACACACTTGCAGCAATTCATCTTATCCAGCCTGTCAAGTGCACTCAATGTTAAGAGTATATTAATAAATAAGCCCCATCCATTTATTCACTCTTTTAGCATGTAAATAAACATGTCTTAATCTTCTTGCTAATGAGCATTAGAGGGGCCTGGGGTGGATTTACTGGAGGTTTTTGCCCACAAAGCAGGAAAGGTTTGACAGAATGAAGCAAGAGAATGAATATGCCCTGCATGCAAAACTTCTCTGCTTGGTTGTCTAGTTATACGTCTGCTCCCAAACTCCCAGATGTTTTCAACTCATCTTGTGATACTGCTGCCTCAGCCAAGAAGCTCAATCTGAGGGGGTATGAAGCTTCTTCGATTATTGAGCCAAGTTGATTTTGAATGCACCTTACTTTGAAAGTTATGCTGCTGAAATTGGTCTGTGCTCACCAAAATTCGAATTACTGCCCCCTGTGGCCAAAGTTGGAAGTGTTGTTTGACGTATGGGCATGTGTAAGCTTCAAAATTTGAGTGAAATGTTGAGTGGCACCTTTCAACCTTCTTTCATCATCGACCCACCTTAATTTTGCTTGAAACTTGTATAACTTGTATCCCTTGAATATAAGTTATTTCAGGAAGACTCGCAGACTTGAGTGAAATTTAAGATTAGATTTATTTGATGAATATAAAACAGAAAAGTAATGTCTCTCTTTGGCGTAGGCCCCGTCTGGCGGTCCGAAGAAGTTCTACTCGGAACCGTCATATCCTGCCGGATATAGGAGGCAGGGGCGAGGATCCTACCCACGTGCAGGACGGGACTCAACTGGTGGAGGTGGGGTGGTGGAGGTTGCTGTGTTAGCGCACTGAAACAGCAATGTGATAGATTGTGAGCAGACTTATAAAGCAATGGCTTACATGTGATTGGCTGGGAATTACCCAGCTAATGGTGCGATGATGTACAGCTGCTAATCTTACCACTAGAACTACGCTGCGCTTACAATTATTTTTAGCTGCTGTTATCTGCATAAAATACAAATACATAAATTTAGTTTGCTATATAAAAAAAAACATTTGCTTTATATGTATATCTCGAATATTTAATTTAGGTTTTAAAAATGGTTATCTTGTGGTTAAGTACAGAATTACAAAATGTTACTGATCTCACAAAAAATTTGCAGATGGAAGGTCAAATGTTGTGTCTGCTAAAACCCTGTGGCTGAAGCTGGAGCTACAGTTGCGACACAAGAGGCTTCAACATGACTCGCGTTACTGTTGCCGAATACATTGAAGTCCATAAAGAGAAGAGTCACCCATAGAGTTACCCCCAGAACCGCACTGACTCTGACAATTTGCATATAAGCAATGACGGGTCTGACTTTTAGAGGACAACGCAACAAGAAATATACAAAAACTGTCAAACTTTATGAATATTTTTTAAAATATTTACTTTGCGGTTTCCGAGAATCTGAACAAATACATGGTTTCAAAATTGGAAGTGACATGACAGAGTACATCCAATTTTTGGGCAGTGATAATTCGCCATATCTTAGCACATTTCCAGAAATCGGCAAATTGGGTTCGAATGTGTGTGGCAAAATATTCAAAACTAACATGGCAGACAGTCCTGTGTGATCACGTTGAAGTTAGATGATGGCCCTGCCTTGGCCCCTGTTGACGATTTTGCTTACCTTCACTCTTCTCTTCTATCCTTCTATCTTCCTCTCTCTTTTCTTTGCATCTATGCCTCTCTTTTAATCTTCCCACAGGTCAGGGCGGCATTTTGCCATCTGTTCAACTGTCCTGAATCACAAAGAGACAGATTAGGTTATTTGAGAGGCAATTTAGTTAGATGATGAGCATACATGCTGATTTGTGTGTTAAAAATTGTTGACCTCATCTGCACATTTCAATGCTCCCAATCAAAGTCAAGTTTTGCAAGCTAATTTTCTCAAACTGGGAGTGATTTGAAACCTATACAACATCAACACATGGGAATTCGTTTTTTTAGTTGCAATTCTTTTCCCACCCAAATGCGGACCCAATGTATGGAATCTTGGACACCATCAGCCATATCACCTGTAGATTTAGACTAGTTTCCCACTGAAGCTAAGCAGGGTTGAGCCTAGTCAGTACTTGATGGGAGACCTCCTGGGGAAAAACTAAGGTTGCAGCTGGAAGAGGTATTAGTGAGGTCAGTAGGGGGTTCTCACCCTGTGGTCTGTGTGGGTCCTAGTGCCCCGGTATAGTGACGGGGACACTATACTGTAAAATAAACAGTCCTTCGGATGATATTTTAAACTGAGGTTCTGACTCTGAAGTCATTAAAAATCCCAGGGCATTTCTCGTTAAGAATAGGGGTGTAACCCTGGTGTCCTGTCCAAATTCACCCCATTGGCCCTTCTCAATCATGGCCTATTTATAATCCCCATCCATTTATTGGCTCTATCACTCTACTCTCTCGTCTTCACCAATAGCTAGTGTATGGTGAGCATTCTGGCGCGCTATGTCTGCCGTCGCATCATCCAGGTGGATGCAGCACACTGGTGGTGGTTGAGGAGATTCCACTGTTCACAATGTAATGCGCTTTGAGTGCCAGAAAAGCACTATATAAATGTAAAATTCAAACTAAGCACCAAAAATCGCTGGCAAGCGAGATTCTAAATTTTTACAGAAGTGAGTGAAAAAAGATTCAGTAATGTTAGGTTTAGGGTTTGGTCAGGAGTATATTAATGTAGTTTCTACTCAACTGTTTCAGAGAATGGGTTGCAATGTGCCTTTCATGTCTAATCCATTCAAAGAAGAGAAAAAACATAGTTGCGAAGAAAGCATTGGTGGATTTTAGCAGACAAATCATTCAACCTTCTGTCGCCGATTTTCATAAGTGATCAATCAATTATTATCAACTTTCTTAAACTTAAAATGTAATTAAAATTGACCCTCTTTAATATCGTAATGCCAGTTCCTGGTCTTTTTGGGCATGTTTTATTGACAGACGTTAATTCAAATTAATACAATTCTGTCTTGTGTACAGAGCAGAGAAAAAAATAAGGGGGGAAAATGCAGAAGACTGTAACTTGGACAAAGGAGAACAGAATACAGGCAGGGATATGACCAAAGTTTTATTTGGTTTAAATGTGCGGTTTTAATAGGAAATGTATTCAGTTATGATAGTACCTCACTATCTCTAAAGACATACTTGTAATAATCAACCAACACTTTTCAAAGGTAAAGAAACAGACATTTAATTTTTGATTCATAAGGTTTCACATTTCTAAAAATATATTACTCATAATGACGGGAGATAGAAGTCAACATTTGAACTCAAAGTGCCATAACCTCATACAGCAGAGACCAAATAAACAGATACTGTGGGTGAGCTGAAACTCAGGACTAGTGTAAGAAATTGTGAGATCATTTAACAGAAAGTGTATAGGTCTGTGGTGTTACAGTATATATATCTCTATCATACACAACAAGAGGTTAAATACATTCCTGAATTTTTTGGGTCACAACACTGTCAATCATCAACCCACGATCAGCTGTTTTTACTGATGCACGCTGTATGGTATGTAATAACCTGCTGGTTTGAGGTACACAGACACAGCGAATGGATCTGGAGAAGGATGTCACATCTAGTATGCTCTCAGCGGTGGATTGATTAGCAGGACTGGCCTTGTTTGTCAAGGTAATGAGGTGAAGGTGAGGGGACGCCCAGGGAGCGCACTCGACCACCTCAGGGGACCAAAGAGTGGGTCAAGCCCCACCTGCAACTGATTAGCTGCCATACCCAAAGAAAACACACACTGATGAGAATGGGGGCTGGGCAGCCCTCCCCCTGTCTCCTCCTCTATCTCTCTGTGTGGGGGTCTGTGCAAAGTCAAAGAACAAACACAGCAAAATAATTCTTAAAGATAGCCCTCGTTACTTAGAACAAGACTGTTATTTTACTTAGGGGCAGTCACACACTAGCTCTGTTCCAAAACCTAGTTTTCTGCCTTACAACCTCGCATGGAAGCATCCTCACTGAAATGAAACCTCATATGTGACGGATTAAAGTAATATTCTACATAGGCAACTACTCAGAGTGCAACACAAAACAGCAGAAGTTTCAACTCACAATTTATTTCAGTGGATTTTAGCTTTAGCTTGTTGCTAAGCTAACAATATGGTATGCTAATAAACAATGAAATGCACAGCACACACAAGTGATAGTGAAATACTTCTAATTAGATTGAACTGTTTTCAATGTTGGGGAGTAATAAACAATAAGTAGCAATGTTACTAACTTAACTACATTTTTAGTCATGCGAAAATAGCTAAACTATTTTACAAAAGTGTAGCTTTTGCAGTAACAAGCAACATTTTCCAGCACATGGCAGTGCATTGTCACAAAACGATTCATTTTTTTCACATTGTAAAGCAAACACTGCAATGGAGTCAAGGGAAGAATCAAATCAAACATGCTCACCAAAACCGTTCTCTCTCGCACACAGCGGCTGAGAAACCCAAATCATTTAATTGATTTGGTTATTTTGGCCAGTTCATTTAAATGTATCGCTTGAATTTAATGATTCCCTTATATTTAGAGATGGGAAATCCAAATCAGATTAGTGAGTTGGTCCTTTCAGATGGTTCATGTCAAGGAAATAGTTCACATAGATGATTCTTTGATTCACTTGGGCCCCGCACAGCCTTAAAGAGTCTTTGCCTTCTTTTTCAAAGCGAAATATTTAATGTATTGCTTCTGTTTATCGCTATGCTTCAATTCAGTTTTCTCAAATATGGTGTTTTCTAGTTTTATTAATATATATTAAGTATTTAGTAAATATGTCTTCAAATAAATGTATTCACCCTATTTGTTAAAGGTGCAGAAAGTGATTTTTCCATGGAAAAGTATGAATGAATGATTTTCCTACTCCCTTAAAGATATTCATGAAATAAGTGTCCTGAGAAATCTCACAGGTCTTTATGACAACTGTAACAGCAAACAAAATGTGTCCGCAAACCGCTTTTCACACTTCAATCATTTTTCTCATTCTCATAGAGTTGAATTTGAAGCAGATCATTAAGGCTATGATTCATAATGTTTGTCAGCTGTGGGTACTATTGTACCACAGTTGAATTTGACAGCCACAGGAACAAAAAATGCTGCACTTTTGCTCTGTTTTGGCCTCAAAATTATCTAGCATACCATTTTCCTGGTGGGCCGACACACTTTGGGGCCGATCGGGGCGGACTGGCCATAGGGAGAACCTAGCGGTCCGGCCGCAAAACTGGACGAATGGGCCACGATAAGCTTAAATGTGCCACCGTGTTATGCAAAATGGACTACAAAACGTTGCTGCAATATGCGACTTTTGTGCCAGTTGCTATGTCAAAATCTGTTCCATTCTCTTTCGCTGCATCTAGCTGTTTTTGAGTGCAACAATGTGTCACGAGGTAACGGGCCTTTAGAATTTGGCCTTAAGAAGGTGTCTTAGAAGGCAGCATAATATTGCTCCCTGCCTTTTGAAACAGCCTTCGAGTAAGTGTGCCTATGATGTGTTAAAATACTATCTATGTAGGGCGGCTCTAGGTAGGGTTTTTGAATAGAGCTATGCACTTTCTCATTATTGTAATGTTGTATATACTCTATTACAGGAGAAAATGTGTGTTCCCTAATGCATGACAATTTAGCTGTCTATCAATAATTGGTAAATTGCATGTAAGACAACTGAAGAACAATTTTCACATGCTCTCTGTCACTCAATAACAGAAACATGAGCCATAAATCTGAGTTTAACCACAGTTCACAGTGAATCATTACCTGTTTGCTGGGTGGCCCACATTAATGGCTGACTCTCTCTATCTCATGTCATATTCTTTCCAGTCATTATAACCAAGGTAGATACAAGATAGATGTTTTCTCTTGTCTAAAGTGTAGTAAATTGCATGTCATGTTGACATGGCACTAGATAAATACACATTCTGCTGTGTGTTAGTCTGACTGAAAACCTTAATGAAACGTAAACATCTCTGATAAGGTTTCTGCAGATCCAATCACGCTGTGTACTCAGTCAATACATAATATGCTAATGGGTTACACACACAGGTAGTGCTTCATTAACATGTGCAATGTCATTATGGTTACTGCATAGAGAAGTGATTAATGGAAAAAAGATTGATTACATAATTGTTAAATGTTATATTATTATAGTGAAAATTGGCAAACTAATAATTACACCAATAAGGAATGTTCTGGATTCAAAGTTAAGCTCTATCGACAGCATGTGTGGCAAAAACAGTATGCAATGTGAAATCGCATAATAAACAGTGCATTATAAACCATTCTTTAACACTGTTTGTGATTGACTAGAAGCTTTGGAGTCAACTCTCAATCCCCAAAGCCTCCAAATCAAAGAATGGATTCTTTTTGGAAATGACTCCAAGCCCAATAGGGATAGGTTAAAATTGCTGTCAGTACGGCCAGTTGAACAATTAATTTAATTATAATTATGCTGTACTTGTTGTACTGTAGATTTAGTCATTATAGCCTGAAAACTTTTAATTTCGAATGTATTCTTAAAGCTACACAAGACTCTTGAGCTTAACGTTGTATTAATGGAAGAATACCAAAGACTCTTACTTCTAAACATTAATTCCCAACTAAAGCTTTATAATCCACACTTTAGAAATATTAAAACCACACAAAGAATCCATAGGCCTTTAGTGATACACGAGAAGGCATGTTATTATGGCTGATGGCCATCGGCCACCATTTCCCTCTTTCTAAAGACTCATTCAATGGTGATTTGAAAATTAACTTTTGAACAGATGCACTAATTCCATTTGTACTCTGGAATGCCCGGGCACAATGTAACTCAAGCCTGGCCGGGGCTGGGATAGAGCCAGGGTAAAAGGTTACGCTCCAACTGCTGGAGACTAGAGAGTGCTCTATCTTCCTGTTAATCAATGTGGCTCTGGAAATAATGGACATAATCAGTGAAAGTGATTCTACTTTTCATCTGCCTGCATTTGCCACAAGCTCCAGAGGGCACACCTGTTCCTAAATCCCTACAAGTTTCCTCTAAAGAAGGGAGTAAAATAATTATTGAGATTTTGGAGCTCAAAGGCTAGAAAAACAAACCAGCCCAACAGGTTTTCGGTTTGTCGTGTCCCATAACGTCACTGCAGCTTTGTAATGGAAATCATTAAACATAGAGGGCTGGATTGGTAATCTGGCATACCGACGCACATTGGGGCCATCGGGAGAACGGTGATTAAGCTGAAATGAGCTGGCACGTTATGCAGAACAGGCCACAAAATGGCACCGCGATATGCAGGAAAGGACAGCGAAAAGGACCCCCCCCCCCCCCCCCACGCCACCCAACACACACAAAGTTTTACATTTCCATGTAAAATCCTGGGCTAATTTCTCTTCCCAGTCTACCCCTAAAAAGCTTTATACATATTATTTAGGCAAATGTAATTACTCTAGATGGATGTGTAGGCCTTTTCAAGCATTGAACAATAGTGATCACAACAAAATCTGTGAAAAAAAGTCCTTGTGTAGCTATTGAACATGAATGCATTTGTGAAAGACCTCTTTAATCATTTGGTTTACTCCCTCTAATTTTACTATTAAATTGGATTTCCTTTAAGATAGATTTGATAATGAGTTGGGGGAAGGTGGTTGCTTGTCCACTGCCACTGTTTAACAAACTGCTTTGCTTGTTCTAGAGTTTGCAGTAATTACATCCTCTGCAGGAGCTCTGAGCATTCACACCTCCATTAAAACATCAGCTCCCCACTATGCCAGCAGGACAACCCCCCACCCGGCCCCAATACATATGGGGCTCCAATTAGTCTGACTGTTGCTGTATTTCATTTTAATGAATGTATAATTTCATAAACTTGGCAAACATAATGGGCTAAAATAAAGAGGTATAGACTGTTATCATTTGCTGACGACATTGCAAGAGGTGCAAATGCCATATGAGCCACAAGTTGCATAACTTGAATGAGAATATGAATATGGGCATTAGACATGAATTACAACAGCCACGTCCTGCAGTATGACTTGCACTACTCCCAATAAATCTATTTTATACAGCATTCAGCAAAGGCTAAACGGTGATTAAAAATGGTGAAAACTTAAAAGAAATTGTGACCAGCACATGAAATTTACTTACATGCAAATTTTCATTCTAAAATTCTGATGTTTAAAAATATATCCATGATTGCGCATAAATATATATATATATATATATATATATATATATATATATACATATAAAACTAAAATCTGTTACAGTGAGGCACTAACAATGAAAGTGAATGGGGCCGATTTGTAAACGTTTAAAAAGTATAGCCACTAGACAGAAAATATTCCTGTTAACATCATTTTAGTATGATAAAATCACTTACTAACCTTTTCTGTCTAAAGTTATATATGTGACTTTTTATAACTTTTTTTGTTATAACTTTTTGCCACCATGACCCTAAAAAACATGAAACGACAGTAAAAATGTATTATACTGTTTTACAGCTCAAATAATACACATGTTTTGACTGAATACTTATTGTGAGATTTATATATATATATATATATATATATATATATATATATATATATATATATATAAATGATAAGCTTCACACTTCTGCCTTTAAACCCTTCAAGAATTTGCCCCATTCTCTTCCATTGGTGCCTCATGGTAACCTTAATTTTTTTAAAAGAGTCAATTATATTTATTTATTTATTTTTACTTGATGCCATAAACGCTGTCGATTGAACTTAACTCACACTGAGCCAGGCATTTTTCTTTAATACCAATGTTTTTTCCGTTCTTTTTTTCTCTTGTGGATGTGATTGACCTCCAGCCATAAATGTGTCTTATTTAATTTACTTTCCATGCAAGCCCTTATCAAAAATAATAAATGTACTGCAACTGTACACCTTGAACAAACTTGATTGACACGTCTCGGCAGCCCGCCCCTACTGTTCATTGATTGGCCGATCGCGCATTGGGAGGCGTGACTCCCCGGCTGTCTTTTATACTCAGTGCGCCCGACTCCACCGCACTGATTTGTATGGGAAAGGCTGTTGTCAACACTGCGAATGTAGAAAACGCATTTACACCGCGAGTTTTCTTTTAACAGACACATTTATTGTATTTACAAGCGTCAATCTGTTGCCAAAAGACATCGCAGAAGCAGGATTAAAACGACCAAACGGGACGCTTAATTATAAACTGTAGTAACCTCAGCCATTTTGCCTGCGCGCTGCCCGAGGGCTATTTATTCTCGGACCGCACGGTATGCAAACCTACCGCAACTCCGTGCCAAACAAGTGAAGCGGAGATGGGTTTGCTCTTCAACATCTGAACTGCTTCCAGAGCCCCATTGCTTTTGTTGACAGCCGAGGGGAGAGACAGACAGCACGGAAAGGATGGACTGCTACCTGTTGGGGATTTACCTGTTCCTCGCACTTGCCCTCCTGCTCCGGTCGAGCGGCACCACGGCCAAGGAGATCACCTGCCAGGAAATAGCCGTGCCTCTGTGCAAGGGCATCGGCTACAACTACACCTACATGCCCAACCAGTTCAACCACGACACGCAGGATGAAGCGGGCTTGGAGGTGCACCAGTTCTGGCCTCTGGTGGAGATCCAATGCTCCCCGGATCTCAAGTTCTTCCTATGCAGCATGTATACCCCCATTTGCCTGGAGGACTATAAGAAGCCCCTGCCGCCGTGCCGGAGCGTATGCGAGCGAGCCAAGGCGGGTTGCGCGCCGCTCATGCGGCAATACGGCTTCCCCTGGCCGGACCAGATGAGGTGCGATTTGCTGCCCGTGCAGGGCGCACCCGACACGCTGTGCATGGACTACAACCGAACGGACTCTACCACGGTGGCACCGGTGCTGTCCAAACCCACGAACTACCCCAACAAACCCATCCACCCGCATAAAAAGAAAAGCGGGCGTCTGGGAGTCGGACCTAAGGCGAGTAAACCCTGCGAGCCGGGCTGCCAGTGCCGAGCGCCGATGGTGGCGGTGAAGAGCGACCGACACCCGCTATACAACCGCGTCAAGACGGGTCAGATCCCGAACTGCGCCATGCCGTGTCACAACCCGTATTTCACCCAGAACGAGCGGACATTCACGGCCTTCTGGATCGGACTTTGGTCGGTGCTGTGCTTCATATCGACGTTCGCCACCGTCGCGACGTTTTTAATCGATATGGAGCGATTTAAATACCCCGAACGCCCGATTATTTTTCTGTCGGCGTGCTACATGTTCGTGTCCATCGGTTACATTGTGCGCTTAATCGCCGGGCACGAAAAGGTGGCGTGCAGTCGGGAGTACGACGTGGAGCACATTCACTACGAAACCACCGGCCCCGCGCTGTGCACGGTCGTGTTTTTGTTGATCTATTTCTTCGGGATGGCTAGCTCCATATGGTGGGTCATTCTCTCCCTCACCTGGTTCCTGGCGGCGGGCATGAAATGGGGCAACGAGGCCATCGCGGGATACTCGCAGTACTTCCACCTGGCAGCCTGGCTCATCCCGTCCATGAAATCCATCGCCGTGCTCGCCTTGAGCTCGGTGGACGGAGACCCGGTGGCCGGGATCTGCTACGTGGGTAACCAGAACTTGGACAATCTGCGGGGCTTCGTGTTGGCACCGTTGGTAATCTACTTATTCATCGGCACCATGTTCCTTCTGGCTGGATTTGTGTCCTTGTTTCGGATCAGAAGCGTCATTAAGCAAGGAGGGACTAAAACCGACAAACTCGAGAAGCTGATGATCCGAATCGGGATCTTCACGGTGCTCTACACGGTTCCCGCCACCATCATCGTGGCGTGTTATTTCTACGAGCAGCATAACAGACAGAGCTGGGAAATCACTCATAACTGCTCGTGTTTATTAGATCAGGAGATCAAGAGACCGGACTATGCTGTTTTCATGCTGAAGTACTTCATGTGCCTTCTGGTGGGCATCACATCTGGGGTTTGGACCTGGTCTGGAAAGACTCTGGAGTCCTGGAGGACTTTCTGTACACGCTGCTGTTGGGGCAGTAAGGGCTCTGGTGGCTCCATGTATAGTGACGTGAGCACGGGATTAACGTGGAGGTCCGGCACCGCCAGCTCAGTCTCCTGCCCCAAGCAGATGCCTTTGTCCCAGGTCTGACTCAAGAAAAGCCCGCTAATTGTTTAGGGTTTCTTGGTCTTTTCAACATTAGCATACAAATGAACTCGTTGATGGTTTCTATTAGCTGAAGAACTGGTTGAAACAATGCAGCGATGCAGAAACAATTACTTTGTGCTAATTCCATTTCTATTGATATGGACATGGTATGCAATCAGTCATTCTTTAAGGAGAATTTGGGCATTACATTGTTCCCAGTGGAGTAACACAAGTCCCCAACCTGCAGCATTTGAATTGTCTGAACAATCAAAGATGGTTACAATAAGCCTTAATGTCATAGTGCCCAACTATTATTATTATTATCATAATTATTATATACGGGTTGTTGTTGTTTTTTTTTTAAAAAAATGCAAATTGTATTTATACAGTGGTTATGTAAAAACTTGTAAATTCTGTATAAAAGAAGATTTATACATTTATTGTACATTTGTATATAGTGTAGATGCCACACGAAAAGCAAATATTACGTTTATTTTGACAATAAAAACTTTTGGAGGAATCTGAATCTCTCAAACTCAGGGTTCTGGTAATGAGTGCTCGGCATTGGCTCTTTGTGGTCATTCCCATTGAAGATGCTTTTGCAAAAGATGCTTTTGTGGGTTCTGTTAAGAGAAACTCTTTTTAGCAATCTGGGGTCTAATTAGAGACAAGGGCCTTGTGTTGGAGAATCTCCGTAATTGTCGAACCCTTCACGTGCTTGATCCTTAATTTACTAAAAGAGGGCTGGGGAATGGGCTTTAAATGCAGAAAACGAGTCCTTTTCATCTGGGATATCTTTGATCTTTCTTTTAAAGCCGAGAATAAAGGTGCCATCTAGATATAGAACCTTTAGACTGATGCACCAAGTTTTTTAATGTCTCATTTGAGACCGTTGTGCTTTGATCGACTTTATAGAAATGTTTTGAGGCTTGGGGCCCCTGCCACATTTTGTTAGAGGGAACCTGTGACCGTTTAATTTTTTCTTGCTTTTTTGGAGGTTGGAGGGCACTATCAAAACGTCCTTCTTGAATTTCAGCTGTGGTATTATTACTAGTGTTACACTCACAGACACTGAATGGAAACCTTCAGGTGGCCCCTTACATGTCCAAAGACCCTTTGGTGAAACTCCAATGGAGTTTCTTAGACAAAGAATGGAACAGAAATAGTTGCAAAATGAAATTAGCAATATTGTGTTGTCTTGCTTGCAGATGTTTTGAATGCAAAATGTAGATCTATCAGTTTGCACAAAACTAAACCACAGCTTCTATAACTGACTTACCCTGATTTCGAAGCCACCAGAGTGTCAAAACCTTGTGAAAACACATTAATGTCAATTAATAGTGATACCATTCAATGGGTATTCATTTGGGTAAGTTTAAAAGTTTAAATATCTCATTTGGATATTGGATTTTTTTAATTATTAGGGTTATCATACACTTCTCAGTTTCTATGAGCAGTTGAATATTACATTTCATGGAAAACTTGCTGAACTGTTTTCATCTTTACACACAAACACGCATAACACATATATTTGGGAGTATTACTGATGCTTGAAAAAAAAAGGAAAACAGTGAAAATTAGTCCTTCATAAATAAGACTTGTTAGTGTTGCATTGAAATGTGATAAATGTGTTCTTCAGAGGGGATTGATGGGAAATAAACAATCATGGTTTATTTTTTAAACTATATCTCCTCCTAGTGGTCATGAAGAATTAGAGCTAGGCCTACTGTGCACTAAACGTCACGCGCTGGCTTTTATTGTTTTAAAGGAATATTCTGGGTTCAAGGCAAGTTAAACTCAATCAACAACATTTGTGGCATATTGTTAATTACCACAAAAAATTATTTCGACTTGTCCTTCCTTTTCTTAATATATAAATTAATACAAATTCGAGTGAGGCGCATAATGTTGCCAATCCGTAAACAATAAAATAGTCACTGTATCAAAAGTTATGGCTATACTTTTGAAACAGTTAGTATTTTAATGTTTATGGATTTCAAGGGGACGTGAACAATATGTGTTACCATGATTTTAGTGTGATAAAAACGCTTACTAATCTTGAAAGGTTATATCCAATTTTGTAATTTTGTTGCCATGGTGATGTAACTCTCTCAATCCCAAACAAATGACGAATTAACCAACTTTAAAGCTCGAATGGTACACGCGTTTTAACAGAAAAATTAACAGACGTTTAATATTTCTGCCTTTAAATCCTCCTAAATTTGGTCCAATTCACTTCCATTTTAAAGTGCCTCAGTGTGACCTGGATTTCTCTATCAGTTTTTTATTTGAAGAAAAAAAAAATTATATTGCTTTACTCTGACAACAGTGGGCACAGTTACTGTAATATCTAGCCTACATATTATCAGATGATTTATATGTTTGTTTACAATTCTTAATGTGTATGTATGTAGAATAATGAATGAACTGTCTCTACAGATCTGGGAACTATAACAGAGATGTGCTATGTGCAAAATGGCTTTTAATAAAAAGTGTGGAGCTTGATGGTTTTAATAATTTACAAAATTACGGATAAATGTGGGTTTGCAGCCGACTTTTTTTAAGACAAATTTTAGAAATCTGTATTTACAAAAATTTCGAATGCAGATCAATATCCATCAAGTATTTTCTATTACATTTACTAATTTGTAATATTTTTTTTCTAATTTTTTTAAATAAACAAACACTTGGTGAGAATGACCAAACCTGAGTCTCCAATATGAGGAATAATGCAGACTTTACATGAATCTGAGCTGAAGATTCAAAAGTATTTTAATTTCGAAATGTCCTGTCAGGAATTCATTCATTTTGCAGACATGGGTTCACAAAGCATATTAAAATATCAGGAATATTTTTGTCTTATTGAAGGCATGTGTGCACTGGAAAGGTGTTTTTTTATGTATGTTTTTACATCCAATTGATATAAATATTTGTATTTGTTATACAAATAAAAATTCCACCTCTACAATTCTGTGAAACTATTAAAGCAAATCAGAAAATCCTGTGATTGGTTTATCGTGAACAGCGCTGAGAAAAGTAATAGAATCACGTGACAACACTTTCTATGTCCCGCTTCTTCAACTGTCTGGACAACAATTTACACCTGAATAACACCCAATAATGAGGAACTTTCACATTTCAATCGAAAATTCCCGGCAAAGTGAAAAGATTATGACAAGTTAGAGACAACTTCCGGGGCGCTAAACCCCGCCTATTTTAAAAGGGAATCGAGTGCAGTAACAACATCTGCCATCAGAAGGCACACAAAGTGGGTGGACGTTGGACGTTGCACGTGAGTGATCTTGTCAGTAATAAGAATAATAAAATAAACCTTTTACAGACCATTTTTAGCTTCAAAACTTATTTCATTTGAATAAATATTCGTTCCAAATCTCATCTAAACATGCTATCAACATGAATATGTGAGGACGAACAAACTGAATGTTTTGATCAACAAAACCATTAAAATATTGTGCATATTTGTTTTAAATATGCTCCAATAAGTGATAATAAGTGATAATATGATGACAAAAAAACAGTGAATTTTGCAGGCATTATTTCTCATACAAACACCAACAATTCTTACATTCTATTTTTTTATATATATTTTTTTACACCAATGTACTATAAACCATTCAAAGGTAAAATGTTACAGTATACCTCACCAGATACATGCATGCAGTTCACTTGAATTATTAACAAATTGTAAATTTATACCTCGAGGCACCTTCTATCTTATATACAATTTAAGCACTTTCATTGTCAATATCATTTAACGATTTCACATAATGACAAAGTGGCAAAAACATGAATTTGGTGTGCAAACATCTGTAGAATTAAAGATTTGTCCAGGCTGTTGAAATCAGTCCACCAGAGGGCAGTGTCATTTTTCAGTTTATAACAAGGATCTGACATGGTCTGTAGTGAATGTGCAGAAACATCTGAACACAACATAGCTTTGTTTCAAGACTAGTTAAGTCTATATTGTATTTCTATATTAGTAGAAAGGTAGATGCATTTTCTCATAAAATGCAAAAAAATTCCAAAAACATCAGATTCAAGTACAAGTCAGATTTCCAAAATCCAGTTGTAGACTCCACCATGTAGGCACCACCAGTGATGAACATATATTACTTTAATGGGTGATTTATTACTCTAACAAGTGACTATATTTTGGATATGGGTTGTCGACTAAAAAAGGTTGTCTTAGATGATAAATATTAGAAATCCTTAAAAAATCTAGTTTAAAACACGTATCAGTCAAGGTCATAGAAATGTAATACATGTTACCATGTTAGTTTCATACATTCTTGAAAAATATTTATAGCATTTTCTAAAAAATAAAAAAAAAACAATGACAATGAAAAAAAAAATTGCCAAGTGGTGTTTTATATATATATATATAATGAAGGGTATCTTGCCCCCAGGTGTGTTCACAGCATCAAATCTTGCCCCCTTTAAAAAAGTTTGGACACACCTGGCCTACCTGCCTGTTAAAGATAATTCAATAACTTATCAAACAACTGTCGAAGTCACAGCATGCTTATTGGAGACAGCAGTGGAAATGTACCAATAACTTGGAGATCATGGTGTAACCGTACCTGCAACTCTCAGAGGGAGTGTGATTTGGTCAGGCAGTTTAAAAACAGCTGAACAACTATTTGACATCAATCCAAAAACACAATCAGCATTAAAAAAAAATATTTTTTTGTGATTGGCACTACAATTCATCATCAGAGTTACATATGGTAGGACATAAAAAGACAATCCCAGAGATCCCTGGTGTGCTTTATGTGCTTCATGACCGACATTGTGAGGACAGAAGTGTTGGAGCCCAGGTGATGGTCCAAAGCTAACATGTCCGAAAGTTTACATGTTTCGGCAAGCTTGTAAGTGTCTGAAGGGCGAGTGTTGTCTTGCTCTCGTGTTACACTAGATTATGGGGCTCTATTTTAAGTGTTTGTTCTAAAGCACCAAACCAAAGCCCAGTCAGACCTTGAAATAGTGTTACAAGCCACCCACCTCCATAAATACAAAAGCAGCCTGGGCAGTAATTGCTTCATAACGCAGTGCTATTGACTGAAACCCGACTGTCCCTGAGTTTGTCCAGGCTAGGGGATTTGGAGAGCTCTTTCAAGTAGGAAGTACATATGTACCCTCAGGGAGAGGGCCTATTTATTCAGATTCCTGTACTTGTTGGGTGGCTGCCCCCAGTCTTATGTCGGCTTCAGGGACTTTGGGTGGTTGCAACAGGCCTGTTTTAGAATGACCCTCGGTCACCCCGCTTGTAGATAGGGCATGTTAGGTCAAGGACTATCTCTTTGGTGAAAGAAAAAGAATGCACTAAAAGCAAACATGAGTAACAGGTGGATGTTGAAGGTCTTAGTCAATTTTAGGGTTGGCATGTAGCCGTCATTGAGGTCTTCTAAAGATATTTTTTATTTCACCTTTGTATCTTCAAACTATCCATTCTTTACATATCAAGCATTGTTATTTAAATCTAATAACTCGGCATAAATTTCAAAGCTTTTTTTGAATGATACAAATGAAAGAACTGCCAGCAGGTATTCAATTCTTCTTGATGGTTCTCTAGTATGACAATCAAACCCACTTTTCTCGTGCCTGCAAGTTGATATGTCATCACCGGTGGTCATCTCTACCATTGTACACATATACACACCGATATTGCTCCTGAGACATCAACTGACCCTGAAGAAGCTGATTTGTTCCTTCATTGAGGTGGCAGAGTTTTAAAGTGACAATACATATTTTAGATGTCACGTTAACCTAAGACACCTGATTCAACTCATTAGTACATTACTAGAGACTCCAAGACCTGAAATTGATATATCCGATTAGCAAGACATCCAAAATGTGTATTGTTGGGGTGCCTCCAGGAACAGGCTCAGGGAACACTGCTATAGCATGGCAGTCAAACCCACTCCGACCTCTTCTCTTGCCCATCTCCTCCACAAGTTGGTATGTCATCACCAGTGGTCATCTCTACCAATGTATACTGCCCTACTCTCTGGGTACACACTGCTGTTGCTCCCGAGACATCAACTGCCCCTGGAGCAGCTGGTTTGTCCCTTTGTGGAGGTGGCGGTGATTTTAGGCGACTATGTTTGCTGACTCGGATGGATCTGGTTGTCCCCAAAGGCTCATTGGGGCACAAGCAAACGTCACTGCCCCCTCGCACCATCCCTTCTTCTTGGGTGGGTTGGTAGTTGCTGCTATCATCATTGTTGTTGGAGCCAGGCATTCCAGAAATTCCTCCAAGAGGTGACAGTGGAGGAGGGTCATCATCTAGAAGAATGGAAGCAGCTTCATCACCACTTGAGTTTCTGGTCACTCTTTTTCGGAAGTTGGGGCTCACCTTGTCTTGAACCGGTGCAATGCTGGAGTCAACACCTTGACCTCCATTCCCCGAAAGGTAGTACTGCTCTTCTGGATACATCTTCTCAAAGAGCATATTCCTCTTGCTTTTTTGCCTCACAGAATGCTTGATGGCACAAATTAGGTCGCATGTGTTTAGCAGGAAGGACAGTGTGGCCACTCCCAACATAAAGTTCAACATTATGGTTTTCTCGGTGGGTCTGGAGATGTAGCAGTCCACCATGGTCGTGCAAGGCGGCTGCTGACACATGAATCGTTTCGGGATGTGGAAACCAAAAAAGTAGTAATGGGCAGCTCCAAAGCCAGCTTCTACAACCATCCGAAGCAACAGCTGCAAGATGTAGGCTCCTGTAAAATGCTGCAATTGACCCATCTCAGCATTTACAATGGTCTTGCACAGAGAGGCTTTCCTGAATGACTCATGTTGGATCTTATAAACAGAGTCTGCTTTTATGGACTCGGAGGCCCCTCTATCAACGGTTAGGCCAGAATTCACTTTGTGGATCACATAGATGATGAACATCACATAGGCAAGGCACAGGGTGGTTAGTTGCACCAGGCAGAAGCGGAAAAGGGACAAAGGGGCATACATGTCATAGCATACGTTGACACAACCAGGTTGAATTGTGTTACACACAAATCGCTCCTGCTCATCCTGGTAGAGTGGATAACCTGCAAACAGCAGGACCAGGATCCTTAGGAATACCATCAGAATTAGCCATGCTTTCCCTAATAGATGAAAGAATACATAAGGTTTATACATCTCTAACATTGTGCATGTTCACATGTACATTCTTACACTGATTATGCTTAATAAGCCATCAACGTGTCTGTTGGTGTAAATGATAGTGTTTATTTAACAGGGGAAGGTCAAAAACAGTTTAAGCTATTCAGACTAGATATTTGTCAAAATTTCGATTTTGCTCTGCATGTTCACCTTTCATGGCTTATCCAATTTGTGCAAATCTTAAATTTTGACATCAAAATCCAGTGATAACCCGATGAAGTCTCAAGTAAACACATCTTTCTTGCGTGGTCAGATTTTTTGAATAAGCTGGTTTTGGGAGTAATCAGTGTTTTGGTGTGCCTATAAATGCACTCACTGATTGGATTGCATTGCATTGATGAGAGTTTAATCTTACACTTATTGTGCTTCACATCCTTTTAATATTGTTTTTGAATATTGATGATATAATGTTATGTCTTTGACAAGACTCTGTTTAAAATATTACTTTTACGTTTAAAGGGCTTGGAGCTCCTTACAGAAATATTTAGATTATATATCACCAAGCAAATTACCTATTTAATTATAATGTTATCATGAACCAAGCATCAAATGTCTATGCATTTAGAGTAAAAATCTCTGCACAGGTGGTGGTGACCTTTGATTAAATATATGTATATGTCAGAAATATTGTAATTATGAGTTCCGTGCACATGAATGACCAAGCGATGTCGACTTTACCATTGGGGAACTTTGATTTCTTGATGATACCCGAGTTGTAGAGTTTTGAAGTTGGAAGGGGCATGTTGACATCCACGAAAGATGATAGAAAGCAATGATTTACAAAATTATAAAAATTTCCGTACATATGTATACATATGTTATATATACCCTTACAAAAATGTAGAGTTCTGGCAAAATCTTCATTGTTGCCAAAGGTTTGCTGTAGGTTCACCACTTTCGGTGAAGAGCTGCAAACATCTGGCAAACATATGTGGAGAATCAGAAGCTCATTTGCATTTGTAAATAATGATTCTGTCAGGTTTGTCAGAACTCTAGATTTTTTGCAAGGGTGATAGTCAACTAATGACTTGACCTTCACGGTTTGTTTTAACCAAATCAATAATATTAACATACCATGCAATAATAAATCATAGGTCATTTAAAAGTGCTGCAAATGCATTGACATGCTTATTCACTGCTACAAAAAGAACGTTTGCCATTGTTCATTGTGTTTTTTACATTTGTATTTTGTTTACGACTTAAATGCATGACATGTAACTAATGCCCGACTCCCAGGTGCACTTAAAGGCAGCATTCTGTTTTATTCTTTGGCCCCAAAAATAATAATTTTAATGCATGGATAGCAAAATAGGAAACTATGTGGCATCTGTAAGGAAATTATTCTAATCTGTTTCACACAACTAACTTCACTCTTCTTAGCCATTTTTGCAATTACTTTTGACCATTCCAAGGAGTTTTTTTGTGGATGTATGAAGTCAGTTCCCCTCAAGTTCACACAAGTATACTTGAAGAGTAACCACATCTTTAGTTTATAACATTAACTATGGAAATGTTCCTCTTACATTTAACAAAAAGGAAGTGTCAATTTTAAAAATGTAAAAATGTTTAAATTATATTTTTTATTTTAATTTTAAACATAATGTCTATTGTTTTAGCATTTTAAACCTAAAACAAAAAATGCAAAATTGCAATAATGTCTCTTCAAAATACATGACACTTGGTTTCATATTTTGTTTTCTAATGCAATGGCAGTCATACATTTTTAAGTATGGCTTAAGAGCCCAGACACTTTTTGGGACTACTGTACATAAGCAATTTAAAGTACTCAAAGTGTGCACATACCTATGAGGGTGATGTTGTAGTTCAAAGTTACGAAGATCATTTCTGATGCTGCCAGTTTCGCCATGCCAGCAGATTTAGGCCTCAAACCCTGTGAACCCAACACAGGATATCCCGCTGCTTAACACACATTTCCCATCTGATTCCACATAAGAATGTGTTTACAGTCTGTATTAAATATAGTCCCATTAGGCATTGAAAATTAACCTGTTTAACATACTCAAAATCAGAGTCAGTATAGACTGTTCTCTAAACCCAGTCTGGTGTAATCCACAGTGGCAAGACTCGTGCGTAACCACTGACTTGGCTCACCAACTTTCCTCTGCCTGTGTCCTGACAACTGTTCTCAGACAACAGAAGAGAGGAGATGTGAGCTCCATTGTGGGGCTATTCTTACCCACCAAAGGCATGTCAGCACGTAAGCATTGCTGTGATATTTGGGTTCTGTTTGTCCTTACAGGAGAAAAAACAGCATCAAATCAGTCATCAATTAACCTGTTCTCATCAATGATGGAAAGCATTTCAATGGCATATCGTAGAGGTCATGCTCACTGAATTCTTATGAAGGACTTCACTGTGTTGGTGTGAAGTTCTATACAGTATGATGCTCTAATCTCATTTAGATACATACTAGCCTTAGCGTTTGGGTCATGCTGCACATTTAATTGTAAAGTTTGTCATTTCTATGCCACCATAGTGTCACCAAATGGAATTGCAAAAATAATGACCACTCAATGAACACTCCACTCTGTGTACCATTGGTCAAAATATTGGTTGAACCAAAGTTGCTATGTTGGGCTGGTTGGGATGTGGTACAGAGACACACTTTTCAGGGAAATCAGCATATACCAGGGGCTTACTTACAGTTGTCACTTCATATTAGACTGGGATAGCAAATATTTAAAAATTGTATTACACACTTCAAATTTAATTCAAATGATTCTTTAGGTTGGCTTCTGTTAATTATGCACAAGGTTATTCTAATGTTGTTATATGATTTAAAAGAATCCCCTCTTTAGCTCTGTCATTGAGGGGTTTGACAGGACTGAATGCCATGGGATCAGTGCACATCATGGTGGGATGTTTTGAATCTTTTAACTTTGTCTAAATGACCTCTAAATGAGGGATATCTGGACAGGGGGTTTGAAATACTTGCCCTCTAATGAATGGAGACTTAATGGTGTGCAATTTGTAAATTGGGCAGCTGCTTGGGTACAGAACGCTTAACCTTATAGAAATAGAAGTAGTGCAGAATCTTAAATACTTATTCAAATTTACGTATGTCAAAACTTTTAATTCTTTTTTATTTTTTATCATAAAACTTTGTTTATTACAAGGTTTAATTGAAAACACTCCCAGATTTTTTTGTGGTTTTAGACTTTTGGACCCCACTGTTAAAAGACTAAAAGTGATATGTTCTTGAAACCAAGGGAAATATGAAATGTTAAGCGCTGCATTACTTATTACATTCTCAGCTCTGCCTTAAAATTAGAGGATGAGCATCACTTTATGAATAAAAAATGTGCTATGCTGATCATTAACAAGACATATTTGCAAAATGATAGGCTGTTTTGCAAAGACACTCCTGGCTTCTGCTTAAATATTATGATTAATCTGTCTTGGAAAGTCTAGTAAGTATAATTAAGTTTTTTTTTTTTTTTGGGAATGTGTTCATGAGTATGATTAATTGTGCAAGAAGCACTGCAAATTACATCCTGTTTTTTAAGTGAGTAGGCGAACAATTGTTTGTTAATTTTATGTTTACATAGAAGATACCATGCGAATACATCATCATTTGCATCTAACCAAATTTCTATTCTTTGTAAACCAAAAACGCAGTTTCCACATCTATGAAAGTCAGCCCACTGGATGAAGAGCATCAGTGATTGACAGTTTCCAAAACAGATGATGATTTATGCTTTAGATGACTCCATTAATCAAGCCTCCAAATATTCCAATTACTTCATCTTTTGGCCTCTATATCTCTATAACTTGATTAGCAGGCCAGCTGGGGAGAATTTAGTTGCTAGATAGATGCACATTTAAAGGTAACTAGCTTGTCCTAGCATTGGCATAGTACACCAGGGACACATTTAGAGGTGTAAAGCCTGCAAAGCTTTAGGTCCAAAATGCACCGGCCATATGCTCTAGGTTCAGAATAAATTCTGATCTAGCTGTAAATACGGTGGAAATTTTTTTAAACATGTCATTGAGCCTTTTGTTCATAAAATTATGCAAGATGCTATTTCTGACTATAAATGGTAAATGGTCTTCTCCTATATTGCGTTTTTTTTAACCTTAGAGGTTACCAAAGCGCTTTACATTGTGTCCCATTCACCCATTCACACACACACACTCAGACACCAAGGCGCTAGCCTGCCATTGGGACCAACTTGGGGTTCAGTGTCTTGCCCAAGGACACTTCGGCATGTGGAGTCATGTGGGCTGGGAATCAAACCACCAACCCTGCGATTAGCAGCCAACCCGCTCTAACACCTGAGTCACCCTTGTATTTGTCAGGCTTCCAGGAAAAGTATATAGAATAGCCTTATTGGCTCCACTATACAGTGTATGTAAACTTGATTCTAAATAAAATAACTAAGTTAACTTAATTCAATTACTGTCCTGTTTGTTGCCTTTCTTCATAATACATCCAGTAAGGCAGACCGGGATAATAGTCCCAATGGGAGTAGTCCAAAGGACTGTAAATGTCAGTAAACCAGTATGTCAAAAGACAAATTACACAAAAGTGTTTCTCTAGCAGTGGTTTTGTATGTTGGCTTCAAACAGCTGGTTCAAAACTTTTAAATTAAAATATTTTTGTCAACACTGTCCTCCAATCTACAATTCAAATTGTATTTAATATTTTATTATTTCTTTTTATAGTATATTTTAACCAAATGTTTGACACTTTGACATTGGGGCAAGTTAAACCTATATAGTGTGACATCATGCCAATGTGTGTTCAGCTGAATCTTTTTTTCCTGGGCAATAGCGGTGAAAATGTTCAATAGCTTTTTGTCAAGACGGACAGGTAAAAATCTATATACAAAATGGACTATCCTAGTTTCTGCAATACAACTAGTAAAACTAAAATGATTTTTCCGGTTTCTATGCACTATACTATACACAAAAATGTAAGTGTTTCAAAAATGTTTATATGATTTAAGTGTCATAAAAACAATGTCTATTTTAACATTTATGGACTGGCCCCATGCACTTCTGTTGTAAGTGTCTCACTGAATTATTATAAACTTTTTTTGTGGTAAGAAGAAATATTTATATATACTGTTGTGTGTGTATCTAGATAGATAGACAGACAGACATACTGTTGTGTGTGTGTGTGTGTATAATATATATATATATATATATATATATATATATTTCTTATATATATATATTGCTTGTGCTATATGGCCACACATCAGCAGTGCAGTGATTTCCTGTGGCCGAATCACAGCATTGCTGCTGATGTAGGGCCATATCACACTCTTGCTTGTGTGATATTGCTACTATCTATATCAATATATCTATATCTATCTATCTCTCTCTATCTATCTCTATATATATATACATCTATCTCTATATATATATATATATACATCTATCTCTATATACATCTCTCTCTCTCTCTCTCTCTCTCTCTCTCTCTCTCTCTATATATATATATATACACACATACATACATATATATATACACATATATATACACACACACACACCACACACACACACACACACACACACACACACACACACACACACACACACACACACACACACACACAGATCAGCCACAAAATTAAACCCACTGACAGGTGAATAACATGTATTATCTCATTACAATGGGATATTACAAAAAAACTACAACCTGTCATGACGAGGGTGGGATATATTAGAACAGTCAGTTCTTGAATTTCATGTGACGGAAAAATTGGGCAAGCGTTAGGATCTGATTAACTTTGACAAGGGCCAAATTGTTATGGCTTGATGACTTGGTCAGAGCATCTCCAAAACCTGCAGGTCTTGTGGGGTGTTCCCGTATGCAGTGGTTAGTACCTACCAAAAGTGGTCCAAGGAAGGACAACCAATGAACCGGCAACAGGGTCATTGGTACCCAAAGGTCATTGATGCGCATGGGGAGTGAAGGCTTGCCCATCAGGTCTGATCCAACAGACGAGCTACTGTAGCACAAATTGCTGAAAAACTTAATGCTGGACATGACAGAAAGGTGTAAGAACACACAGTGCATTGCAGATTGCTTCGTATGAGGCTGCAGACCGGTCAGAGTGCCCATGCTGACCCCAGTGCACCGCTGAAAGATGGGCACATGAGTGTCAGAACTGGACCCTCAATGGAAGAAGGTGGCCTGGTCTGATGAATCACATTTTCTTTTAGATCATGTGGATGGCTGGGTGCGTGTGCATCATTTTCCCAGGGAAGACATGGCATCAGGATTCACTACGGGAAGAAGGCGGGCCGGCGGAGGCAGTGTGATGCTCTGGGCAATGTTCTGTCGGGAAGCCTTGGGTCCTGGTATTCATGTGGATGTTACTTTGACACGTACCACCTACCTAATGATTGTTGCAGACCACGTACAGCCCGTCATGGCAAAGGTATCCTCTGATGGCACTGGCCTCTTTAAGCAGGATAATGCACCCTGTCACACTGCAAAACTTGTTCAGGAATGGTTTGAGGAACATGAAAAAGAGTTCAAGGTGTTGACTTGGCCTCCAAATTCCCCAGATCTCAATCCGATTGAGCATGGGATGTGTTGGATCAACAAGTCCGATCCATGGGGGCTCCACCACGCAACATACCTTCAGATGTCTTATGGAATCCATGCCTCAACAGGTCAGAGCTGTTTTGGTGACACTGCCAAAACAGTGCCAAACCGCATCTCAGAATAACAATCGAACAAGCACAATCTCCGGCCACTTTAGTAGGAACACCTGCACATCTACTTATTCCTGCGATTCTCTAATCAGCCAATCATGTTGCAGCAGTGTAATGTATAAAATCATGCATATATGGGGCAGGAGCTTCAGTTAATGTTCACATCTACAACCAGAATGGGGAAAAAAATGTGATCTCAGTGATATGGACTATGGCATTTGTTGGTACCAGATTGGCTGGTTTGAGCATTTCTGTAGCTGTTGATCTCCTGGGATTTTCATACGCAACACACTCTAGAGTGTATAGAGAATGGTGTGAAAAACAACAAACATCCAGCAAGCAGCAGTTCTGTGGATGAAAATGCCTTGTTGATAGGAGAGGTCAACAGAAAATGGCCAGACTGGTTCGAGCTGACAGAAAGGCTACGGTAAATCTGATAACTCCTCTGTACAATTGAAGTGAGCAGATTGCACAACATGTCGAACCTTGAGGCAGATGGACTACAACAGCAGAAGACCATGTCAGGTTCCACTTCTGTCAGCCAAGAACAGAAAACTCCTGGGCCGACCATTTGTGTACCTCAGCAGTAATTCAGATTTGTCAGACCGCAATGATGTTTTTCCAATCATCTACTGTACAGTTTTGGTGAGCCTGTGCCCACTGCAGCCTCAGTTTCCTGTTCTAAGATAACATTAGTGGTACCCAGAGGGGTCATCTGCTGCTGTAGCCCATCCACCTCAATGTTTGTTGTGTTGCATGTTCAGAAATGCTTTTCTGCATAGAACTATTGTAATATGTTTATTTGGGTTAATCACCTTCCTGTCAGCTTGGACCAGTCTGGTCATTCTCTTCTGAAATCTGTTATTAACAAGCCATTTTTCGCCCACAGAACTACCGCTCACTGGATGTTTTTGGCACCATTCTCTTTACACTCTTGAGACTGTTATGTGTGAAAATCCCAGGAGATCAGCAGTTACAGAAATACTCAAACTAACCTGTCTGGCACCAACAATCATGCCACAGTCCAATTTAAGCCACAAATGCTGTTAATTAAACTTAAACACGGAATATTCCTTTAATTCCTAATCGTGCATAAATCTGTGGTAAAACATCAATTAAAAAAAACAATTAAAATCACAGTTTTTATTGCAACTTTTACGTTTATTCTTTTGGTGGTTTCTAAACATTGCTTCTGAACTGGGAGCATCGATTAAAATCATAGTTTGAGAACAAAGACTGCATGCGACCATTTTAGCCTCCAGGTCCTGGGGTGAAGACCGCAGGCAACTGGGTTCACTTAGTTAAACAGGAAGTAGAATTAAACTAATATAAGGAGAAGATAAAATTCAGCCTCTGGAACGCTGAAAACAGATACAGAGGAGGGGTTTGAAACAAACGACCATAACAACAATGTATTATTCATAATAACAGCCATACAACCAGTGAAAACGACAGCAGTTTTCTCTTTTTTTTTCTTACAGGAAACCACTTACAGTATAAATGTTTTGAAAGAGTTGAATTTGTAATTTCCTAGAAATCACAATCAAAATGAGAAAGATTACAGATAGAGACAAAGAGCAAGAAATATATTAAATAAGAAACAAATCACTGTGCAGAGGTAGAGTTCAGTGCACACGGCTAAAACACGCCTACTGCCGTCTATCACTGCAAGACTTGAGTTTACAACACCTTGTTCAGATCCAACACTGGGCTGTATCCTCAGACGCTCACATTAAATAAATAGAATCATACAATCTTCAAATGCCTTTTATAAGTCTTCATATCTGTATCCCGTTTCCTTCCAAAAAGACACTTTTTTTTTTTTACTTATATGATTTCAAACAGTTTACAACACATTATTTCAATGTGCAAAGGGAGTTTAATGCACCGCCATTTCCAAAGGCCAGTTCTTTATTGAAATTTGGTAAAACTTCCTTTATCTAGGAAGGAAACCAAAACCAAACACATTGCGCAGTATCCTGTCTGTCATCATAGTCAAGTTGCGCTCAAGTAACCTGGACATCAGTGCTTAGAAATGATATTTAGCATGAAGATTAAGCCCATTTTTTAGACAATTGAGCAAGCACTCTTCCAATTCTCACTACTGTAATGCAGAAAAACAAGATCGGATTTAAATTATAACACATTTATGCATCATGATAGTATTTTTTGTACTGCCTTTAATTGATGCTGATTTTAATAAAACACATAGTAAAGTAAAAAAAAAAATGCATTACAGTAGAGAATAATAATAATAAAAAATTATAAAATATACAGACCCATTACATTAATGTGAATTTGGTCAGAAATGAGCTTAATTGTCATGAAATCATACAATGCAAAAAAAAATAAAAAAGCTTTTGATTTTGGGATGAACTTTGTATGAAATGTATGACCTTCATGTGTCATATGACCTTTATGTGTTTATACAAAGTGTGCACACTACATGTATATTAAACTGTCTCTGGAGTTCACATGTTAAGACATTTTTGGGGCATCGGAGATAAAATAATTGATATATTTAAAACAAATTTCAGATTATAATCAATAGAGGAGTTAACACATACATACTGTTTGACATTGATGGGCATTGCGATGTCATTGTTGCAAAAAGTGAAAAATGGCTTTTTTCATTAGTGCTAAAAAGTAACATTAAAAGCTAAACCATTGCAGTTACATTCATGGCAACATAACCTTGTGAAATTGCTTTATGTCACATTTGTGGAGAAGAAAAAAAAAAAGCAGAAAGTAAAACAGTTTATCAAGACAGTGCTTATTTAATTAATCCTGATCAAACAAGGCTTTCTTCCTAACCAAATGTGTGTATATATATATATTGTTTTTCAGATTTTAAACCATCATTGTCTAAAGAATTTAGGATTTAACAAAAGTAAATACTGATCTCACAAAAATATCTCAAGACCAATTTTTTTTTCAGTAGGTTTATGTACAATATACAAAAAAATAAAGTTCTAATTCTTTATTCTAAATGTGTTTCTGAGCAAAGTTTCTAACATATATATCAGAAATCAAACACTTGCTGATCTTTTGAATTGAGAAGAACCGAGGGGGGGATTTGATCCAATTTTTTTTGTATGAGAAGGGAAGATAAAACGGTTCATTTTCATATTCTACAGTATATCTAAGGCCATATTCCCACTTAATGCAGGTACCGCAGGAGGAGTACATGGCAGTGGATACAGCAGGATTTCCTCTCCCACTCAAAGTCAATTCAGTCTTTATGACACATCATAATTGACAAGCAAAATAAAGCAGTCTGTCCAACCATTAATACCAGTGGCACGATTAGGACGAATCTCACGAAACCCATCAAAAACATGTCCGGACACATTTCACCCAGAAATAAAAAATCCAATAGGTTTTTATTATTATTATTAAATAAATGTAATGACATTGGCACATTCCCCCCAAAAAATGTGAAAAAAATTAAATAAAACAAAAAATAAAATGATTAAGTATTTATATATAAAGCTAGTATATTTACAGCTTTTAATTTATATAATGGCTGATAGTTTTTATACAAATACATGCATTATATAAATTGTATTACTTTAATACAGTAAAGAAAATAAGCAATACTGTAATTAGAACATAATTAGAATGATGGAGAAAAAAAATGGCAATGAAGCACATTTTTCTCCACAATTTAATTTACTGTAATGTAATGTAAAAAAAGAATAATATAGTATTTCAATTGTAAATTATTTATACATCTTGATTGTTTTTCTACTGTTTTTATTTAGTTATTTATGGCTGATTTAAGAGTAGTTTTTCTAATAATAATAATAATTGTATTACAGTTATATGATCTAAAAAGAAAATATGCATAAAAGTAATGAGAACCTAATTAGAATAAATTACAATTTCAAATAATGAAAATAACCTCAAATTTTCTCATTACCATAAAGTGAAGAAAAAAAAATATTTTAAAGTATTTTTACATCTTGCTGCTATTTTCTTCTGCTTTTGAGTTATTTACAGCTGATATTTTAAATAAAAATCATTGTAATATAGTACATTACTGTAACACAGTAAATAAATCAGGCATTACAGTAATGATAACCTAATTAGTATCATTTAGAATTAAGAAAGAAAAATCAAAATCACTGTATTAGCCACATTATATTATCCACCTATGTCCCGTGATGCTTAGTGCCAAATATGAATGTTACTTCCATTGTCAAGTAAACAAAGCTGTTGTTGCAGCGTTCGTCTCTTCATTTCTTTCGTTATGGTATTGGGATTTTGAGGAGAGTGTGTATGATTTCATATGGACATACATCAGTCACTATATCACATTTGTATTACTGAATGATAATAAACAGCTAAATGCTGTTTCTCCCAGATGCAGTTGAGATTTAATCCAAGCACAAACGCAACATTTAATTTACTTGTACTTTAATTCAGAGTACTTGTGTTGGTTCAGCTTCAGATGTGTGTGCTTCTCATCTTGTCACTCTGCTTGTTCAAATCAGACAGACACACTAAGGAAGAGCCGTGAAGTCCTTGTTCTTTGGTATGTAATCACTTTCTCAATTTCCGATTGGATGGTTATTTTCTTTTAAATCTGCAAGTAAGTTGAAACTTTTGTTCGGCGGGTGATTGACTGGTGAGACGTGGTGCTTTGCTGCTGTCCGGGACGCATCAGGACACTGTTTTAACCCTCAAATGTGAAGTGGTTTTTGACTACCTCTATATTGCACCTCTTTTTACAACTATATTTAGCGCTGACCTTTGGGATCGGACCATTCGAATCTCATCTTATTACCAGCTGTAAAAAGGGTCTTAAAATGACTGCAGCCAGAGCTAGGGAATGCTATTTACGGCGGAAGTCCCATCCACAACCATTTCCGCAGTAAGACCAACAGGAAAAAGGTGTGTAGTTATTGTTTAACTGTAATACAGTAAAGAAAATACTGCATTGGTGTATTAATATTATAAATAATAATAATAATAATAATAATAATAATAACAGGCAAAACAAAAACAAACAAACAAAAAAACATAAAAGTCTGAACGCATTGCGGAAATGAGAATGGGGGGGGGAAATGTGCTTCATTTTTTATGAAAGTCACAGAGCAAAAATATATTGTTTTCATGCAAAATATAATTTCTTATTTGTTTCTTTTGATTACATAATGTTACATTTGTCCCAGATGTGTTTTTTGCAGGTTTCCTGAGATTCACCCATTAACCTCACCTTTATTAACATAGAGTGGGAACATTAGAAGACTTCTACACACTTATTGTGACTAAACGAATCTGAAACTCTGACTCATAACATGATGGATGTTTCAGATCAATGTAAATAACGTAAAGTGTCTGCTCCAATCGGTATAGCAGGTACTGTACTGAATAGATAGCAGTGCATGTATTGCTTTGAGAAGTCGAATGGGAGTGACACAGCACTTGTCCATCTGAGTAATTTGATAAAGCAAGGGGAGTGATGGGCATAAAATGAGACAGTTAAAAGAGTGCACAGGTTATACACGTTCATGGTCATTGAGAATGTAATGGAATCAGTGGCGTAACTTGGATCTTGTGGGCCCCAGTGCAAAGAAACTGTCGGGCCCTCTCCTCGGGGGGCCTTGGTAGTTTTTAATCACCCTCTCTCACCACAGACGGATTATGGCTTGCAAAGGCCCTGGGGCCAATTTTCGTTTTCATGGCCAAAAGTTGTTGAGCAGGGTTGGTTTGCGAGGGTTCGTTTTCATTGTTGATGGGTTTTCAAGCGGTGGGATTGCCAAACTGGATCACGCAACCTTAACGCACTTTAATAGGAAATCGCTCAAGGAAGTTCACGTGGAGACCCCTAGACCACCGCTTGTATTTCTTTTAGTAAATCTCCATCCGCAAAGTAACTTCCGTTACTCTTAGCTAATAACACTAAACAGCACGGCCTTTAGAATGTATTACAAAGTGGAAAAAACAAGAGTGAAAAAAAAATACAAATAAAGAATTTGTGCTGAGACTGTTTTCCCATGAACAAGCATTGTTAAAAACTAATTTTAAAATAATAAACCATCATTAAGGATGTTTTTAAATTATAATAAGTCTTAAATGAGATCACAAAACATTAAATAACAGTATGTATATCTACAGTGGTAATTCTGTTGTTTGATCACATCACAGTCATTTGGTTTGGACAGAAATACTTCAAGGAATACAACAGTGGTCCCACAAAGTATATGGACACTGAAGTCACACTTACAAATGACTGAATGTCAATTAATTAAATACAAAGTATGTATGTAAATAATGTGTGGCATCTGTAAACAAATGATGCTAGAGCTTTTCTCAGAACTAAATTGAAATATCTAAGCCATTTTAGCGATTCATTTTAACCAACTGCTTTCAAGTTTATTTTAGTGGATGTATGAAGTCGATTTCCTTAAAGTTCACACAGGTGTCCAAGCAGAGTTGAAGCTCAGCACATATATTATTGTGTGGACATATTCAATCTTTCAAAACCAAAAAAGTAAAAAAACTTTTGACTTAATTTTGAATATTCTGAAAATAAAAAAAAAATAATCTTAAATACGCTTCAATAAAATAAATGCCACTTTGTTTGATAGTTTGTTATATAAATGCAAAACATTTTAATGTTTTAAGTGTGACTTAAGAGTCCAACTACTTTTTGGGGCCACTGTGTCTAGGAAACATCTTGAGCTTTTTGGCTGTTAGGATACATTTATGTGCGCACATGAAATGTTCTAAGAAACCTGTGTGAATACTTCCTCACCTATAATGGCAAACACATATGACACAAAGCTGATGGAATGCTGTTCCTGTCATTGGGCATCACTTGGAGTTTCTCCATCAATTATATCCTTTCATCCATGTCCTCCAGTTATTCTGAACTGCAGCAGCAGTGTCCTCCTCTTTATCCTCTAAGCCAAAGCTTTGAAAGTTATCTTTGTGTGGGTCTTGTCTTGTATATACAGCAGCCTTACGACCAGTAAGGACACTCTTCTGAACAAAAGCCTCTGGCTCAAGAGTGTTGTGGAGGTACTAAAGCACATGTGTCCTCTTAGAGAACGCTTCTTCCGACAGTCTCGTCCCCTCTGTCTCTGGCAAGAGTCCGCAATGTCCACTTTTATTAGGATATGATGGCGGGGGACCATCTGACCACAGTCAGGTTATCTGCACTCACCGAGCGCTTCTTGGCTGCTTTTCTCAAGTCTTTATATTTGTCGTCGCAAAGCCTGGAGATCGCCTGGGAAAAACAAGAGAAGGTGTGGATAAATATTTATTTCGATACAAACCCCTTGAGTTTTAAGTGAATGTGTTTCATGCATAGGAACACACAAGATCAGTTTTGACGGTACGGAAAGAGCCGAACTCAAGCAGGAATATTGCAAATTGGACTTTGGAGAGCACAACCGGATCTGCCTCTTTGACATTATTATGGGTTAATGAATATCTATGTTAGAATGCATTGCAGCAAAAGTTGAAAAGCTTTTAAATGTTCTCAACGCTTGTGTTTTTCCTTGTGTTATGTCCTTGTAATACACCATCCCTATAGAAATCAACGTGTTTGCAACATTCTCTGACACAACATAAACTCTAATTTGTGGGCGACCTAAGCCTCGAAAGTCAGAAAGTTGCTATTCACTGATAACCTTGTTGTGTAAGTGAACAGTTTTAAACAAACTATCCATTTTATTTTAATAAAAAATTACGTACACTATTCTATTTCTGTACTGCAGTGAAAATCAGCCAATTCTCCCCTAACGCCAGGTGTCCCGCAAGGATCTGTCCTCGGCCCTCTTCTTTTCATAATCTACATTGTTGTTAGTGGTTGCTAGCAACTGCAAGTCTTGGGTCTGGGATTCCCTGAAAAACTCATGGACTAATAAAATGTGTACCTTGAAAGCAAGGCAAATTCCTTTGGATAAAAGTGTCAAATGCTTATGTAAGAGTTTGGTGGTCGATGGGCGACATAATGCCATAATTTACATAATACAACTGATGACAAATGCGATGTGCATGCAATTTCTTAATCTAACGAACAATCCAATTTTTCTAAGGCTGTCGAATTATGTGTTAATTCGGTGTGATTAACTATAAAAAGTGAACACTTTAAAAAACGAACTCGGACTGATTTACCAACTCCATTGCAAAATGGATTACTGTGGGCTGTAGACCAGTGATAGGCTAATGGTCAATGATAAGGAAATACAAAATATATTGACTTCTTAAGCCACTTTTTGTATTGTCTAATCACTCATCTGCCACAATAACAATGTATTTAAATTATCAGAATTATTTTATTCATTATTTTGTATATATATATTAAATGCATAGGTAATTATATGCATAAATATTTTGATAATTATATGTAACGAGTAAGGTGGGCAAGTAGGCGGGAACCAGCTAAAAAGTCAACATAAAGTTTAATTATAAAACTCAACATAAAACAACTATAAACACAGACACACATGCAACGCGGCCGCGTGCGTGTCCCTCTCTATCAAACAAGTGCCTCTGGCTAGTCTTTATCCCCCTCCCAGCTGATTAGCCTGATTCAGGGCCTGCCGTGTGTCCTTATGGCCCTCCTCCTCGTCACATTATAAAATAAATAGTATTATTATTGTTATTATATTTCATAACAACAGAATAACATTTCATTTTTCATCAACCTGCTTCTTTGCAGTCAACATTTTTGATGACAGTCAACATTTTAAGACAGCAAACCACATTTTAATTCTATTCAATATTCTATTTCTGTCCACAAGAACTTATCACCAAATGCCCCCCCTCACTCAAGGTGTCCCAAGGTTTGGTCCTCGGTCCTCTTCTGTTCCTAATCTACATTGTTATTAGTGGTCACTAGCAATGCCAAGTTCATGGGTCCTATTCCCAGGAAACACAAACTGATGAAATTTGAACTTCAAATGCACTGCAAATTGATTTTGATGGTCTTCAAAATGTTTTAAATATTAATGGTCATAGAGAGCAGGGTGGTCGATGGCCGATATAATGTGATACTAATGATAACAAATGAGACATCAAATTGTATCAAATTTAACACAATATTTACTCAAAACTCACTAAAACCATTAAAAATCAAAACAACATTGTATCTGCTGACAAGGCCGATGGTAGGACAAACAAACACTTCTGTTATCCCATTAATCGTCCTGGTCGAGATATTGCTCTAACTGTTATTATCTGCTGAGGGTTAATAATGTCATTAGTAATAGACGCAGAACTAGCTAGATTCACATTTGTTAAAGCTGGATATATCACACAAAGAATGTGGGGCAAAGCTGTATTTTCTAAAGAAAGAACCAAGTTGTTTGGCAGAAAATTGGCAAAAGTACAAGAATTAGAGGTAGGAAAAATAAAAAAAAATTCTTCCTTCATAAACCTGCATTTAGAAAATTGATGAGTAAATACTTTTAAAAAGCAAACTTTACATTATATTTCTAGCCGATATCCAGAGAGCAAGGTGGCTGATACAATGCCGATATATCACATGATTAAATATAGTATATAACAAACATAAAATTGCTAAAAAATGAATAAACTCTTATTTAGCACTATATTTACTCAATTTCACACAAAACTTCAACTTCGTAAAAAAATTTCTAAAAAAATTATATTGTATTTTAAATGGTAGATAGTAGTTTCTTCTGATTTCTGTTTACTCATCACATGTTTGTCATTTGTTTGCACATTATTATTGAATTATCAGCCTCTGTAATACAGTATATCGGTTGACCACTGTCTATTTCTATTCAAAAGTACACATCACTCAATGCTCCCTTTACTCATGGTGTCCCCCAAGGTTCGGTCCTCGGTCCTTTTCTTTTCATAAATCTACATTATTATTTTTGGCCAATAGCAATGCCAAGTTCATGGGTCTGACTCCCATGAAATGCATCAATTGATAAAAATGTGTTCCTTGAATGCTCTGCAAGTCAATTTGTATAAAAGTGCCAAATTCTTAAATGTAAATTGTTCATAGAGAACAGGGAGGTTGAAGGCCAATATAATGTCTTTACAAAATAATACATAACTTAAAAGAATATTCCGGGTTCAATACAAATTAAGATCAATCGACAGAATTTGTGGCATACTACTGATCACCACACAAATTTATTTTGACTCATCCTTCCTTTCCTTTAAAAAAAATCAAACTTGGTTCCAGTGAGGCACTTACAATGAAAGTGGGACAATTTTTAAACATTAAAATACTCACTTTTTCAAAAGTATAGATACAAGACATAATGAGTGTGTAAACAAGATTTTAGAGTGAAAAAATGACTTAACCTTTTCTGTGTAAAGTTATAGCCAATTTTACAACTTCGTTGCATGAGTTTTAACAGAAGAATTAATGCAAGTGCTTTTATAAAATTATAAGCTTCACATTTCTGACTTTAAACCCTCCAAAAATTGGCCCCATTCACTTTCATTGTAAGAGCCTCACTGTAACCTCTATTTTTGCTTTTTTAAGGAAAAGGAGGAACGAGTCAAAATAAATTTTTCGTGGTAATCAACATTATGCCACAAATGCTGTAGATTCATCTTAACTTGCCTTGAACCCAGAATAATCCTTTAATGATGACAAATGAGACGTAAATATAATTTCGGAATCCAAACGAATTCAGTCATATTTAAACCATATGTACTCAAAACTCAAAAAGGTAGCTTCAATGTTAAGGCTAGAGAGTTTGTGGTCATTATTTTGAGATGACAGCTGACTGCGTAGGAGTGTATAAAGAGGAACAGTAATGTTGGTCCTCTGTTGCGGTTGCAGCATGAAATAAATGGATCAAATGGAGACACAGAGACCCCCTCCCACAGACCACTGTTACACCACCAGTGCACACACACAAACAACTGAACAAACATCATTATAGGCCTAGTCTTGTCAGGACTATAATTGTCCAGCATCAAGGCTGAATGTTGGCAAAATAGACACATGGGAATTCAGACAAGGTAATTATTCAGCCCTGCTGCTTCTGAACCAGTAGTCCAATATAACATGCCACGATATTACCTGTGCGTGTGTGTTCCTCACAATTAACCAGAACACTACTAGTTAGCGATGGGTCACGATGGTCGACTAGTCATTCAACAACCAACTAGTTCATTAGTGAGGTTGACGGCAGGAGAGTGAGAGAGTGAAGTAAAAACTGATGCACTATGTTAAAATGGTTTTCTTGTTACTTTGGAATTATCTGTCAATGTTAAAAAAAATATAAAAATAGTTTTTCGGCTAATGCATCCCCTGTTGCTTCCTTAACCCTCTGGGGTAGACGGACACGCCGGCACATCCTGCTGGATTTTTTCGTTATTACAGCGGAAACAACATAAAATTCTCTGTAAATTTGGGGCATACAGATAAGTGTAAGACATCATTAGAGACTTTAAAGGGTCTACTTTTATTTGTGTACACTCACAATAACAACAAAATCTTGTGCTTTTGTGAAATAAAGAAAATTAAAAGGGTGAGCTTTCAGCAGTCCCTGGGTTTGCGAGAATATTTCTGAAACAAATGAAAAATGAACTGAAACTCCTCGAATACTTATCACACAAACATGAAACATATGTCTAAAGAAAGTTTAAATGTCTACTTTTCAATAAAACAATTAAAATTCGATCAATGCAAATGGTAAACGCCCCTGACTTTGTCTTAAAAACAACAAGTTCGTTCATTTTTCTGCGTGTTTGAAAGACAGCACGATACACAAGTGAGGAAACTCCTGGATAGTGACGAAGAGTTAACATTTTCCTCAGAAGTAGAGCGGGACTCCGATGAACGTTTGTATTTTGAAGAGAGACTTGATACAATTTCAGACGAGTAAGTCATTTAGTTTTCATTAGTTGACATGCTGTTTTATATAAAGATGTACATATTTTACTAGTGGGACTGTTTCCAGACTTGCCAGACAGGATTCAGAGTATTGACATTTGAAATATGTCCTAATAAGCAAGTTTTAGTTACATTTAAATGCTGTTTCGGCTAAAGCATGTATTTAAATTGTAAACTGCATAATATAATTATGATATGCAATATGATATAAAAATAATATGAATGTTTAGATTATATTTTATCTAGTGTTTATGCTGCCTCATTATCATCAACAAAGCTTGTGCTTGCAAATATGTGTTCAGGTTAAATGAGTAAAATGCACTTTAAATATGCCCATATTAGAAAATCACCATCTTACAATGATTTCTGAAGGATCATGTGACACTGAAGACTGCAGTAATGATGCTGAAAATTCAGCTTTGATCACAAATTGCATTTTACAATATATTTAAATAGAAAACTGTTCTTTTAAATTGTAAAAATAGTTCATAATATCACTGTTTTTACTGTATTTTGGATCAAATAAATGCAGTCTTGGTGAGCAGAAGAGACTTCTTTTAATGGTAGTGTAGGTCTAAAATTAAGTAAAGTCTTTATGTAAAGAAAATGTATAGTCAGATTACTTATTTAAATTAAAACTTGATTTTGATCATTAAGTCTCCTCACATTCATTCTCTTTCTGTCACATTCCTCATTGATAGGCCCAGGGGAGAGGTCTTTTGTCTCCTCAGGTGTGAAATACATCTATAATCATGATAGTTCACGCCTCCTCGCATATGACCTTTCTAACACTAAAAGTATCTTACAAAAGTTAAATTACTATATTGTTTTGTATGAATTAGTGATCAGGATGATTTTCACATCATTTTGTAGCAAAAACTCTAGGCTACAAGATCCAGTTCTCAAAAGTTTTGTGGACAAATTTTTAGTATGTGTTATATGACCTTATTTCAATGACCTAAAAAAATTTGTTTTTCAAAAACCATGCATAAACTTTATTTTCTCAAAAATACAAACATGTACACACGTTGCTCACATATTATTGTAGCCCAGTTTGTGCAGAATACAGTGTTATCAGACTTTAGCCATTAATATGTTTTTAAGAATATGTAGTTATGCACATACCTAATAGGATACCAGTAGAGGTAATCCGATATATCGGTTTTACCATAAAATCTGTGCCGATAGTTTTTCTGAACTATTGGTTATCTGCAAAAATCTAGGCATATAGGTTTTTTTTCTGACATTATGTCTCCAACTGATTATATTGTGAATAATATACCTTAACTTTGTAAATGCTTTAATAAAGTGCATTGTAACTGAACCAGTTCTCAATTATTTTCAAATAAGAATCCCTTGAGTGTTATGGGCTTGTTAATAGTTAAAAGTTTTTTACATTCTTTAAATAATAATTTTTAATCATCAGCGATTAATTGGTTATCGACCTTTTCTACTGCCTTAGTTATCGTATCGGCATAATCCACTATCGGTTGACATCTAGCTGCCGATATATGGAACTTTCTTTAAAACCTTGAAAACATAGGCCACTGGGATGTCAATGATATCTTGAATGAAAATCTGAGATAAATATTCTGAGCTGTGAGTTTGTCGAATTGGTATCGACCCCTCACCTCCAGTTTCTGGGCCTTGTCTCTGCTGAGAGGCTCCAAGGGGAAGTTGATGTTGTTCGCTTCTGAGAGTGAACGCAAGTCGAAGTAATACTTGGCGTAGACGCTCGATGGAACGTTGATATTGAATTGTAGAAGCTCTAGAAACTGCCGCTCCAACTCGTTCCTGATTGTAGAGAAACAAAGAAAAGGTAATTAGATTTGCATATCTTCCTTTTGACATTTGTCATGGGTGGCAAAATCTTGACAGTTTTGATAATTGAGAACATTCATGTTCAGCATGCTTTAAGGAATAGTTCACCCAGAATAAATTTTCAGTCATCATTTATTCACCCTCATGTTGTGGGGACAGGCCACGCTTTTCCATATAATGGTCAGGCTCAGGGCGGACTTGGAAGAGAAATCGCCCCTGGGATTTTACATAGCAACTGGCATTATCGCGGCCCATTCTGCCCATTTCGTGGCCGACCCACCGGCCCGCTCGGTTCTCCTGATGGCCAGTCCGTCCCTGATCGGCCCCAAAGTGCATCGGCCCACCGGGAAAATGCCTGGTATGCCAGATTACCAGTCCAGCCCTGGTCAGGCTCCAGAATGATAAGAAAGCACCATAAAAGTAGAACAGTATAACATGTACACTATATGTTAAGTCTTCTGTAGCCATAGAACAGCTGTGTCCCTTTGGTGCCTTTTTGTTTTTGTTGTCATTTTGGAACTTGACTGCCCCTGTTCCCATTCACTAAATGGAAGAGCGATCAGGACATTCTTAACAATGTATCCTTTTGTGCTTCATTGTAAAAATGTATTTGGAAAAACATGATGGTGAGTAAATGATGACCTAATTTTCATTTTTAGATGAGCTATCCCTTTAAATGCTGACAATAAATGAACAAAGAAACAAAGAATATATGAAAAGACATTGTGTTTTCATTTTAAGCCATGATCCTGACTAGAAACAAATGACTAGTCTTGATCATCCATTCTTGTTAAAAATCTTCTTTCCTACACCCCCAAATCCCTCGCCTCGTATTAAAGTCCTCACAGTTCAAATAAATAGACAATCTATTGTCACACCAACCACATAATTATTCCCACTCATGCAGAAAACAACCAGACAAATGCATTCTCTGACAACATAATAACAACAAACTACCAGAGAAGCACACTCTCTGGTCATCCTCTCTTCTGTGGTACACTCAGAGGACAATTTGGCTGTCACCTTTGTCACTGGAGCCTTTAAAGTAACTGTGTATGCAGCAGGGGTCGAGAGGGCACACAAGACAACATGTTGAAAGGATCAGATATCCCCCTTAAATTTCTCTGGCCAATTTCACAGGTCTTGTTTCCATGACATGGCGATTTGATAAATGCAACATCATGTTCTTATGGTTATATATTCCGCTGCATGCTGGGAAAGCATCATAAATATTCATCCTATAGATACTGAGTGAGCACCTTAGAAAAGCCAACACTGTTTAGTGTAGTAAACGTTACATTATACGGAGGGCACAAACTGGGTGAATCCACTGATATTTTTGCATTGTGATATTATATTCATGACAATTAATTGTCTGGACAAATGAAATATTATGACATTAGTGGAGGGAAATGAGTTTAATTTTCATTTAAATAATGTCACATTGCAAAAAAATACAAAAAAAATACAAAAAATTTCCCCAAGCAAAAAATGATTAATTATTTGTTTCTTTTAACTTGCATACGTTATAATATGCATGACCCAGACATGCAAAAAAATACATAAAAATTATCGTATTTCCAAAACTCTACAGCACATATAGATATCTTCTTTAAATTGAAGTATTTATACATCATGAAATAATTTTTTTGTGCTGATAAAAAACCAAACATTTCAGTAAATAAAAAAAATAAAGAAATAAATGCATAATTAAAAATTATTTTATTGTTTTAATTAGAATTACAAATAAACTCAAACTCAAACATACAGATCCATATTATAAATAATAAAAAATAATGTACAAGATACAAAACTTAAAATATTAGTTTTCTGTTATTATTATTAATGATTATTTTATTGTTGGGAATGTTGTGGCATTCACTCAAGCTCTGTGTTTAGCCCGGAAACAATGCAAACTGACTAATGATCCATTGATCTAATCACCAACGATGCGATGTCATCGATGCAACACATAAACATCGTTGCATCTTAATATACACATATGCATCAACATTATGATATTCAGCTCGTTTAATAAGCGCTATATATGCTTCTCAAGTGGGACACAGATGTGCGCGGAGTGATTGAAGACTGGAGTTGCGCTCTGCTCTATCCGTGCGCGCGCGACAATGTGGCTGCAACCTCCGGTGTCAGAATAGCACAGAGCCGATCACATGCGCGATTAAAACGGGCTTCCCTCGATATTGTGGCCCATGCAACGCGTTTGAATTCTACATGAGAAATTTACATTTTAAAGCACTAAGGTGCAATTTAACCATTTCAAATGGCTAAAGAGCCCTGATATTCTGAACAGCGCTGACGAGGGAAAGAGAAAATCAGTTACAAGACCTTTCACATCAACACCCGTACTAACATCACAGTAAACTGGAACAGAATTTTTCAATACAACTGTGGAAGATGTAGCCAAGAACAAACACGTATAGCACATACTCTCCTGTCGTGGGCATTCTGCATTGACTTCGACAAATTATCACTGTAGTGTAGTTATTTTTTCAACAACTAAAGTACATTATTTTGGATGAATACTGAATTTGCACTATTCAGAGAGCTCAATAAAATATTCGAATGATATTTTAGTTGCATTTGTGTTTAAAAAAAAAAAAAAAGATTGTGTAAAATAAGCACATAATATCGTAATATCAATCGCAGGCCCCTGAATTGAATCTCATCTAAATAGTATTTGTGGCAGACTTTGAGGTATTGGCAAACATTGGATTGCTGGCTAAGGCCGGGCGCACACGGTGCAAGTTGTGACACCCGGGAGGTCTTGAGCACATGCACATGTTATGAGTCGGTTTATCGGATAATCTTACAGCTGCAGTGGTAAGCGACACTGCATGGCATTTCTGTAGAAAAAAATGGAGATAAGCTTCACGGACACTCTTTAGGTAGATCGCCAAATCGGCACGTTCAACCGCAAATACCTCACGAATTCAAGCCGACAGCGCCCGAGTTTCAGACGTTTAAAAAAAATTATCAGGAGGTCGTATGCTGCTCGTAAGCCGCTTGGCTCTGCTCATAATTCCTCTCATATGATGTGAGCAGCGACCACACACGCACCAACGATTTCCAAGTGATCTCTCCCGACTGGAAAAAATCTGCCGGGAGCTTGCACGACTGACAAAAATAACACCGTGTACGCCCGCCCTAAGGGAATCGATAGAATATTGTACCGTGATAAAACTTGAGATTTACACCCCAACTATTTTCATTAATTTTAAAAATGTTTTGATTTATTCAAAGTTTGGTAGGATTAATAAATCCAAGTATCAGACCAGATACATCAGTATGTGTATCACACACACACACACACACACACACACACACACACACACACACTCACATGTCTTCGACTGTGATGTCTTTGAGGATCTGGCAGTAGTCAACATTCCACACGGCCTGGTCATCCCACACCTTTGACGCCAACAGGATGGCACCCAACACAATCCTCTTCCAGTTAGCAGGAGAGATGTCAATCTCTGCATATGTTAATAATCTCTCCAGATACACCTGAGAGAGACATAAAGAGAGAGTGCTTTAAAGACATTATCATAAACCAGATTTGTTCTGTAGTGTGTGATTTAACAGAAATACAGTAACGTAACAAAGTGCTGGAACTTTGTTTGTCAATCTATAACATATCATTTTAAAGTTTAATATTAGATCACAAAGGAGATCTAAAGGAGATGATACAAGTTCAGAACAAGTCAGCTGTAAAGAGACCATTGCTTGTTTTCCGATTCTGGTGTCTGAACCACAAGTTTCTGTTTTTGCAGTGACACTGCAAATATGCGACTGCTGCATTCAGACACGCAGGTCAGGAGGTGTTCATGCCGAAAGACAAAAACGCGCACACATACAGTACACTGACTTACAGTCAACCTGAACCATGAACAGTGCAATCTAAAGTATTAACAAGATTGTGATGTTTTCTTAGAAAATGTGAGTGGTGCTTGTTAAGGTGTTCCAAGAGGTCGTTACACAGTTGCTAAATGGGTATTATTGGGCCAAAAGGGCCCGCCCCAAGTTTTCATGATATTCTGCTTCCTAGGTATGGCTTGCTTTCCTCCTTTAATGCAAGTCTACGGGACTTTAGATCATACAAGCACAATTTTGTGCAAATTGGACTAACAGTCTAAAGCCCTATTCGGACAGGACTAGTTTTATGTGAGGACACAAGGGAAATTTGTGTTTTACAGACGTAGTTTGTGGTTTAATCCTGTCTGAATCTAACAAGTCTGTGTTTTTCCTCACACAACTTCTGTGAAAATTCCAGAGCAAACTCCTCTGAAAAATATAAACCTGTCCGAATGTGAATGTCTATGATTGCTGATATTGGATTATCACCACGCTTCAATTCATATATTTTGACCTACATGAACTACAGTTAATATCGCACTTATGCACACCAATCTTCTGCCTGCTGCATTTTGGATATACACAAGTGGCCAAAAGTTTGGAATAATGGACAGATTTTGCTGTTTTGGATGTAAATTGGTACTTTAATTCACGAAAGTCAGGACATTACTGATGTAAAAAATAGCACCATCACTATTTGAAAAAAGTCATTTCAGATCAAATCTAGACAGGCCCCATTTCAGCAGCCATCACTCAAACACCTTATCCTTGAATAATCATGCTAAATTGATAATTTGGTTCTAGAAAATCACTTGCCATTATATCAAACACATTTGAAAACTATTTGATTAATTAAATGAAGCTTAAAAGTAAAAAGTAACAGCTTTCTCTAGAAACTCATCAGCCAATCATTGTTTTGAGGAATGAAGGTTATACAATGCTTGAAATTGCCAAAAAACTGAAGATTTCACACAAAGGTGTACACTACAGTCTTCAAAGACAAAGGACAACTGGCTCTAACAAGGACAGAAAGAGATGTGGAAGACCAGATGTACAACTAAACAAGAGGATAAGTACATCAGAGTCTCTAGTTTGAGAAATAGAGACCTCACATGTCCTCAGCTGACAGCTTCATTGAATTCTACCCGCTCAACACCAGTTTCATATACAACAATAAAGAGAAGACTCAGGGGTGCAGGACTTATGGGAAGAATTGCAAAGAAAAAGACACTTTTGAAACAGAAAATCAAAAAGAAAGGTTTAGAGTGGGCAAAGAAACAGACATTGGACAAAAAATAATTGGAAAAGAGTGTTATGGATCTAAACCCCATTGAGTTTTGTGGGATCAGTTAGACTGTAAGGTGTGTGAGAAGTGCCCGACAAGACATCCACATCTATGGAAAGTGTAAGTACCAATAAAAGTACCAATTTCTTTCCATAAGAGCGAAATATATACATTATTCAAAACCCCACAAAAAAATAGGAAAATTAAATCACAAAGGAGAGTCAAATCGTGGAAACTGCTAACACTGGCCATTGTAATATCAGCATCAGGTAGGACACTCATTCATTTCTCAGTTTAATTACATAATGTTATACATATTACTGTCAGTGGGTTTATTATAAACAGTGACTTCAATAGTCTTTTTTTAAATGAGTCATCTATAATGTATAATTAACACATTAAATAATATTAATCAATAAATTAAATAATTAATTATTAAAATATATTAACAAATTATAAGTGATTTTAAATTTAAACAGTTAAAGTTAAAAAGATAGTTAATATTATCTCCTAAATTAATTCAATGTCTTCAACCGTCTAGAAAACAGACACCCCCAACTCTGTAATTAACAGAAATTTTAGTCCCATCTGAATCGGTACATGAAATCACAGACATAGGGTGATAGTATTTGTAACTCAAAAGTCATTTAGAAAACTAATCCCATCCGTATAGAGGTTAAGAAAACTCAAAACGGTAGAAAAATGTTACAGACAGAAATGAAAATGGAGACAAATCATTTGATCTCCATTCAAATGGAGCATGGGTAGCTCAGCGAGTATTAACGCTGACAATCACCCCTGGAGAGGAGAGTTCGAAACCAGGGCGTGCTGAGTGACTCCAGCAAGGTCTCCTAAAGAACCAAATTGGCCCAGTTGCACGGGAGGGTAGAGTCACATGGGGTAACCTCCTTGTGGTTGCGATTAGAGGTTCTCGCTCTCAATGGGGCACGTGGTAAGTTGTGCTTGGAGAGTAGCATGAGTCTCCACATGCTGTGAGTCTCCACGGTGTCATGCATGACGAGCCGCGTGATAAGATTGACAGTCTCAGAAGTGGAGGCAACTGAGACTTGTCTTCACAGATTGAGGTGAGTAACCACGCCACCACGAGGACCTACTAAGTACTGGGAATTGGGTGTTCCAAATTGGGAGAAAATGGGATATAAAAAACAAAAACAAAACAAAAAACTAAAGAAAGACAATTCACCAAAAATATATCTGTGAATACATTTGCCATTAACACATTTACTCTGCCTTTGGAGAAAAAACAATTGGTTATTTGGTAGAGTGGAAAGTTAGTTGAGTAAAGTAGATTCCCAAAGCAGCTCATGAAGATCTCTTCAACATGTGCAATGACTCATAGTTTCCCTTCAATAATGAACGCACCAGTGACAGGATTAAACCGGCATCTCTCCACCTGTTGCCCCCTGCAGGTCAAGGAACAGACTCAAGCTGTCTCAATCTACATTTAGCAACATCACAAAGACACACAAACTGTCTATCTGAGAAGTATTACTTTACTGGTATACAGTCCATCCTCTGCAGTCAAAGCCATAGATCCCCAGAGAATGAAAGAGGGATCTCAAACAACAGATCCGCAGCACTTTTATTAGTTTCACAGCTTTTTGACTATGAGCGTAAAGTCTGGTTCCCTTTTACAGCTGTACCTCCGTCCATTCCCTTAAGCCCCTCGCTGGCATTCACAGCCCACAGATATGTCTAATACGGGCAAATACTTTTTCACACAGGCACAGTTGATATTGGAAAACTTTTTTGCTTTAATAAATAATATCATTTTAAAACTGTATTTTGTGTTTAATCAGATTGCCTTTGTTTTATGTTAGATTTTGATAGAATTTTTGAAAAATTAGTATGAGAAATACACAAAAACAGAAGAAATCAGGAGGGGGGGGGGCAAATACTTTTTCATAGCATTGTAGGTACAGTTACCCCCCAGACAGCTGCTGGACTTAGTGCCTGCTACTAAAGCGGTAAATATGACAACCATTTTAACTTCTGTGCCGGTAAATATCCACTTCAGTGTTGGTAAACCCTATTTTAACTTGTGCTACCGGGTCCTCAGTATTTCCAAATGTTCCACCAGCCAATCGAAAATGACACAGCTGAGTATGATTTAATTGGATGACCATCAAGTCACATGACCTGTCACTCACCAGTGTAACTATGGCACACTCCGCTGTGAGCTGGGCGGCACTGAAGAGGATCCGGACAAATCGGTAGATCTGTTTCTGTTCCGGGTCGTGTTTGTCATAATCCGACGGCACATCTGCTTTCTGCAGGAAAAAGTGAGTCGGGCAGTTTGAGAACATTTAAGGGTAATTCTTCAACTACAGAGTAAAACTAACAGATTTCATCTTTTGTTTTTGTTATATGAAGGGCACATTATTATGTTTTTTTTCTTTTCTTTGGCCAAGCTATTTTTCTTTACTTTCAAATGCCAATAACATAACATACCCATGTCCCAGATCCAGACTTTGAATTTTAACCCTTAAATGCATATCTTCATTAGACTCCTTTAACCTCATCCCTTTATGGAGTTCTGCACCCACCTCTTCAGTACTCCTCAGTCTTTCTCTTATGAATAGTGTGACAATAAATATAATTATACAAATTAAAAAAACGCACAAATTGCAAAATATATATTCTTTCTAACTGCCTAAATACGAAGCGTCATTAACAACCCGAGATATGTAAATCACATTTGAAATAATCTGATATCCTAGGAAAAAGAAAGGCAACTTTGTTCAACAAATAAATCATTTCCAATATTTACTGAGTAAACATTATTGAATTTTTATTTTTAACCAAATTACAATCGTTGCTTCAACCTAACCCCCTGTAATACAGTACTTATTTAACAAGGATATAACAATTTGTGAACAGAAAGTTTTTATTATTTCCAATCATGTTGTAATTTTGTCAAATTATCCAAAAAGTGTGCAAATATAATTTAATTGTTTGTATTAAGGATACATAAAATGCTATCTATGAAATTAACCCTAGCAAGAAACGAGTCAGCTATTTAATTCCAAAACGATTTCAAATGTTATTTCCACAACAGAATGCGATTTAAAACAACACATCATTTGAGATCTGGTGGAAATTTTCAAGTTTCAGAAAAACTGTCAAAAAATGACAGAATACTTCTGTCAAGCATGCATGTTCACTGTTGGACATTTTTAATAGACAAATGTAATAAACTAGGGGGAGTATGAAAAATGTGCTTTAAGGAAGTTTTTTTTTTTTAAAGTGCCCATAGCTGATGAAACACCTTTCTATCTCATAAATGAGCTGCAGTAAAACACCTACCGAAAGTGGATGAAGTTTTTCATCAAAAATGTCTAACAACATTCGCCCGTCCACATTTCTGAAAGAAAAATGGTTGACAGATATTAGATTAGGAAGGACTGATAAGTAATGACTGTTTAAATGTATTTATATAATGCATTGAAAAATGATGTTCTTTGAATGTTGGCTTAAAAAACCTTGTTTGAAAGCATCAATAGCTTTAAAAAGACTTTACACATTAAAGGGATAGTTCACCCACAAATTAAAAATCGGTCATCATTTACTCACCTTCATGTTGCTTCGTGTTTAAAAATAAAAACAACAACAACAGAATTATATATATCCTTTTTTTGTACAATGTTGTTTTGGACCCCATTGAATGCACAAAATCATTTGAAATATTCAGAATTTCCTCTTTTGTTTTCTGCAGAAGAAAGAAAATTGTTTGGAACAACACAAGGGTGAGTAAATGAATGAATTTGGAAAAATAAAGAATACACATTTTGGGTGAACTATCCCTGTAAGAATTTGATGGGTTTTGCCAGACAGACAGACAGACAGACAACCAAACCAAAGTGCTAAAAACAGAGTTCTAAAGAAAAGCTCAGTAACGGATGCTTGTTTTCTAACAACAACATTGCTGCAACTATGCAAAGAAAAGTTGTCACATGTTTATGTTATATTTCATAAATATATGCAATTATTTCATTTGAAATTTGTTGGCCAAAACGGTATATTTATATTGTCTTGTAATATTTGCTACTTTATCTTTTCATGTTTTGTAAATTGTTTTGTGTTTTATATTTATTGTTTAAATTGTGCTGAACAGCCTATAAAATGCTTTTAAAAAAAGAATATATTTAATTAATATCACACGAGCAAGACTGCTATATGGCCCTACATCAGCACTGCTGTGATTCGGCCGCAGGTAATACAGCAGTGCTGATGTAGGGCCAAATATCATGATTGCGAGTGTGATATTGCTTAAATACAACAGTTCAATGAACAAGTAAATTTAAAAAAAAAATAGAAAAACTGAGTACGTTCATAAAAATGCATTTGTGCATGGAACTACTTTCTTACGCGACGGATCAGAATCTACCGTTGCTGGTTCAAACCAAATGATGCGTCCAATCCTTCTTTAGTAATTCAAAAAGTTCACTTCAGAAATAGTATCATGACTTGTGCTGTTTCTAACAAGTTATTGGATAAACAAGGATGTGTGTGTGTATGAGAGAGAGAGAGAGAGAGAGATGGAGTGTGTGCAATCACCTGTTGCCACTCCAAAGCAGATATGCTGTCAGCTTTCTGAAGGTCAGCTTTCTCAGTGGAAAAATAGCGTCCAAGCGGGGGTATTACTCTCTATTTTGTGGTAGCCGTGCAAGAGTCATTCACTATAGAAACAGCGATGTCCTCCGTCATTTTAAACAGTGTGTATCCAATGTGGAAACTCGGTAAGCGCCTTGAGTTTTGTAAAAAAAAAAAAAAAAACAGTCTGGTGTGTCTCTCAGCCTTGATAAACCTTAATCCTGAAATTGTTCAATTAAAGCCTTTTAAAACAATGTCCTAACTTAAGTAATGTAGTGGTAATACGCGCGATCACAGAGCGCTGTTGTATGTAAACAATGACTAACGGATTCAATTTGGCAAGTCGATTAGGACATCTACTTTGTGCATGACGCAAGTTATTTTTTCAACAATTGTTTGCAGACAGATCATTTTACATTTAATTGATCTTAATTTTTGGAGAAATGTCCTCTAATCTGATGAAACAAAAACTGAACTGTTTGGCCATAATGACTATTGTTATGTTTGGTGTAAAAAGGGTGAGTCTTGCAAACCGAAGAACACCATTTCAACCATGAAGCATGGGGGTGACAGCATCATGTTGTGGGGTGCTTTGCTGCAGGAGAATCTGGTGCACTTCACAAATTGCACTTGGCATCATGAGGAAGGAAAATGTGGATATATTGAAGCAACCTCTCAAGACATCAGCCAGAAAGTTAAAGCTTGGTCACAAATGGGTCTTCCAAATGGACAATGACCCCAAGCATACCTTCAAAGTAGTGGCAAGGACAACAAAGGCAAGGTGTTTGAGTGGCCATCACTAAGCCCTGACCTCAATACGATAGAACATTTGTGGGCAGAATTGAAAAAGCATGTGCGAGCAAGGCCTACAAATCTGACTCAGTTACACCAGTTCTGTCTGGAGGAATGGGCCAAAATTCCAGCAACTTATTGTGAGAAGCTTGTGGAAGGCTATCCAAAATGTTTGACCCAAGTTAAACAATTTAAAGGCAATGCTACCAAATACTAATAAAGTGTATGCAAACTTCTGAACCACTGGGAATGTGATGAAAGAAACACAAGCTGAAATAAATTCTCTACTATTATTCTGACATTTCATTCTTAAAATATAGTGATCCAAAATGACCTAAGACAGGGGATGTTTTCTAAAATTAAATGTCAGGAATTGTGAAAAACTGAGTTTAAATGTATTTGGCTAAGCTGTATGTAAACGATGGACGGACGGACGGACGGACGGACGGACGGATGGAGAGAAATTGGTACTTTTGTTCACCAAAGTGGCATTCAACTGATCACAATGTACTGTCAGGACATTAACATGAAAAATTACTACTACCATTTGAAAAATATGTTCAGAACTTCTTAAACTACTTCAAAGACCTCTTATCAAAAATCCTCATGTGCAGCAATGACAGCTTTGCAGATCCTTGGCATTCTAGCTGTCAGTTTGTCCAGCACTTGCCATATTTGTGACTGTCTTGTCGGGCACTTCTCACACACCTTAAAGTCTAGCTGATCCCACAAAACTCAATGGGGTTTAGATCCATAACACTCTTTTCCAATGATCTGTTGTCCAATGTCTGTTTCTTTACCCACTCAAACCTTTTCTTTTTGATTTTCTGTTTCAAAAGTGTCTTTTTCTTTGCAATTCTTCCCATAAGTCCTGCACCCCTGAGTCTTCTCTTTATTGTTGTACATGAAACTGGTGTTGAGCGGGTAGAATTCAATGAAGCTGTCAGCTGAGGACATGTGAGGTGTCTATTTGTCAAACTAGAGACTCTGATGTACTTATCCTCTTGTTTAGTTGTACATCTGGTCTTCCACATCTCTTTCTGTCCTTGTTAGAGCCAGTTGTCCTTTGTCTTTGAAGACTGTAGTGTCAAAACTATGATTGACTGACGAGTTTCTAGAAAAAGCCGTTTCTCTTTTTGCCATTTTTGACCTAATATTGACCTTAAGACATGCCAGTCTATTGCATAAGTTTGCAACTCAAAAACAAAGACAATGTTAAGCTTCATTTAATGAACCAAATAGCTTTCAACTGTGTTTGATATAATAGCAAGTGATTTTCCAGTACCAAATGATCAATTTAGCATGATTACTTAAGGATAAGGTGTTTGAGTGATGGCTGCTGTCTAGATTTGCTCAAAAATGACTTTTTTCAAATAGTGATGGTGCTGTTTTTTTACATTCGGACGCTTCACTGTGTCAGTATCACTCCGCTTGTGTTCATGCTGTTCTAAACTAAAGTGTAAGATAATTTTTGTGTAATATGAGCCAGCTGTTGACATGAAGTGTTTACATAGAACAGCGCTCCGTGATTTCTCGTATTACTAATACATTACCAAAGCTAGGAAATAGCTTTAAACGGCTTTAAACGAACAACTTCAACATTATGGCTCATCACAGCTGAGAGACAACTAATTTATTACAGAAGGTGCTTACCTTTTATCGGAGTTTCCACACTGGATACATACTGTTTAAAATAGCGGAGGACATTGCTGTTTCTATAGTGAATGAATCTTGCACACCGGCTACCGTGAAATAAGGAGGAATACCCCCGCTTGGACATCTATATTCCACTGAGAAAGCTGACAGCATTTCCACTTGGGTGTGGCAACAGGTGATCGCACACGCTCTCTCTCTCAAACGCACACAGACACACATCCATCTATCCTTGTTTATCCAATGACTTGTTAGAAACAGCACAAGCCGTGATAATATTTCTGAAGTGATGTTTTTGAATTAATAATGAAGGGTTGGACGCATCATTTGTTTTGAACCAGCAACGGCATATTCTGATCCGTCACGTAAGAAAGTAGTTCCATGCACAAATGCGTTTTTATGACCGTACTCTGTTTTTCCAATTTTTTTAAAATGTACTTGTTCATTGAACTGTTTCACATTTGCAATCGCGCTATATGGCCCTATATCAGCACTGCTGTAATTACCTACGGTACTCAGTGCTGATGTAGGGCATATCACACTTTTGCTCGTGTGATATTGCTTATATATATATATATATATATCTGCATCACTATATAATAGCATGTATAATTGCATCCATCACAGATGAATGTGGCCCTCTTGGCTTCTGAAGCGGAGTACCTCTGCAATAAATTGTCCCACTGGAAATGGCACTCCATGACTTTGCTGACGCCACTTTGAAATAAACCTGAGAGCTACTCATATACACACATCACGTCTTTGAACCTCCAGACAGGAGGACACTCTATCTCTCACACACAGAGCAGCGCAGCACATGTGCTTCAGTTCTACAGAGTGCTATTTCAACCCCAAAGTCCAGACCATTTAAGAAACTCCAGGCTGTCAGTTTGAAGTGTGACACAATGAAACTGCACTCTGCTGGACTCCACAACTCCATTTAGCAGGACCAGAAGAAAAACAGTTTTCCTGCTGTGTCATTCATATTGCATGTCACTTACTCAAACACATATAGAAGTCATACCTGTTCTTTATGTGGTAGTATATTGCGAGGGAGACACTGTGAACAGAAGAAATAGGGGAAATTGATATGATGTAATAAACAATATGATGATATAACATTAATTCAAGCTAAAGGGGTCCTGGGGCATTTATCCAGAGTAGATACTGATATTTCACTAAACCCATATTTTATCTAACAGATACAGTGCAAGGGTGAATCCTACAAAAACATGACAGGGTCATGTACTGTAAACACCTCAAAAAACAACAAAAACAAAAAAACATGAAAATATACTTTGGATAAAGAAAATGAGGCTCATTACTGTCATGCATCCGGACGTTTTACTTTTTTCCCTCAATAATAATTCTAATTAAATTCTCATGATTCTAATACAATAATTTTTCTGCTTTGTTATGAAATGACTGCAATAATAATACTATATTAAAGTTATTTTTTAATTAAAGACAGGACAACAAATACGATTACAATGTCTAAAAACTGTTTGCATTCTAGAGTTTTACAGAGCCGTTAGAGAACATAGCGGATATTTATCTTCTGAAATAGTTTGCATTCCCTCGCACTACATATTGCGTTTCCTTGCAATGAACTAACCATGGATTTACTATAGTAATATTGAAGTGATCATGACTGTAGTAGCCATGGTAAATTTTGTTGTTATTATTTCTATAGTTTCACTATAAATACCATGGTTAAACTATGGTTACTGTAGTAAAACAATGGTTAAGTTCCTAAGGGTTAACTGTAGTTTTACTATAGTAACCACAGTTTAACTGTGGTATTCATAATAAAACCATAATCAAAAAATCTACCATTGTTTTTCAAAAGTAAGCATATTGTAACCATGAAGTTTGTGGTAAAAACTTTGTAATAATATAGAAAAAAACAAAACTATAGTAATAACAATTTCTAAATAATAAAACATTTTCTTGAAAGTACATGTTTTTGTGTTGTTGTGGAAACCATGGTTTTAAAAAAATACATGTACCACAAATTAGCCACGGTGTTACTATAGTAAAACTGTAATATCATTTTTATTACCATAGTAATTGGGGGACTGTGAAAATATATATATATATATATATATATATATATATATATATATATATACACACACACACACACACACAGCTGACCACGGATCCAAAATTTCAATGTAATGATCACCGAGCCACTTCATTATCACTCATGAATTGTGACATGGTGCTCCATCATGCTGGAAAATGCACGGATCATCACCAAATTGCTCCTGGATCGTTGGGAGCAGTTGCTCTTGCAGGACGTTTTGATACCATTCTTTATTCATGGAAGTGTTTTTGGGCAGGATTGTGAGAGAGCCCACTCCCTTGGATGAAAAGCAACCCCACACATGGATGGTCTCAGGATGCTATACTGTTGGCATGACACAGGACTCATGGTAGCGTTCACCTTTTCTTCTCCGGAGTACCGATTTTCCAGATGTCCCAAACAGTCGGAAGGGGGCTTCATCAGAGAAAATAACTTTGCACAAGTCTTCTGCTGTCCAATCCTTGTACTTCCTGCAAAATTTAATTCTGTCCTTGATGTTTTTCTTGGAGAGAAGTGGCTTCTTTGCTGCCCTTCCTGACACCAGACCATTGTCCAAAAGTCTTCACCTCACTGTGCGTGCAGATGCACTCACACCAACCTGCAGCCAATATTGAGCAAGCTCTGCACTGGTGGTGACATAATTCCAAAGCTGATTCCTCAGGAGGAGATGGTCCTGGAACTTGCTGGACACTCTGGGACATCCTGGAGCCATCTTCACTACAGTTGAACCTCTCTCCTACAGTTCTTGATGATCCGGTAAATGGTTCTTTCAGGTGCAATATTCTTTGCAGCAATTTCCTTGCATGTGAGGCCATTTTGATGCAAAGTGATGATGGCTGCACGTCTTTCTTTAGAGGTAACTATTGTTAACAAGAAAACAATGATTGGAAGCACTTCTTCCCTCCTTTTGTCTGCTCTTATAATCCAATCAGTATGATAGTGTAATTTCACCTGACTAGTACTCCTTCACACTTTCCCAGATGCTGGTAATTTTGTGCCAGGGCCAAAAAAACTGTGAAATTTAAATTTTTGTGATAAAGTTAATTTTTTTGGCCAATGCAGCTTTTTGCAATTATTTAAAATGCATCTGATCACTCTTCACAATAATCTAGAAACAATGTGAATCAACACCACAACAACTGAAGCAGAAAACTTTGCGAAACACAAAATTTATGTCACTGCCAATACTTTTGGCCACGGTTGTATATTCATTCTTAAAGGAGTCATGTCATGAGAAACCTTTTTTTTTTTTTGACAGAGGAAATTGTACTATTGGACGGTTCGTTGCTAATATGAACACAAACATACCAAATCGTGAAAAACCGAACTGCTATTGATGATGTAGGCCTATGCGGCAGACAAATGCTAATATTCATCACATTATTGCACATGCAATGCATCCGTGGCAGACAAACATGATTGTTTTTTTGTGCATTTTTGGTGGTAAATCCAAAGAGATTCATATTTCAATAACACAGTGAAGCTGATATCTTCTTGAGTTGTTGCCTAGTTACAGTAGTAAACAGCTGCTGCTTGCAATCACGTTGATGACATAATCGGACCGTGGGTCAGACCCAAAAAATATGATGAGAGCAGAGACCAGCAGGGGCAGGGGGAGGAAACAAACTCAGGTTCGAACCAAGTGTGAAAGCACCCTTATTGTTTCCAGCCAACAAAAATGACTCATTTTGAAATCTGGCCCATGGAATGGGGCTCATTTGAATAGTCCCCGTCTCCACAACAACCGTTATCATCGCGCTGATGAAGATGGAGCAAATGAGGTACTTTAACACAGAAAGTGGTACTTATGTAACTGTAGTTTTCAGTTTGAAAGATTCATGATCATTACTCCAATGCAGAGTGGATTGTGCTTATTACACTGTTAATCACCCCCCCCCAAAAAAAAAAACATAATTGCTCACAAAATATTGATATGAGATAAAAAAAAATACATTTTATGTGAGAAGAACATGTAGCGCAGAGTGCAAAGAAACACAGTGGTGTATAAACACTAGTGGCTGCTGTCTCATCTGTCTCATTAGCCAGGATGTCCCATATTTTGGCGGAAATTATTGCACCATGAAGCCATTATGCCATTTTTAAGCAGAGATCCCCGATCATTTCGCCGACGACAGTGCCATATTTTCCATTACACGGGATGCGTATTGAAGTGGCCACACTACAAGAGGCGAACACCTGGGTCGACCGTCCATTTCAGCAGTATACAGATTTATTAACCCTTCACATTCACAGCTTTTGATAGTCTGCACTATTTTCACTGCTCTCAGTTTTATATAGCATTATTGTATCACCCAATCTTGAATGTCAAATATTACAAGTATTCAAGTGCAACTATGTGCTGACTTTAAGCTCTGATTGTTATTTCAGCTAAAACAACTGTTGTTGTGTGATGGCGTACTTTCACATTAATTACAACAAAAAGTATATCCATCAATGATTGTCTGGACTGAGTGCTTTTAGGGGATTTTGTAAATCACTTGCACATTTTCATTCTTTTATTCTGAGGGAAAAAAACAGCTCCACGAGTGTTGGCGCCGGGCGTTTGCATTGTGTGTATATTATGGGGATCTATTTTTGTGAGCTACGTCTTATCCATTTATGACCATAGACCTAATTCCGCAATTTTCGTGCCAGCGCAAGCACAAGTGGGTGTAAGTGGGAGTGTTCGTGCTATCTGTGGGTGTTTGCGCGCATACTGTGGATGTTTTTGATGTTAATGAAGTGCATATGACCACTTGTTATTTCGATTATGTTTTCATTTCGTTTAGTGTAATTTGAATTTAGAAATACATTTGGTTAACATTTTTCACATTTCAGTAAATGAATTGAGTTGTTCCAGATCACAATGGACTGCACTTTGTGTGTGATTTTGCCAAACCCATTTGCGCCTAGACTTAGCCCAAAACTTTTCAATTATGACTTATGGCATTGCGCTGCACTTAGCCCTAGCATTCTTAAAATAGGGCCAATGGGGCCCAAAGTCTTAAAGGGACAGCAAAGAAAGCATTTCAGACCTAGGTTGTAGAGACAGGGTGGTAAAAGGTCATTTAATCCTATATTATGATAGTTCATTGCGCAAAAACCTTTACTAACACTATGTGAACCACAAGGAAAATAATTACTTAATTTTCTTCAAGCAAAATATAATTTCTAAATTCCTTATTTTGATTTTGGGGTGAAAAATGACCCAGACATGTTCTCGAGAGCAATGACAAAAAATAAATAAATAAACAAATAACACCATTTACAGAAATAAGATGTTGAAACCTTTGGCAATTATACAGAGCATCATTATTTTGTCAGTCATGGCATATCAGTCAATATTATTATTTTTTAGATATGTAACAAATACCATTTATATATGCTTAATTAAAGCTCTATAAGTGTATTGTAGAGGATTCGAGTACCATTTAATAGTATACTTGAGGTTGGGTTGACTGACAGTGCTGTCGTCCAGAAAGATCGTAGAACAGGAGCTGTACTTGCGCCTCATTGGACCAGACGGATGTTGCTGAAAGACAAGGACAAGCAAAATGCAAACTAAAACATCAGTTATTCACACACATGCATGCACGGACGCGCGCACATGCACACGGGCACACACACACACGCACACACACACACACTAAACCTGCAAACAGGCTGAAAATTAGACCACCTGCGGCCCTAACAAGCCATTATCTTCTCATTTCTACCTGAACGATTCTTGCTTAATGTGCTTGTGTGTGTCTGCGTGAGTGCAAGCATCCCATTTCTAAGTAAATACACACCACAATATAATTACAAATGTAACTTGCCAAGAATTTTACAGCAACATATCAAAGCTAGATATAATAAGCACCACTAAAAATGACAAAACCAAAGCAAATACAATATCACTTTTTAAAGGAAAACAAATAGAGCAAAATGAGCTGAAATAATTTACCTTTGACTCCACAATGTGTGTTAACTTGCAAAATAATACAAGACATTAAAATAGGGACAAAACCTAAGCTTTTCATTGCAAATTTAGTATATAAATAGCATGCAGTTATGAAATTAAGAATATCAAGCCATGCATTTTAAATCTTTTATAGAATGAAGGACTAACAGAGCAGTAAGGCTGTTAATGATGCAACACAAGCTCCAAGACTCATGCAGTAATTGTTGTTGCATTCTTGTCTGGAGGTTGAGTAACTTGATTGGTTCTGTAGGAGAGGTGTGACTTAAGGGGATGCTTTCATTTCAGGCACTCTATGGGAACAAACCTAACTACGGATTCCATCACTGGTGGTACTTACATGGTTGACATACAGACTTTTCCTTTTTTCCCGAACTGAAAAGAGAAATGGGTAATTAGCAACACTAGGACAACACTTGTGTAGTTCATAAGAGCAAGAGCATAGGGAAAAAAAAAAGTTTTTGGTTTTAAACTGTGTTTTGGTTTTTCCTCAACAGGTTTGGGGGCAAAGAAACTGTAAGCAGAAAAAAAGCATGATTTCAATTAAAGGATGGTCTGATGGTGCTGAAATTAGACTTTGTTGCAGATAGGGGGCGGTCTGTCTCTAATGTCACTTTAAAAACTGGTCAAGGATTTGCTAGTCTTTGCAAGAAACAGACTTCTGACAAACAACAAAGTCTAGTTCAATTTGCAGCTTTTTGTGGCCACAAACTGCCCAATTACAAATGAAAAAAGCATCTGATAGACATACACATTGGCCAATATTGTAGCAGTCTCTGCGAGTAGACTAGGGCTGGGGGATAAGTAAAAAAAAATTACATTATATTTTCATAAAAATCACGATAATGGATTCATTGATTGGCCCAGCCCCTAGCACCACGTTAAAATGAATATTCCGGGTTCAATACAAGCTCAGTTCAATCGACAGCTTTTGCGCTATAATGTTGATTACCACAAATAATCGTTTTGACTCATGTTACAGAGTTACAGCGAGGCACTTACGATGGAAGTCAATGGGAGCCAATCCATAAACGTTCAAATACTCACCATTTTAAAAATATAGATATACATTTTTGCCTTTAAACCATCCAAAAATTGGCCCCATTCACTTCCATTGTCAGATTTTTTATTTAATTTTAAAAAAAAATTTTAAGAAGAGACTAGTCTAAATCATTTTTGCTGTCGACTTTAAAATAAATAAATAAACAAAAATTATTTCAAAACAAAAATTTTAACTCCAGTGTAATTCTATGGACGATATTCAACTTAAGCCAATTCAAAACTTTGGGAAGGCATTACTTTGTTATGGAGCGAATGATGAATACAAGTTGATGTCATAAGATAGCAATGCCTCAGTCACTCATTTCTTTATTATTTCTCTGAATGAGATTTTTTTGTTTTTTATCCAGCAGGCTGTATTTTTCTTAATAAGAAAATGTCTTTATCTAGTAGCTCAGCAGTAGCGTATTTGTTACTATTCATGCCAAAGTCTAAACCACATGCTATAATTGCTATGAAAAAAATAATAATTTCAGAGAGCATGCCAGCCAGCAGTGAAGATAGACACAATTGGCCTCTTAAATACACCGATCAGCCACAACATTAAAACCATCTGCCTAATATTGTGCAGGTCCCCACATGCCGCCAAAACAGTGCCAACCCGCATCACAGAACAGCATTCTGAGATTCTATTCTTCACAACAGACTGTTGTGTGTGAAAATCCCAGGAGTTCAGCAGTTAATCAAAGCAGCCCATCTGGCACCAACAATCATGCCACACTTCAAATCACTGAGATCACATTTTTTACACAATCTGATGGTTGATGTGAACATTAACTGAAGCTCCTGACCTGTATCTGCATTATTTTATGCACTGCACTGCTGCCACACTATTGGCTGATTAGATAATCACATGGATGATTGTTGGTGCCAGATCTTCTGTAACTGCTGATCTTCTGGGATTTTCACACACAACAGTCTCTAGAATTTACTAGAATGGGGCCAAAAACAATGGCACCATTCAACAGAGAATGACCAGATGGTTTAAACTGACAAAGTCTACAGTAACTCAGATAACAGCTCTGTATCATTTAGATGAGAAGAATATCATCTCAGAATGCTATTCCAATATGTGGGTTGGTGCTGTTTTGGCGGCACGAGGGGGGACCTACACAATATTAGGCAGGTGGTTTTAATGCTGTTGCCTTTTTAATAACTGGATTAGTATCTAAAGCTGAGAAAAACAAAACAAAAAAAACAAAAGTGCACAGCAACTATTTCTTTGGCAACTTCACAGGTTCATGGTTTGTCATTTCCCAATGCAGTTGATAACAGTCTTTCGCAATTGGCTTTCGCCCCGTCATACAGACAAAACCAGGACTAGAGAAATGTGTATAATTTGATCAGAAATTTTATGGGGTTCCAATTATTTAACTGGGACTACGTCTACGTGACTACGTGAATTCGTATTGGCACAATGTTTGTTTCTGGGAACTCCGGCCTAATGGTCTGTTCAAAAACCCTGGAAGTATGGATGCACTAATCCAATACCTGGATCGGTATTGGCTCCAATACTGATGTTTTTAAATGGATCGGGTATCGGTCAGATCAGCCCGATCCAAATCCGATACTGTTAGTCATGTTCGTTACGGTCAAGCTCCAAACATGACATAAAAGAACCATAAAAATACATAGTTCATATGACTTGTGCATTTTATTCAAAGCCACTTGAAGACGTGCGATAGCTCTGTGAATCACAAAAGTCTGCGTTAAATTAGTAAATAAACAAAGGTAGTACCATACGAATGTGCAGCTTGTTAGTGGTGAATGGCGCTGCTCTGTTGACACACAAACACACGTGAGGCGGCAGCGGCTATTTTCATCTGTGAGTGGTACTTACAAACAACATCAGATGTTGATGCTCAATAGTTCGGTTAATATGCATTTAGAATGGCACCAGATGTGCATTTTACCAGAATTTGAATAAGAAGTGTCTAAAAACAGACACTTACAGGACTTCCTGGAGTGTTAGTATCGTCAAAATAAAAGCGCAATTTTTTTAAAGTTAAAGGTGCACAACTAAAATATATTAGGGCGGCTTTACATGGGACATGGTCACCGCGTGTTCCCCATTCATTTTCAATGGGAGAGATGCGACTGGTGGCAAAACAGAGGCGGCAGTCGAAGCGGCAGCGATTTCCAAGCTCATTCACGAGAATCCCGCCACTTTGTTGCGCAAAACTGCTTGCAGCGCACACTGCGCAAGATAAAAGCATAAATTTGAAAAACAAATTAGCTGTTGCTAAATTTTCTGAGCTATATAACATTTCTTTAAGCGTTTACAGAGAAATAAATAAGAACACAGCTGGAGTCGGTGTACCAGGACACTTGCATAATTTATGTTTGGAAGACAAATGACTATGTAAATGAGCCATATTCAAATGAGCCATGGACCATCTACTTAAAGGTTCTCTTCCGCAACAGGTGTCTGAAACATCAACTTTAGATCATTAGAAAACACCATTTCCCAGGCGGGTTGTTGGCAGATTGTTTTGTGGATTTTTAATGTTCATTTGTAGCCCTCCCATTTTAATGATTGATGTGATGTTATTTATACTATATCAATTTGGCAACAGAGCAACAGCTAGCTGAGAGAACTTAAACAAACTTTCATTTACATTTGTTTAAGCACAAACTGTTTGCCCCTCAGTTACGTGTACCCATTACATTTCCGGTAACCGGCCGGTCAGTCTCACGTCTTTCCGATTCCAAGCCGGTCCGTTTTGTTGCCAGCAGCACAGGCAATAACGCCACAGCCGCATGGAAACATGACATTGGCGTGGAAGATCTTCACTGTGAGTGAAAATACATAAAGTTTGCAATTTGTAATAATTATAAGGCTAAAGTAAACCGTGGGGGAACCACCACGATAACGTTCGGAACAACAAAACTAATTAGACATTTAAAACACCCTCACCCAGCTGAAAATACCACTTTTAAAAAAGAAGCTAAAAAAGTTAAGCGGCTAAAGCTAGCCAGATCTCAGAACCAGCCACAAGTCAGCATCCTCTCCTTTCTTTCCTTGGTATGAGAAGCGAAAAGACCAAAGGAATTACGAGGAAAATTATGGAATTCATGGTCCTGGATGACCAGCCTTTCTCCATAGTGGAGTCTCCGTAGTGTCATGTCACACACGCAGCCTGTTACCTGTCAACATTTGGGCACACAAATCCGGGAGGTGAAGGGTGCTGGATGGCAGAGGCAGGCTAAATACATATAAATTGTGCCGTTGTGATTTAATGTGCTGAGTAACGTAATTTTTCCCACCGTGTCCGATATTAAAATCAGTGTGACACACTTTGCAAAAGGCGTGGGGGCATTGTCGATATGGCTTCGGGATATGAAATTAAATACTTTCGTCCAGCTGTTACACTAAATTTACATGTATATATATTTTTATTTTTTTGCCAGAGTCTCCTCCCATCTACCAGTGATGCTTGATTCAACTTCTCGTGTCTACTGCCTGCACAGATTTCAACAGAGCAGCTGGGTATTGGTTGCCAGGTTGAGGTCACAAATTATTAGAAATGTGTATGGTGCGTCGTGTTTTGTTAGATGAGTAAAAAATAGAAAAAGGTCCATTTATAAAAATAGTGGAAAATGACATCTGTTTTGTTATATAAAGCAACTCATTTGCAGTTAATTGTTATTTCTACCTCTTTCCAATCACAGAGCACTTTATATATCAGAAGTCAAGAGAAGATCCTGTAACTTTGTTTGGGGGAAATTGTAACGTTTAATCATTTATTTTATTATGAAAATTACATTTTGCATTGAAGAAAGGTCGATTTTGTTTGTATATGTGGTCAATAGTTCTTAGAAAGAAAATCAGAATCTGAAAAAAAAAAATATATCGGTATCGGCAGGTCACACTTGGAAAAAAAATAAATAAATCAGAATCGCAGCATCTCTAATAATAAGGTATGTAATCATAAATTGATTCTGGTTTCTTGATGGTTTCAGTAACGATTATTTTAGTACTTTAGAGGAAGAATTATTTGCTAAGTTAAATGAGATCAAACAACTATTCGACAACACAAATTTTGTCGACAATTTTTTATTGTCGACGTTGTCGATAACTTCGACTAACCATTTCAGCCCTAATTCAGACCATTTATGGTAAGCAACAAAAACAGTTACGGCATTGACAATGTCCACTGGCATATGTGTGGGCGAAACAGGTTACCTTGATTGACAGGTGATGTATTTAAAGCCATTTTTAGGGATGAAAAAGCAGGTGGAAATGAAGAATTGACGTCACACTAGCTACAAATCTAAGCTGAAATATGAGCAGTTCGACTATGCACAAATAACACACACAATCACACATGGATCCTAAATTGCACTAAAATACAGCACCTAAAGATGACATCACAGAGTGCACAGAAATCTACACAACAGCTTTGAAGCCAGACAAACGGGCAGTTTGATAAAGCTGAAGTACCTGGACAATGCTAACATGCATATTAAGTACTGCTTATTTATTGAATTGCCATTTGAAATATAGTTCTCAAAACAAATGTACAGTAAACTGTAATGAGTACACTGTAAATACATTTTGCCCTACACTTTAAGTGATTTACTGTGATTTTTGCTTTGCTTATGAGTTTAAATTTTTTTCGACATGCAGTCAATAGAGCTCAACTTGCATAATTGGCAAATTTATACGGAAGTAATTAACAACCAATAATATGTCGAACTGTTGTGTACCTCAGCGGTGAATGTTTAGCCAATGACAGATTGTCACAAATTACAGTATGTCACAAATTAAGGTGACAATAACTCCAGAAAGCATGAATTGGGAAAGTTGGACATGACCAGGCCCATGTTTTTTTTTACCTACATTTTTAAATGTATTTATTTATTTATATGCAGTGATTGTGGGGAAAATCTGTGGAATCGATTTTAAAAATGGTAAAAATATGTTAAATTTAAATAAGAATGCAACACTCTTATTGGCAGCTGAGAGCATAATTAAATAATTTAAAATATTAAATAAAATGATATTTAATAAAATCAACTTTGAGAATGACAAAATGGTTTTAAATTCTGCAGAAATCTGTTGCACTTTCTGCAGAGCTCTATGGACACAATTTCAGGGTAAATGTACAACCTTAAGACAGCCTACTTTTTGTTGCCATGAAATTGAATACCGTTTACTCTTTCTAAAGTCTTTAGATAAAGACTTATGTGTAGTGACAATTTGAGACATATGATAAAACTGTAGTCACTCTTAATCTTTAAAGCGTCAACACAACACATAGCAGCAGACTAACAGACACACGGAGGCCAAACGTACCTTTCTTGTTGGGTAAAGGAACTGAAAAACAAAAAGGGCAGTGATTTCTAAATTAAACTTCCCAGTAAGGCCTTCACTTTACATTTCAGATGCTAGTGTGGAGCTTCTTACTGTGTTTAAATTCACAGAACTGTCCCATCATAATGTCATAGCGAAACCATAGCAACATCACATCACACCAACATTTTTCAGAGAAATATGGTATAGTATTATTAGTAATATTATAGTAATGTTTAGCCTGGCTAGTAATTAGGGATGGTCTAGTCTACTTTCTAGTCTATTACCATTGTAGACTAGCACTGTAATCATAATCTATGTTATGATCCTTGGAAGGGAAATAATTTTAAACAACTTTGTATAGAGCATTTTAGCATGTTAAAACTGTTCTGTGATTAAGCATGCTAACTTGAGCAGGGCAATTATTTATTTTGTTCAATTAATTTTAATTTACGTTTTTCACATCATTTTATTTTTTTTAAATCGTGGAATTGAGGTTACCATAAAGTATTAGCAGATGCTGTAGTTAGATACACTGTCAATCCACCGATGGCAGAATATAAAAGAGAAAAACATGTTCACAGCACTTGGCTTGATGCTGCCGTCAATCTGATAAACTGAATATGTGTGGAAATATGGGTGGCTGCGTACACCAACGTAATGTTGGTTAACAACACGGAGACCGATATGAAAGCTGGTAATATTTTCTGTAGGATTGTACAGTACGATTGTACGGTGCGATTTTACAATACGATTGTACATTACGATTGTACGGTGCGATTGTACATTAGAATTGTACGGTGCGATTGTACATTACAATTGTACGGTGCGATTTTACAATACGATTGTACGGAGCAATTGTAAGGTGCGATTGTACATTACGATTTGAAATTACGATTCTGGTGTGATTGTACGGAGCGATTGTTTCGTGTGATTGTACATTACAATTGTACAGCGTAATTGTACAGTACGATTGTACAGTGTAATTGTACAGTATGATTGTACAATACGATTGTACGGAGTGATTGTACAGTACGATTGTACAGTACGATTGTAGGTAGACTTCGTCCATCATGCATGTTCACATTAACATATTGTTAATCAAAAATTAACTATGTTCTGTGTAATTTGTGCAAGTCATGAAGCACTAAGCTACGTTTTCTGAGATGTCAACAAAAATGTATGCGTTTATAATAAAGTGTTAGAACATACGTGACAGTTATGGATGCTTCATATCAAATCATATAATGGATAGACTATAAATGGGAGAATCATCCATATCTCTTTTTACCATGACAATTCAGATAGATCGCTAATGTGCTGCATTTATAGCCAACATTTAGGAAACCAAGCAATCGTTTTGGCAAGCAGCGATATAATTTCATTTTGCTGATCTGATCAGCATGATCTAGAGGGTGCCACATGCTCACAGCACTGAATGACTTTATTATTTTAAACTGAGCTTTTTACATTTTCAACTACAATGTAAAGTTTCTGATATTTGGACTCTATTTGCAGGTGATTATGGTTATACATACACATTAATTGATATACTAAAAAATATTTTCTAGATCAACATGACTAATAATGACTTCTAGACAACTATCTAGATGGACTTTATTTAGATAAAATAATACCTACTTTGGCTTTGAGGTATTTTGTATTTTATACTATTCTTTCAGAACATCAGTGTTATTTTAAATAAATTAGATTTAAAATGATACTTTTATGCTGTTTTTATGCATTTTTTTTTGTGCATTTCTCTTCAACACTTATGTTTTCAATAATGAAAAAAATGTCTCGCTGTTTGTCAGCATCTTACGCAATGAGCATTGTGTTTTTTAAATAATACGTCAAGATAAAAAAAAAAAAAGTGTACTCCTAAAAACACATTTTTGATGACTGTGTTTCTGTAGTGCTCTGCCCAGCTGTTTTTGAATGCAAGAATGTGTCCTACGTGAAGGCTCAGATTGTCTGGGGACACGACCCAGTAACAGTGTTTGGTAGTAGCTAACTAAAAGTAGCAATGTTGCTAACAAAATGTCCTTTTTCAGTACCCTGCCAACAGTTCCACTGTTTTCAAAATAGTTTAGCTTTTCAAGTAACAAGCTACTTTTTTCCACAAGTATCTGTTTATCGTGACAAAATCCTTCATTACTGTTTTCATAACACATTGTTGTGCACACAGTTAAGCTAGCATGCTAGCTATACTGTCCTGTCTCGCATATGTAGCGTTGAAAAGTCCAATTAATTTTAAGAAATTGGACTGTTAGGACAATTATATAATTCATATTTATTTTATTTATCTATTTATTTAATATCACCCAAATAAATTAACCTTTCAAATATACCTGCATGGAATTAAGGGTCGTTAGAAAAATTTGACTGGGTAAAATATATATATATATATATATATATATATATATATATATATATATATATATATATATATATATATATATATATATATATATATATATATATATATATATATATATATATAAAAAAATTTTTTTTTCTAGTTTTATTAATTGCTGCTGGAGCTGCTGCCCCAGCGACCCAACTTCGGATAAGCGGTTGAAGATGGATGGATAGATAGTTTTATTAATTGTTTTAAAACCCTCACTGTTTTAAAGTAGCTTCAGTGTAGTTAGCTCCTTTTTGTTATTAGTTTGTAACTACTTTTACAAACGAGCAGACTGACTGTAGTTTAACTTGATGAAATTATAAGTAGTTTGCAGCTCGATAAACTACTGTACAGTTTTAAAGTAGTTTCCTAGACACTGTTAGTAAACAAGTCCTTCAGACAATCAACCAACTAGTTAATTTTGAGAATGTGTAGTTTTCTTGCACATCCCTACTAGAAATATAACGCTGAGAAGAGCAGACAGTAAACAATGCTTAATCATTCATTCAATGTTATCTATTTTAAAATAACACTGACAGAGAATATACAGAGTCTTCTAGAAGGCAAATGTATTGTCTGATTAAGGCCAACAGAGTATTTGCCACATTCGGTTGAATCAAATTTAAGCAACTCTGACTGTCTTTCATTTTAAGTAATGTTTGCTCTAGCATATATTATATGATACTATTGCACTCATCCTGTCAGTCAGTAGAAATCGATTGTATCTCACCGTCTGTTTGAGACTTGCTGAGGAAGATGGTGCTGGCCCGTGGGTGTTCCGAGGGGTTATACTCCATGTTGAGTTCTGAAGGGGGAAAGAAAAATAATTAATTTTTTCAAAAGGCTTATTTTGTAATACTAGAATGACAAAAACATTGTTTCTGATGAGAGGATGGTAAAATTCAGTCAATGGAAGCCCAAATATTGAGTATATGTACGGTACACACAGCCTTGAGATAAGGAGACTTGACGAATCCCGATGTAGCCAAAATATTGGTTTATTTCATCAGTCTGGAATGGAATAGTAGCGTACTGTGCAGTATATACTATGTACTGCATACTCAATTTAAAAAATAGAATGTGAATCAGTATACAATGAAAAATGCTTTAGTCATTAGAAGGGGTGTATGAGATTTTTACAGTATGAACACATCACAAAAAACATCACAGTATTTCAGTATCACAGTATGAAGGTGCATGGCTAAAATTACTTTAATACTAGTTACTTTAATACTAATTACTTTTTAGTACTTTAATATTTAGTTATGGCTACAATTAGATAATTATATTGTTCTACAACATAAACTACACACAGTTATGCCTCAAAGATGAACACTGAAAAAAAAATGTTATGTTGCTAATAAGTTGCTAAATAACAACTACAACTACCACAAGCATTAAGTGAACATGCTTGGCGAAATGGAAAACGGTTGTTGACTTGAAAATGCTAACTCTTGTTCTGGTATGACTACAACTGCAACAGCTCCATTGCACTGTAAAATATAATATTCCATACATTCTGTTCTGATTGTATACTGCATATTTACTACAACTGTAGTAGCTCATCCCTTCCCTATGTACATTTCCATATTATAGCATACACAATATACCCACTGCGAAAACAATATCATTAGCGCTAGCTAGCAATTCTGAACATAACCATTGTATCATTATACAGGTGCTGGTCATATAATTAGAATATCATCAAAAAGTTGATTTCACTAATTCCATTCAAAAAGTGAAACTTGGATATTATATTCATTCATTACACACAGACTGATACATTTCAAATGTTTATTTCATTTAATTGTGATGATTAAAACTGACAACTAATGAAAATCCCAAATTCAGTATCTCCGAAAATTAGAATATTACTTAAGACCAATACAAAAAAAGGATTTTTAGAAATGTTGGCCAACTGAAAAGTATGAACATGAAAAGTATGAGCATGTACAGCCATGTCTTGTATTGAGTATACTTAGTTGGGGCTCCTTCTGCCTGAATTACTGCAGCAATGCGGCATGGCATGGAGTCGATCAGTCTGTGGCACTGCTCAGGTGTTATGAGAGCCCAGGTTGCTCTGATAGTGGCCTTCAGCTCTTCTGCATTGTTGGGTCTGGCGTATCGCATCTTCCTCTTCACAATACCCCATAAATTTTCTATAGGGTTAAGGTCAGGCGAGTATGCTGGCAAATTAAGAACAGGGATACCATGGTCCTTAAACCAGGTACTGGTAGATTTGGCACTGTGTGCAGGTGCCAAGTCCTGTTGGAAAATGAAATCTGCATCTCCATAAAATTGGTCAGCAGCAGGAAGCATAAAGTGCTCTAAAACTTCCTGGTAGACGGCTGCGTTGACCTTGGACCTCAGAAAACACAGTGGACCAACACCAGCAGATGACATGGCACCCCAAACCATCACTGACTGTGGAAACTTTACACTGGACTTCAAGCAATGTGGATTCTGTGCCTCTCCTCTCTTCCTCCAGACTCTGGGACCTTGATTTCCAAAGGAAATGCAAAATGTACTTTCATCAGAGAACATAACTTTGGACCACTCAGCAGCAGTCCAGTCCTTTTTGTCTTTAGTCCAGGCGAGACGCTTCTGACGCTGTGTCTTGTCCAAGAGTGGCTTGACACAAGGAATGCGACAGCTGAAACCCATGTCTTGCATACGTCTGTGCGTGGTGGTTCTTGAAGCACTGACTCCAGCTGCAGTCCACTCTTTGTGAATCTCCCCCACATTTTTGAATGGGTTTTGTTCACAATCCTCTCCAGGGTGCGGTTATCCCTATTGCTTGTACACTTTTTTCTACCACATCTTTTTCTTCCCTTCGCCTCTCTATTAACGTGCTTGGACACAGAGCTCTGTGAACAGCCAGCCTCTTTAGCAATGACCTTTTGTGTCGTGCCCTCCTTGTGCAAGATGTCAATGGTCGTCTTTTGGACAGCTGTCAAGTCAGCAGTTCTCCCCATGATTGTGTAGCCTACAGAACTAGACTGAGAGACCATTTAAAGGCCTTTGCAGGTGTTTTGAGTTAATTAGCTGATTAGAGTGTGGCACCAGGTGTCTTCAATATTGAACCTTTTCACAATATTCTAATTTTCTGAGATACTGATTTTGGGGTTTTCATTAGTTGTCAGTTATAATCAACAAAATTAAAAGGAATGAACACTTGAAATATATCAGTCTGTGTGGAATGAATGTATACATTATACAAGTTTCACTTTTTGAATGGAATTACTGAAATAAATCAACTTTTTGATGATATTCTAATTATATGACCAGCACCTGTACATACTAAATTGTGTTAGATCTTAAATCGAGATATAACATAAAACCTGAGTAAACACAAAATACAGTATTCAAATATACATAAATGTTTTTATTGAAGCAAAAAACGTACCCAACACCTGTATCACCCATGTGAAAAACTAACTGACCCCTTAAACTTAATAGCTGATTGTGCCACCTTTAGCAGCAACAACAGCAACTAAACGCTTCTGATAGCTGGAGATCAGTCTTTCACAACTCTGTGGTGAATTTTGGCCCTCTCTTCTTTGCAGAACTGCTTTAGTTCAGTCACATTGGAGGGTTTTTGAGCATGAACTGCCCGTGTAAGGTGCTGTCACAGCTTCTCAATCGAGTTCAAGTCAGGACTTTTACTATGTCACTCCAAAACTTTAATTTAGATTCTTTTGAGCCTTTCAGAGTTGGACTTACTCCTATGCCTTTAATCATTGTCTTGCTGCATAATACAGTTGCGCTTGAGCTTCAACTCACAGACTGATGACCGGACGTTCTCCTTTAGGATTTTCTGGTACAGAGCATTATTCATGTTTCCCTCAATTCTTGCAAGTCGCCCTGAAGCAGCAAAGCATCTCCGCACCATCAAACTACCACCATCAATCTTGAATGCAGGTATGATGTTCTTTTAATGGAATTCTGTGTTTGATTTACACCAGATGTAGCAGGACAGGTAACACTTCCCAGACTGATGTATTTCAAATCACCTTTTTCCTCATCATTTATTTAATTTCTTTCGACCTTAACATAGCGTGCTACTAAGTGAGACCTTTTAGCCAACTTCATACTACTGAAAAAGTTTTATTTTGGTGTTGATTTGATTGAACAGGGCTGGCAGTATTCAGGACTTGGTGTGTCTAGTCCAGTTGAACCCCATTATGAATGCAGTTTCATAGATTTGGGGATTTACTAACTAAGGGGGCAAATACGTTTTCACACAGGACCAGTTGAACTTTTTTGCTTTAATAAGTAATATTATCATTTAAAATCTGTATTTTGAGTTTACTCAAGTTGCCTTTGTTTTATGTTAGATTAGATTTTGTTTGATATTTTTTTTAAACAATTTAGTATGAGATATACACAAAAACAGAAGAAATCAGGATGGGTGCAAATACTTTTTCACAGCACTGTAATATATATATATATATATATAGTATGTATACTGTATGTGCATGAGAGCATGTGACTATATGTACATCTTTAAGGAAATATATTTCAGTTGCTCTTTATATTGCTTTATCTCCATATTCAACCTCTCTCTCCCGCAAAACACTAAACTCCATCTTTTATTTATCAGTCTTTTCCTGCGCACCTCAGAGTGCTCCATATGTCTCACAGCAGAGAGTCTTTTGAGATTCGAGTGGCCCTCACACACAAAAGACGATGCTTCAAAAGACTCAACACAATACAGCCCACTCACGTGGCAGCGTCTATGAACCGAGAGATGGTTATTTCTTGATTAAGGTTTTGCTAACAAATTTTGTAAATCTCAGGACAAGTGCTTTAACTGCCAGCCAAACGCTACTGTGGAAATATAGACAACCGGGGATGAAGTCAGTACTGTTTTTAGAGGGTTTGAGCTCTTGTGTTCCGTTTCCTGGCTGGGGTGTACCATAGTCTTTCCTCTCATTACATTGTGTGTGATTGTGTGAGTTAGCCATTGTCATTGCACCAGCATGAGGTCAGAGAGTGTGTGTGTGTGTGTGTGTGTGTCTGTGTGTGTCTGTCTGTGTGTGTGTGTGTGTGTGTTGCAGGTTTGAGTTAAAAAAAAAAAAGAAAGAACACCAAATAGAATGAAATGAATATGATTGTATTTCTTGATAAATAAAAAAAAACGTACATTGATTTATATATATATATATATATATATATATATATATATATATATATATATATATATATTAATTAGAACTACAGTATAATATTCTAGATGTATATTCACAGAATATACACAGTATATACACTCACTGGCTACTAGATACAACTGTACACCTAGTTATTCATGCAACTAATCAGCCACTCGCCTGGCAGCAGTGTAATGCATAAAATATGTAGATACAGGTCAGGAGCTTCAGTTAATGTTCACATCAACCATCTGAATGAGGAAAAATTGTGATCTCAGTTATTTCAAACATGGCATAATTGTTGGTGACAGATGGGCTAGTTTGAGCATTTCTGTAACTGTTGATCTCCTGGGATTTTCATGCACAACAGTCTCTAGAGCGTATAGAGAATGGTGCAAAAAACAAAAATCATCCAGTGAGCGGCAGTTCTGTGGACGAAACGCCATGCTGATGAGAGAGGTCAACAGAGAATGACCAGACTGGTTCGAGCTGACAGAAAGGCTACGGTAACTCTGAAACTCTAACTCAGGCTGCAGTGGGCCGACCATTTGTGTACCTCAGCAGTAATTCAGATTTGTCAGACCGCAATGATGTTTTTTCCAATCATCTACTGTACAGTTTTGGTGAGCCTGTGCCCACTGCAGCCTCAGTTTCCTGTTCTAAGATAACATTAGTGGTACCCAGAGGGGTCATCTGCTGCTGTAGCCCATCCACCTCAATGTTTGACTTGTTGCATGTTCAGAAAAGCTTTTCTGCATAGAACTATTGTAACATGTGTTTATGTGAGTTACTGTCACTTTCCGGCTTTAGAATACAATGTATTGTTTACTACCATATTATTGATCATAATCAATCATTGACACACAGTTCACAGCAATCCATTTCACAAGTTCATTTGTCAATCAGTTGGAGATTTATTATGAGGGCTTGTTTAAGGACCCGTCAATGTACACCTGCGTCAGACATGCATCATAAACATAACATTTTGATGTCACTGTGTCAAGTTAAATATAGTTTAATACTCAATCTTTAAACACATCTTGAGATCCCTTAGATCGCATTTGTGCTCCTTCAAGTGTTTTGAATGCAAGAACGTAACACATGTTTGTGTTGTTCTGCTGAAGTGTTTCTTCACTATATAAACTGTGTGTTGCTCATACACCTGAAATTTCACTTACTGCCCTCTGGAGTAAACAGGTGGTACTACAATCTTGCATTTCTCAGGAATCATCCTTATATGGGGTACCATAACAAGTAATTTTTTTATACATACATATATACATAGACAGTATATATAGCATGATGGTGATTTTCATTATAGCTTTGGGAGGCTGATTAGGGTGAAATACATTGAAACTTTAAAAGTTGTACACATTAAAAGTTATTTTGGATAATACAGAAACTTTTGTATTGGTCAAGTCGCTGAGTGTGGCTCTGTTTGTTGGTCACAAGGAGTTCATTATGGTGAAATTTTTGCCCCCACATTTTGAATTTCAGGGGCACCCTTTAATTTCTGACCCTGATACACAGGACTAGAATAATGATGCGTTTTAATGAGAAAACTGAGCATTCATGGACTGATTGTGCAATATAGAACAGTTTTCTATGACATTGAGTCATTTCCTCTTTTCCTGTGTCCCACCCTCTGTATATTGTGAGAGGGCCTGGAGGGTTTGAAGGTGGTTGAAACACCCCACAACTTCCTCAAACTCAGGAAAGAGCTGCTTCCAACGCATTTAAAGCATACATCAATCCAAATGCACGATTCTTTATTGCACTTTTAATAAGGGCCCTTTTTCAGTTATTCAGTTGAAAACAGCGTTTCATCAGTTAGTTTGGTATCGTCATTCAAAATTTCTATGAATGTCCCCCTGTGTGGCAATTTTATTTTCATTGCTTAAAATGTTTTAGTAAAATCTATATGTCAGAAATGACATATTTGAAAGTCTACCATTAATGACATTCTTAGTTCATACTATATACTCAATTAGGTCAATAAATGTTTGTGACCTGAATTACAGCACTACCCCAGTAAGCAGCACCAGCTGTGGCCTGACATGGGCGCATATCATTGGCCAGCTAGACCCCGGCACAGGCTGGCATGATGCCCTACGATCTGCCTGGCACCAATGCCCACAGCTGTAAGCATTCCCCCCTAAGTGACAAACGTGTGCATATGCACATACATAAGTAGAACCGCAGAGAAGAGCAAAACAACATGACAAGGATGTGCAGGACTGGATCAGATTGCCAGTCAATGGCCACTCGCTATATGACAGTTATTTATTTATCATGGGCACACTATTGTATGAGAACAGTTCATAGAAAAATTGTAATTGTCATTTTTGTTATGTATAAATTGTCATAAACTTATTCTGCAATTATTCTGAAACACTACGTGATGCTGAATTATTATTTTTATTTATTTATTCCATTGATTTATTCCATTATTCCATTGAAGTTCAAGCTCGAGTCGTATCGATTACTTTTATTGTGGGGCACTGAGGCAGCTTCTTTCCCGAACTTTGCCCATATTAGCAAATTCAGATTTTTTTGAAGACATTGGAGCCCTGACTCACTGCAGTTACCTTTTGGAAATTACCTTAGGTGATGTTAGAGGTGCTGAAATTACAACCTCGTACCAAATGATTGAAGTGATACAAATGTATTATAAATGACCTCTTTAAAACAAATTTTAGGTTATGAAGTCTAGATGTCTGTCTAAATCGAAGAAGAAATAAAGACAGCCCTTTACAATGTTCTACCCAACAACATGTGTGGTCATTTAAATGCCTTGAACGGTTTTCTTCTGTATTAACCTTTAAATGCATTTGCGATTCTCAAAAGAATTGTATGGCTTCAAGAAACTTTGAATATAATGCACAAGTCATTTAGACTACTTTAATGGTGCGTTTATGCTACTTCAATGTCATTTTGGAGTTTGACTGTTACGACTAAGACACACAATAAAACACAACGCACGGGAAAACGTGCTAATGACCAAAAGAGTGCACACTTTACTTCTGGGCATGTGCACCTTAATTTTAAACATAAACAACTCTTTGACTGCATCTTTGAGACTTATTAGGACATAAACACGATGAACCAAAATGTTGCCAACTCTGAATTTGAAAAAGACGGATTTTGAATAGTCTCCAACATGTCCATGTTTTCAACAACTTTTCTGTGTTGTGGGTGACGTCATAGGAGTTCCATTCTGTCTCATCGGTAAAGCATAATAATAACAGCAGCATCCAAGGGAAAAATGTAAATAATATAGTAAAAATGTAAAAATTAAATATTGCAATCCTTCAACATATACATTTTTCCCCCATCTCACTTGATGAAAGTACAAAGCTGATCCAGAGACAGCATTTTTTCTCATATTCAAAAACTTCAAATAAAGGATTTACTGTATATCAAAACCTGGTCCTGGTCTGGTGCATTATATCCATATACAACTAAAGAACAACTACAAATTCCATCCGATGTGATCAAGTCAACTGACCGACTGTCCTTTCTCTCTCTGAGTGAATACAACATGGAACAATACAAGTGAACTGGAGTTTTTTTCCCAGTCAAAAGTGAGGTACCAAAAATATAAAGCTTAAGTAGTTTTCTTTCAAAAGGAGCTTAATAATTCATTAACAATCCACCTGATAACACAATCAGAACGAAAAGCCTTCATGTAAACACATAAATCCAGATAAAATGATCCAATTAAGCTTGGTCTGAATTAAATTTATATCCCATTGAAAAAGATGCTTGAATAACTGCTATTTAAACCTTTGAATCTGAAGTAGGCTATAGTGCAGTGCAAGACAACTCACTTCCACAAATCTGTGGTGTGTGTGTATGTGTGTGTGTGTGTGTGTGTAAAAGCAAGGTAATGGGACAGTTTCTGGGCATCATGCCTACAACACTCATACACAAACATATAGAAACACAAACCCTTTAGGGGAAAAAGCCACATGGCCATCATTCATGATTACCAAACACTGACAAAGAGCCACATTATGAGGAAAAAAACACTTGGAGCTAAGATTCCCCATCACAACTAGTTACTCAAAGACATTTTGAAATATACACATATATATATATACATATATATATATATATATATATATATATATATATATATATATACATATATATATATATATATATATATATATATATATATATATATATATATATATATATATATATATATATATATATATACATATACATATACATATACATATATATATATATATATATATATATATATATATATATATACACACTTTCTTTTATGAAGACATAACTGTTTTCCTTTCATCCCTGTTTTCCACTGTCTGTTACAGGTTTAGAGGCCTATTTCGTTAACCTATTAACAAATCCAGTTCCAGTCAAATCAAAAATAATTCTCTGAACAAGAAATGTACATGAATGCATTGCAATGGAAGTCTATGGGGCAGACTAAACGTTAAAATACACACTATCAAAAGTGATGTAAATTTTAGGAGTTAGCACTGATGCTAGTGAACTAAACCATTAGCACAAATTAGGCTTATATTTTTGTTTGCATATTAAAGAGTATGATCGCCGATTTTTATTTATTTATTTGTATTACTCTTTTACATCACAGATGATGATAGCAGAGTAACAAATGTACTACTACTACAATTTTGATACAATGTCATATTTTTATTGACTTATTTGATTATAATGACAATTTGCCATTAACATGAATATTCATCACAAGATAAATCATTGTGCTGCAACACCCTTTGAATTTCCCCGACTGGCCATTAGCCCCACCACCACATAATATGTGGTTCCTTATTCCCTGTTATGTCATTTGTGGTATCGAAACTGGTATCAAGAACCGTATAATTTCACTGGTATCATCACCGACTACTGAAATGTTGGTATCGTGACAACACTTGATCTAGGTTGCCTTTCTTTAGCTTATATAAGTACAGACTGATTGAAATTTTAAACACTGCCCCCAGTGGCCAAAGTGATTAGTGTTGTTGGGTGAACGCGAGAGCTCCATTTTCCGGGTGAAATGTCCACAAAGTGTGACAAAAGCAAGTTTTTGTTTTCAGCTGTACAGGCTGTAATACAGTAAAACAGAGAATTGGCATAGGTACACTATTAGGTTGGGCATCGGTCATCATTTAAGAAAAATATACAACATATACTTTGACATGTTACTTGAGCATTTAACTTAAATGTCCTTTTTCTCTCCGGACAAGTAACTTTTTTACTCTGACAATTCATGACTAATTTACTTGTCTGGAGGACAAACACATGACAATGCTTCGAGCTCTGCCTAAACACCTCTCTTTTGGATGTACTGTAATACTACTCATTTTCTCGAAACAGATTCTGCAAATCTAAGACAGCAGTTCAGCATGCAGAGTGTTCCTACATAGATTTAGCTCTAAAACTGATCAAGGTTACTTAGCCGTCAAACAAAACCGATATAATATCACAAACTTCCGCTTTCAATGAAAAAACTCAGACCTCGATCTGAACAGCTTATATTAGAGCACGTCCCGTGAGTGTTTGAGGAGCGTATGATGGTAAGAGAGCTGTTCAAATACTGTCTGCATGTGCCAATGCAGTGTGGCAGCTGTGAGTTGTGTTAATGTGTGGGCATAAAACAGGCCAGCAGCACCTGCTGAGGGTATTAGAGCTCACATCTGAATCTGTGCTGCTGAGACGAGGTGTTAACAGGTGTCTGATCACAACATATGCTGAGGGTGCGTGTGTGTGTGTGTGTGTGTGTGTGTGCGCGTGCGAGTATGTATAAAAAAAGAGATGTTAACTGTAATAAGAGCATCTAAAGGGAAGAAAGTGCAACACTGTTGTTCTACAACTTACATTTAGTTCAGTAATAAATTTACTGGGTAATTGGTTCAGAAGAAACCATTAAAACATCTAAAACACTTAAAAAACCGGCACACTTTGACCAAAGGCTCATCAGTGTGACACAAGAAAGCTGCACAAACGATTACAATGAAACTGAAATCGAGGTATGATGTTGTACGATTACTAAACAAAGCAGTTTATTCAAAATGAATGCGCTCCCTTTCTCCATTGCCATCGGTTTGACTGACGTGCACACGCTGGGTTTTTTCTGATTTAAATTGTATTAGTTGTTTTTCAAGCAAGTTATCATGCAACACACTTTTGACTAGGCTGTAAAGTGACGTCACTCGTGCTCGTTGCACTAATTGATCATGATATTTGTTGATATTCATTATCGATTATTATCGATTTGTTATTGCAGCACTATTACGCTATATTGTAGGGCTGCAACTTACTATTATTTTGATAGTCGATTAATCTAACGATTATTCGACTATTCGATTATTGCAGCGATTAATCATTAGCTCATTACCGATTGTTCTTCTTGCGACCAGACTTAAAAGGTTGTATGAAACGTACTTGCTAACAATAAAGTGGGAAAAAAATCATCTTTTAAAAATACCTCTAAATAATATTCACTGAATTAAAGGGGGAAATGCTTTTTATAAGTTTAATTCAGTAAAGAAATTCACTATTGTTATCAAGCGTGTTTGTCTTGTTTTCCATTTAAAAATGTCTAAAAATTCTTAAAACAAGATCCATTCACTTGAGAAGCAACATATAAGATATTTAGACTTGCTTTAAGAGGATGCATCTTAAATATACAGTAAGTGTATTTTATCTTTGTTATAATTCTGCGAGTGCAGTAAAGACAAAATATACGTATATTCAAGATCTATTCTCTAAAAGCAAGTATAAATATCTCATATGCCGCTTCTCAGGTGAATGCATCTTTTTTAAAGGATTTTTAGATATTTTTAAAATATTTGTATTTTTAATATTATATTCAATATTCTCAGATAACAGTTTTATCTTCTGTAGTATAGCTGCTAAAGTAAATATTGGTGTTTTAAAGGAGTTTTAGATAATTATATTGGAAAACAAGTGTATTTTATTGCTGTGTATAATGGGGTGAAGACTGCACCTCTCTCACCTTTCTGTTCACTTCAATCCATCTTTAACTCACAAAAAAAATCTCATTTTAATAAAAGCTGCTATTGCAAATTTTCTTCACGATAAGAATTGCACAGTGACACATTTATTATGATTCAATAAGTCACGAGCCATCGTGTTATAATCTAGCTTTAGCAAGTGTGCGCTTGAGGGATGAGCGTCCCCATGCCAGAGTGTGCCTCAGCCGGTGCAGTTTCAATCTCATCCCTATATATCGGGACATTCGAGCAACTCGAAGGTGCTGACCACAGAAAAATGCCAGTTTCGGTGTTTATAGTTATTAACATGATCTGATTCTCTATTATTTGAACTTTAATAAAGCTATAACGCATTAAATATAACTGTATTTAAGATGTAACATCTGGGTGTTTCCTTTAAAGTCACTTGACACAAGTTTTGCTTTAGCGGAGCAGCAGTTAAAGCTACGCATATTCCACAACGAGAGTGGTTCTGTATTCACTTAATTCGTATTTTTGAATTTTAATTCCCTCATACTTTGTGATCTACATCACCTGAAGATGTTTGGAAAGTTTAGAGTGCATGTGTTTCTTCCTCTCCTCCGTCAGGTGATCTGCAGTGCTGCTCTCGAGCGTCATCATTAGTTTAATGTGATCTCATGTTACGTTAAATGAGATCAAACGACTATTCGACATTGAACATTTTTGTAGACAATTTTTTATTATCAACGTTGTCGATATTTTCGACTAATTGTTTCAGCCCTACTATACTGTCATGAGTACTGTCATATTAAAAAGAAAGTTATATACATTCTTTTATTTTATTGTAATCGGTTCCATTTGGAAAGGAGGCTGCGGAACTCAAGAACAAAAAATAAATAAAATACTGTTTCTCAAAATGAAAAACATTTTGGTATTAGTCCCTGATTGTTTTTATCTAGCAATATCTTAGATGTGAACATGTGAAGCATCTTACAAACTTAGTCCTTCAAAAGTTCCAATGTGCTCTTGAAGTTGTAGCTAAAAGTTACCATGCATCTTATCTTTGAGTGCATCTTTTATTTTCAGATAGATATTCAAGTAACTTGAGGAGACGCTTTAACACTGGAGTGTGTGAGAATGTGTGTGTGTCACGCTGTGAAGGAAGCAGGTCTGACTGTGATGCCATCTGTGCCAGTGTCACGCTGCCTTCATGACATTCAAACTCAGCAACACAATTAGGGCTGAAATGAAGTCAACATTATTGACAACGTCAACTATAAAAAATTGTTGAAAAAAAAGTTGTTGTCGAATAGTCGTTTGATCTCACTTAACGTAACATGAGATCATATGAATCTGTAATGATGGCATGTGAGAGCAGCACCGCAGTTCACCTGACTGAGGAGAGGAAGAATTACACAGATCACAGTCCAGATACTCTCTAAACCTTCCAAACATCTTCAGGTGATGTAGATCACCAAGTATGAGGAAATGATAATGCAAAGATACAAAACAAGTAAATACAGCGTAGCTGCTGTTCCACTGAAGCAAAACCTGCATGTCAGAGCGTCTTTTAAGGAAACAAAGGTTTTTGTTTTGGCTTTTTTTCCAATAAAAATATCTAAAATTCATTTAAAACAACCTACATTTACATTTAGATAAATTGTCATCTGAGAATGTTGAATATAATATTAAATATTAAATTATTGTCCTTAATACAAGATACATTAACTTGAGAAGCAACTTATAAGATATTTAGACTTGCTTTAAGAGGATGCATCTTAAATATAAATGTATTTTGAACTGGCAGAAGTATAAACAATATTTAAGATACATCCTCTTAGAGCAAGTCTAAATATCTTATAAGTTGCTTCTCAAGTAAATATATCTTGTTTTAAGGATTTTTAGACAATTTTAAATGGAAAACAAGACAAAAAATGACAGGATTTATTGCAGTAAAATTAATCAAGTAAAATCAAAGTAGTTTTTCCCCTTTTATTCAATAATTGTCATTTAGAGGTATTTTTGAAAGATTATTTTTTTCCTCTTTATTGTTAGTAAGCACGTTAAATACAACCTTTTAAGTGAAGGCACAAGATGAATAATCTGTTAAGAGCAAATGATTAATCGTTGCAATAATCGCTGAATAATTGTTCGAATAATCGTTCGCTTAATTGATTATCAAAAAAATCGTCAGTTGCAGCCCTAAACACAATGATGCTCCCATAAGCATCACACGCGCACACACACACATACACACACACACACACACGCACGCACACGCACGCACGCACACGCACGCACGCGCACGCACGCGCACGCACACGCACGCACACGCACGCACACGCACGCACGCACACGCACACGCACACGCACACGCGCACACGCGCACACGCGCACACACACACACACACACACACACACACACACGCACACACGCACACACACTCTAAAGAATAATTAGCATATCCTATCATACAACTGCATATGTTTATGCAAAAGTACATGCGGTTAAACCACACATTTTAAAACACAGATTCTGAAAACTACAAGTTTTAAGCATTCCTATGTGGGTTCTTGAGACTAGCTGGCAGAGATGGGCCACTTCTCTTTAAATGAATGGGAGAAATTGGAACGCCCAACCAAGAGGCTCCAGTGCCCAATGGTCAATGGATGTAGAGAGGAAGTCCCACCTTAGATATTGTCAACTTTTAGATACAGACATCACCTGTCAATCATCTCAAGAACGTGCATGCGCATTGGCTATAAAAGCCGGAAATTTGCATTTATCAACGTAATCTGAGGTAAAGCAGCACAATTTATGGTTCCAATTTTGTCAAATTTTAATACTGATTTAAAATGTTCTTTGATCATAATGTTGACCAACTGTTTTTGAGATTTCAGTGTTCCCCCATTCAAATATGGAAATAGCCTCCCGAGGGCGTTCCAAAGATGGCCACCAGTGGACTGACTTTTGTTTACCCAAGACTCCAAATTAGGCTGATTAAATAATTCTAAGTTATACAATTATTAGTAGTAGTGCTTGCCAAGGCAAACATTTTAATGCTTGTGGAATTACAGCCACTTCAATTTTGGAAAAAAAATAACCAAAAAGTCAATTTTTTTCCCCCATTTTTGGACTCTCCCCTTTGGCATAAAATGCAACAATGAGTGCTGAAGTAAACTGATTTTAGCAACAGACCTGATAAATTAAATAATGACGTTTCCATTTTCATAAGGTTATATTTTGACCTGTAGTTTTTCTCTTAAATTACAGGTGAAATTTTTACATTTTTAACCTACACTACAAATGTAATTATTCAGTAAATATTACTACATGACATATAATATATTGGCTTTCACGTTTCATTATCTTTAATGTTTATCTTTCACAAGTAAATAAATTAAATATCAAAAACAAAATTTTGGAGCGGGAGCCTCTGGTTAACTTTCACTGCAATCCAGGGACTAAAAACGGAATGAAAAGGAACAAACTTTTTGGCAGAACGTAACCGAAATCAGGAACAAAGTGATTTTCAATTGTTCCGGAGAACATGTTTTTTTAAATGCTGGTAACCGTTTTTCATGAACTAAAGGCCAAAGGCTTTATAAATGTATATAAATGAAAAACAGGCTACAGAACCAGAACAAAAAACTACCGTTTCTGCTCAGAAACATTTAGTTTTTATAGTCCCTTCTGCAAAACAAATTTGCACAGTGCAAATGGCATCATATATTATGGAGAAAAGCTGCACATAATTCAGTCCTTTTGGGATGCAATAACCAAGAAAAAGTGCTGCGAAAACCTTTTGGTACAGATTAAATGTTGGCACATCTAAACCCACACGGTTCACTCTACGAATGTAAAGAGTAGCTCAAATCATGTGGCTTGCCCTAGATAGCGATATAACCTACAAATATTTGCCTAGCAGATGATAAAATGGTTGAAAAATATCCTATAGACTTATCTACCTATATAGAAACCAGAATTTTACAGACATTTGGACTTCACCCAAAACACACTTGCAACCATCAAGCAACGTCCAAACAACCACCAAAATGCCCTAGCTTCTACTTCATGTTAAAGCACTAACAACCACTCAGAACACCCTAGCAACCGCACCTTGCATCTTCAGTTTTACTTTATTCTATATGATTTTAGGCCACATCCATACTATTCTTGATTGAAAATGCATTGATTTCGCTACATTTACACATTTTGTCCAAGATCAGAGGTGGTCCAGACATGTTCAGTTGCCCCACTCTCTCATTGCATTTCAAAAGGTCTTTTTCATGTGGCATCCCCCACCCCACAACACTGAACAGCTGCAATGATGTCATGGGAATAGCTTCCTGGGAATCTCGACCTCCTAACACACTAATCATCCATAATACAGTATTTTCCCATGTGGCTCAGACCCAAATACATGCAAATAATTTGAAACCAACACAGAAACCTCTCTTACAGAACCTTACTCTTTTCTTCATCACGTGATTTTCATTGTGCGCACGTCACTTGAGAATATTAGCTTCTGGCCAAAAAGGCTTGGAGAAACACTTGTGAAACACTTAAAACAAATATTGATGCAAAACTGCTCTGGGGGAGAGAAATCTGGGCACATATCCCTCCATGATTCACGTCAGCCTAAAGTGGCATGCATAATTACTAGAATGCTGGCTCCGCCTCCATGAGATGCTTGTGGGCATGGATGTGTTTCCATAATGCTGTTAATGGATGAGGGGAGGGCCTTACTGCAACGATGCTCAACCGAGAGAGAGAGAGAGACAAAGATTATACTCCAGGGAAGAGATGCTAGACAGTAAGAAAAGGAGGGATTTCACCAGCTGGCTCTTGTCTATGAGTTTTAATGGAAGGGCTCTACGATATTTATGCACCCGCCAAACAATGGCCCGGGTGGACTCGCCTGCAGAGCGTTTGATCCAGCCGTAAGCTTTTCATCCCCTAATCAAAACATGCATACAGATACACAAACTTTTAATAGGAATAGTTGACTACAACATGAAAATGATTTAATCATTTGATCATTATTTACACACCATCATGTAATCAGTGAAGCTTATTTTTTTATGCTGTAGAACATTAAATACTTAAAGACCATATGTTAAAAGTATACAATGACAAAAAGCATCAGAAAAGTGTTACATATGACTTGTCCAGTATATTCCAGGTATTCTGAAGCCATTTGATAGAACTGTTTGAGGAACAGACTGAAGTTTAAGTCGTAATTCACTGAAAACTGTGTAGAGAAGACACATGATTGCAAGTTTTATGTCAACGAGACACCAGACTGTTCTCACAGTGAAATCAGAAACAGTACATTGACTTTAGCTAAAATCGGTCTGTGCTTACCGAAATGAGAAACACTGCCTCCAGTGGCCAAAGCAGTAAGTGTTGTTGGGTGTATGTGCACGTGTGAGCTCCATTTTCCAAGTGTAATGTCCACAGAGGGGCGCCAAAAGCGAGTTGATTTTAGCTGTACAGGATGTAATACAGTTAAGAGGAATGAATATTTTAAATTCAAACCTAAACCTTCACACTCTGGAGTAAAAATGTAACGTTAGAGGGGAAAATCCAACCTCCGAATTGCGCTAGTTACTTATTATGTGAATGTGATTACTTCCTGCTTTCAATGCAGGATTTAATCCCGGGTCTCCCACACTGCTACCGCAACATGCTTTCGGTCGCACAACAGGGGAAGGTAAACAAACAGGATCTGACGCAAAGACGTTTGTTAGGAGATGACGCTTGTCTGCGAGTTGGCATAATGAGGGGAAGCTTCGGAAACAATATGCAGACTTCCTATACTTCCTACTTCCTATAAATAGGGTCCCTACTTCACGTGTCATAACTGATCACAAGGCACAAGTGCCAATGACATTTGAGTGTGAGGGAGAGCAAGATCTTCAGTAAATAATGACTTATATTCTTATATGCTTCGTTTTGTTGCTCACAAAATCACAATCGTATGGCTTCAGAAGACTTGGAATATACTGTAGGAGTCATACGGACTTCTACTATGGTACTGTCGTTGTGCCTCTTTGTCCTTTTTGGAGCTAGATAGGCACTGGTTACTGTATAATTTCATTGTATGTGGGACAGACTTCTTTTGAGTTCCACAGCGAGTAATTTTCAGGGTTGGAACAATAAGAGGGTGAGTAAATGATGACGGTTACATTTTTGGGTAAACTTCTTTAAACTTTTTATCCCAATTTGGAATGCCCAATTTCAACTACTTAGAAGGTCGTCGTGGTGGCGCGGTTACTCACCTCAATCCGAGTGGCGGAGGTCAAGACTCAGTTGCCTCCGCTTTTGAGACAGTCAATCTGTACATCTTATCACGTGACTCGTTGTGCATGACACCGCGGAGACTCACACCATGTGGAGGCTCACGTTCATCTCTGTGATCCAAGCACAACTTACCACACGCCCCATTGAGAGCGAGAACCACTAATTGCAACCACAAGGAGGTTACCCCATGTGACTCTACCCTCCTTAGCAACCGGGCCAATTTGGTTGCTTAGGAGACCTGGCTGGAGTCACTCAGCACGCCCTGGATTCGAACTCGCAGCTACTCAATACTCACTGCGCTACCCAGGCTTGTGGGTAAACTTCTTTTTAAGCTATTTAAAACACTAATCATGGTAAACCACAGCATGATACAAACCGTCTGGCATCTGGATATAAGCTTATCCACATTGCCATACTATGACACTTAAATTTGTGTACCACATGACTGCACTATCTTGGACTGTGTGATTGAACGTTGTCATGTAAACGTATATGGAATAATGAATCAAAAATGACTCATGATTAAAAACGTTAGCCTGTCTCACTCTCATAGACCTTCAGCATATGACAAAAAAATAAATACAAATGTGCCTGAACAATACACAAATAGAGACTGGAGTGTTAATTGCAAAAGCATTTCGCAGAGCAGCTCAAGACTCACTTCAATTTAGAATAACATCAACGCACCTCTACGTCAAACCATTATTTTTATTCAGACTGTGAGAACATTTACTAAACACATCATCCCTCTATTGGCCTCATTACAGTAGTCATTTGCCAACATAAAACTAAGAGAAAGGCTTGTTTTTTTTAAGTGGGCTCATTAGCATAATGAATATGCATACAAACAGCTTGATACTGATTTAAATACGATTCATTTGGCACTTCAGCATAAGTCTGAATGAGTCTCTCCCTAGAAAGAATACAAGATGACAGAGGAAGTTGTTGCCTGACTGACACACTAAAATAAAATCTTAGTACATAGAAATCATTTGTACCTCAAACATAAGATTTGAAGAGTAAACTCACATCATTGTGGCAGTTGTAGTCTACATGTAGCAACTTGTTTAACTATGGTAATAGCAATGTAATGCTATTGTGTGTTTTTTTTGCCATCAGTAGCATAGCACTCTTTACTACAAAGAAACACTAACATTGTAGCATCTGACAACTGATGTCTATGTATATGTTCTTCTGTTCTGAGTCTTACCACATGGTTTCAAGATCAAACAATCAAATGTTTGAAATATCGTGCAAGATTTTAACGCTTTCGAATAGCTCTCTTTCTCCATGTGTATGTATGGACGTACACGCTCGCACCGAAATGAAAGCTGCTCACGCCATATTAACTGATCTTCCCACGGCTGGTTTACAAGCTCACACAAAACTCATCCTTTGAGAACGCTGTGGATGAGTCTTAAAAAAACTTTGCTTAGAGCCGCAGGGTTCCCTCCTCCTGCTGCTGTTTTTCCGAGTCACATCCATTCCCACAAATCTTCTCAACTGCGCAAGTTAAGCGTTTTCCGTGAGGATTCTTTTTCCATCTTTGAAATTGTGTATGCATATGAATATGTGATCTGTGGTCGGTTGCACCAGCTGTGTGTAAGTTAAGACTTAGCCTAGTAGTTGCGTAAATGGGCACTAAGTCACAATGTATACACTTCTAAATATTTGAGCGTTGCACCATTAAACGTAGGATGTGACCCTACATATAAATGACTAATCTGCTGATTCCAGCCTTGCTGAAGCACTCCCAGATCCTCACTGATCCTCCACCAAATCTCACTGTGGGTGTGAGACACTGTAGCTTGAAGGCCTCTCCAGGCCTCTGTCTAACCATTTAGACGACCAAATGGAGGACTGGCGATGATCTGGGGGGTGGAATCAGGCAGATTAGTCTTTGTGACGGACGTGTGAATCAAGTCACGTACAAGGTTATCCTTGAAAAAAACTTGCTTCGTTCTGCTCTGACAATGTTCTCCAACTGAGGATTGTTTTTTCCAGCAGGACAATGCTCCATGCCACACAGACAGGCCAATCAATATGTGGATGGAGGACCACCAGATCAAGACCCTGTCATGATCAGCCCAATCTCCAGACCTGAACCCCATTGAAAACCTCTGGAATGTGATTAAGAGGAAGATGGATGGCAACAAGTCATCAAACAAAGACAAGCTGCTTGAATTGTGGTGCCAGGAGTGGCATAAAGTCACCCAACAGCAATGTGAAAGACTGGTAGAGAGCATGCCAAGACGCATGAACGCTGTGATTGAAAATCAGTGTTATTCCACCAAATATTGATTTCTGAACTTAAGATAAAACATTAGTATTGTGTTGTTTATAAATTAACATGAACTTGTTTTCTTTGTATTATTTGAGGTCTGAAAATATTGTATCTGTATTGTTATTTTGACCAGTTGTCATTTTCTGCAAATAAATGCTCTAAATAACAAGATTTTTATTTGGAATTTGGGAGAAATGTTGTCAATACTTTATAGAATAAAACAAAAATGTTCATTTTATTCAAACACAAACCTATAAATAGTAAATCAAGAGAAACTGATCATTTTGCAGTGGTCTCTTATTTTTTTACAGACCTGTACATGTATGTATATATATATATATATATATATAGTAGTGTTGTCACGGTACCAACATTTCAGTAGTCGGTACCGATATCAGTGATTTCACAGTTCTCGATACCAATTTCGACACCACAGCAAAAATATGCTAATATTATATTATAATATTGAACACACCAGTTTAGTTATTTTTAATTTAATAATTATTATTTTCCAGAAATTTTTTAAAAGTTTAATTTAATTTCATCCTTAAAATTGTGTCGAATCAATCAATTCTTAAAACTTTTAACAAGTGAAAATAGAACTTTTCCACATGCCATTGCATTTTCCCCCCAAACTTTTATTCAGCGGCTGTCTTGCTTGTGATATTTTGATAAATTATTATTATTATTATTATTATTATTATTATTACAGTGAATATTGCATTTTACTATACAGCTGTAATATATTTGTATTCAATTTCTTCCATTTTAGGCATCTAGATTTTATTTTGAATCGTGCTTTAGTATGATGCGAGTTTTTTGCCAGAAGCTTCATTTTTCTGGATAAACAGTTTCGTCATGGCCCAGTGTGATCATTGAAGACTTTAAAGTCACGGCTGAAATCTCATCTGTTTACACTGACCTTTGAGTCTGACAAATGAAATGTAGGACACAGTTTTGGAGTGTTTGTATTTTGTATTTTAGATTACTGGTGTTTGTGGTAATTTTACTCATGTTCCGGGAAGACTTCACCCGTGTGCAAAGTGAGAGATACGGACAAGTTGCCATATGGTATCTCTTGGCTCACTCGCTGAACCACTGTCAAAAGTGAAACCACGCAAGAGAGACCCAGCTTGTGCACCATATAGAGACTGAACTGCAGTCAGAGAAAATAATAGTTTTGAGATTTAAAGTTCAGCATTCAATATGTTTTATATCTGTATGTAAAGTGTTTATTAATGTATTGACAATGTACACTTTAGTTTCTCTTGCCAATAAAGTTTGATATGAATTGAATCTTATTATTAAAAAAAGTCCACTGGAAAACGGCAGAAGATTTTGCCCAATTTCTGACTGCAGCACTGATTTAATGGCATGTAAACATATACTTGTATCAAAGATTAAAATTATGTAATTTAACTATCAGCCACAAAGCTGAAAATTTTACCATGTACATATTTAAATAATTTAAATAACTGATGACTTGCAAGTTTGAGACAAAGTGTAAAGTAAATATATTTCTCAAAATATAATTTTGTTTTCATTTACAATGATTAATCACAGAAAACTGTGCGATTAATTAGCAACAAATGTTTCGATTCACAGACATAGATGTTTTATTTGTGTTTGTTTAACGTTTTGAATAACAGCTCTCTTATAAAAATCTTAAATTACTGTAACAATAAAAATAAATTATGCTGATTTTAATTTTACTGAAAAAACCCCCCATTGTATTACAGTAATGTGACAGTAAAAACAGAATGATGTTACAGTAATGAGAATCTAATGACAATCATCATTGAGAACAATGTATCGTAGAGGTCCTAAATATAAAATGCATTTATTTTTTTCCTTTCATTATTGGGTGAAATATGACATTGACAGCCTGGACATGTTTTGTGAGATTTACCATAATATTCCTTAATGTTTGCACTTCAAATTCATGTCATAACAGTAACATAAATGCTCTTTGTAAGTTAATGCCATTAGTAGCTGTGTGGTCCTTGCAGAGCAGATTGTGATGTAATACATATGTTAGAAAGTTACATTATTTGGCTCATATTTTAAAAGTATCTTCACCAGATGATAACCATGCACAATTGGCAAGTGGATCAATTAGTCCAGTGGTTCTTAACCATTTTTTGATGAACGCCTCCCTACTTCACTCCCTTACCCCAGCCCCCACCCCCAATTATGTGAAATAATTGGAAAGAGGAGAGACTGTTGTAACAAAAAAAAAAAAGAAAATGAAAAAGAAATTCAACAGGCTTGCGCATCACGAGACCAAACCTAGCATGTTTTGAATTCAAGCAGATGGAAGGCTGTATCTGGGGCCTATAAAATGAAAATGCAAAGAAAGAAACTAATAATAAAAGGGATTGTAAATATATTTTACATTTGCCTTTTTGAAAATGTTTATTTAATCATTATTTATTAATTTTAATCGTTTTAACAGTGGTATTTGTAACAAGACCATAGTGAGCACATGGAGGCATGGATCTTCTTCACTACCATGGTTAGATGTAAAATTATTTCTATAAAATAAACTATGGCATTAGTTTGACAAAAATAGTGGACCTACTCTAAACATATGTAAAAATATAAATACATAATATATCTAAAAGTTATAACAAAAATGATTTATATTCCCTTAATCCCCTAATGTAGCCACCAACAAATTTAATGGAGCTGAAGTGGTCACATTATAACATTTAATATCAATCTATTTCTGCCTGAAGTACAGTTAGTGTTACTGTAGTAAATTCAAGGGTGGTGATGTAGAATTGTGCCCCCAATTCAAATGTTTTCCACTTCTCCCGTCTTGCTTCTGGTTCATGTAGAGCTGCGCGTTGAGCTTGAGACCGGTCTGTGAATAAAATGCACCTGCTTTGCGCTCGTGCTGCTCTGTCCATTGAACCGTATCCATACAGAGCCATGCAGGTGCATTAGCCGTGGTTGTGCCTCCGCTATTAAACCAGATCCTTCAGATGTGTCACTAGATTTCAAAATCAGATGAACCATGGTGCAAATGCGTACCAACCCGTAAAATTGAGAACCAACTGATACACTCCAAGTCTAGGTAAAGGTTTTAATGCAAAGAGGAACTTGATAGATTTGATTAATATGACTGATAAACGCCCACCATTTGTAACATTATGCCAACCTCTCTACTAATTTCCTCTCAGTGCCCCCTGGCATCCTTTGAATGCCCCATGGGTGGCAGTACCGCTTCCATTGAGAACCTCTTAGCCAGAGGATGATGCACATTTGTATTATTATTTTTTTATATTGGAGTACATTATGTAAAAATGTAAAAAAAAAAAAAAAAAAATGTATATAAAATTATATTCAATTTGATTTACCACCACTAAATTGTAATATATCATATAAGTTTGTGTGTATACTGTATATCAAAGACGTGTGCCCAGTGGCCTTGCAGGAGAAGCAGTAGAAGGCAGTTCAAAGGGTTTAAACAGTCACTTGATTGGTCGTTTACGAGTATGTATACTCCAACCAAATAAAATTAAAGCTAGTATATAAACAGCTAGTATTACTAAATAACTGGCATAAGCAAAGACATGTGATGGATTAACATCTATGAATGTAAATTATATCATAATTAGCGATCGACCGATGTGGGTTTTTTTTTTAATGGCTGATGCCAAGATCCAGAGAGCAGGGTGGCCAATACAATGCCAATATATCACACAATATAATATAGTAAATAACAAACATAAAATTGAAGAACTAGTTAATATATTAGGAAAAAGGAAATAACAGTACACACAGTAGTCCAGCAGCCATGGATGGAATATGTGCATTAGTAATCGTATTATCTCACAAAAGACTGAATCAAACCAATTGAACATACAGTGCATAGTGAATAAGACAATTACTCATAGTGCATGTGAAGCGCTTCTACTTAAGTTGCACCCACATGCTTGTGCACATCCAGTGAGAGCAGCAGCAATCTACTGAGAGTTTAAAAGCTGTGGATTGCCTGCTTGGATTGATACAGACTGACTGTAATAATTTATGAATTATTAGAGGAACTTTTGATCCAGATCAACAAGTTTTGATTCTGGATGAGGTTCGTGAATTACATGTTTCAATATTTGCAGACGATATATGATACACGTTTTTTTTATATTTGCCTATTTTATCCTTTATCCTTTTATCCTAACTTAGACAAGTGAGGAGAAAAATAAAGAGGGAGAATGAAACAGGCAAGCACTTTAACATTATGAGCACACCGGTCTAAAACTAATAATAAACCCACGAGCTCCTCATAGTTATATATTAAACGGTTTATGCATTTTCCACTCATATTAAGGACATTACACAAATCAGCATCAGTGGGGACGGATTACGCTGACAAGCTAATATATATTCCCCACTTCAGTAAAGGTTTCAGAGCACCTTGCTGGCATTATCAGTCATTTCTAGGGCTACAATACTCAGCCACTGAATATATTCATATAACAGCAATCTACGTTGGCCACATCAGACGTTTCCATGGAGGAATCAGTCAAGCTCATCTTTGATGTCTTCTAAGGGGTAAGTAAATCAGTTTTAGGACGCTTTCATGCAGCAAAGTGTAATCATAGCCAAAGAATGATATAACAACAGAGGAAATGTGATATTGAGGGCAAAGGAAATGTGGAAATGTAGAAGAGTGGGAGGTAGAGAGAGGGGCATCTGTTGACCCTCAGGAGTGAATCTCAACAGGTTTACAAAGAGGTCAGCTGCCCAAGTGATTCAGATACATTCAGCCCAGACTGTCTACAGACCAACAGTTGAAGTCAGAAGTTTACATACACTTTGCCATTAAAACTGATTTTTTTAACCACTCCACAGATTTAATATTAGCAAACTATAGTTTTGGCAAGTCGTTTAGGACATTTACTTTGTGCATAACAAGTAATGGGACAATGACCCCAAGCATACCTCCAAAGTTGCGGCAAAATGGCTTTAGAACAACAAAGTCAAGGTGTTTGAGTGGCCATCACTAAGCCCTGACCTCAATCTGATAGAAGATTTGTGGGCAGAATTGAAAAAGTGCGAGCAAGGAGGCCTACAAACCTGACTCAGTTACACCAGTTCTGTCTGGAGGAATGGGTCAAAATTCCAGCAACTTATTGTGAGAAGCTTGTGGAAGGCTATCCAAAATGTTTGACCCAAGTTAAACAATTTAAAGGCAATGCTACCAAATACTAATAAAGTGTATGTAAACTTCTGATCCACTGGGAATGTGATGAAAGAAACAAAAGCTGAAATAAATTATCTCTACTATATTCTGACATTTCACATTCTTAAAATAAAGTAGACAGGGGATGTTTTCTACGATTAAATGTCAGGAATTGTGATCAACTGAGTTTAAATGTATTTGGCTAAGATGTATGTACATTTCTGACTTACTAAAAGTATGCCAAGATTTGGGTAGAAAATAGGGGTGTAAATCAGACATTACATCACGATACTATCTTATATCGATTATCTTTGCCAGCAATCCGATATTTTCCGATACATTAAAGTATGCCGCGATCGATATTCCGATACGATGTACCTATTTTACACAATCAATTGGATAACTTTGGATAAAAGTGTCTGCCAAATGCATAAATTAAAAAATCCAGATAGATGAATCATTACAGCCCTAGTAGAAACATGTGTGCTTTTAAAACGACTCCAAAAGAACTATTTCAGTACAAAATCTCAACAAATCCACACATTTCTGAAGACCCCACAATCTACGTGAAGCACTCTGCTGCACAACACAGACACAGGAGAGAGAGTGAAAGCATAATGCACTTCCTGTACATCATTTCCTCCAGAGGACAGAAAAAAAAAAAAATCTGACTGAGGAAATCAGCTAAAGGCCGAGTGAAATGCCAAATGGCAGCCAGTTCATTCATGACTAAGACTGAAAGTGATTAAGGAAGATTAGACAGCGTTTTCACAGCTGACTCATTGTAATGTGATGCACTTTAATTTCTTCTGAGATTTGTCATCAGTTCAACCAGACAGCAGTTCAGGTCAGCAGATGGCTCTTTCATTTTCTCTCACTCATTTACCTTTGCATATAATTCTTACTAATGGCAGACAATAACACCATTGCTTTAGATTTGCAAACATTTAAGGGAACTGTGCAACAAAATCTGAGACGAGACTAGGGTTCACCCCAAATTGTGCCAGTGTGTGTATGAGAGCGAAAAAAGAGATATTTTAATAGCATCCTTTGATTTACAGCTCAGTAGAAAATTGTTAAAAAATGAGTGCATCATCACCCAGAAACTTTCACAGAAGACCCTGTACATGCTTCACAAACTTTGAGCTAACTATATTGATAAATGTATTGTTAAATTGTTGTACAGTATATAAATATAAAAAATATTAAATACCTCTCTTTCCTGATAGTCATATTGACATTTTAGTCACAGAACACTGTAAACATTTTAGCCATAAGAGTATTATTGATAAGCATTAGTCAATCTTGTCTATCAAAATAAATAAATAAAAAATAAATAAATAAAAAATAAATATATATATATATATATATATATATATATATATATATCAAAAAAGATGCATATTTTGACCAGGTGTAAACTATGATGTCATGCCTGTCCAATTTTTATAGGTTCAGCCAAAACACATCTTAATAGCAGACCCAAAGACAGGAAGAGAACTTCAGAAGTATGGAAATTCTTAAATGATGAGAACATCAAGCTTATTGAGATTACAACAGGAGCCTGAATGGAGGTATAAATGTCATATAATATATTGATGCGAGGGGAATTGGAGTAAAGAAGAGGAGAAGGTAGAGTAGGCGACATGAGTCAAGATTGACTTGGTAAAGTGAAATGTGAGGTTTTCTGGATGTTTCAGGGCCTACAGTCAGCAGATCTGACTTCACACAAGTCACACATTTGTATGAGGGAGTCACAGTTTTAAGCACAACCCTGAGGCAATGCACATGTGCATGAGCACACACACTCACAAACAAATGCCCTACTGTACTGCACTCTCAATCATGCTGCAGTCACATTGCACTGGGCTGGTGTCTAAACACAGTAAAAGTGGTGAAGAATCAGTTGAACGAGTGGCCTGATGACATGCTGTGGAATGCATGTAGAAAAGTGTAAATGGTAAACTAATCTCACAGTTGAGGACAAGTGTCAGAAGCTCCGTTTTCAAGGATTTGATAGTTTTCTTCAAAACTCAAAGTACAGTATATAATAATATATTCATGTTAACTCTTGAGACATGTACATCAAACTGTTTTCTCTTCCTTTTGTTCAGTACAAAACACCACTGCATGTGTTCCAGAATGCTAGAATACATGATTTCAATTAAAACAATTTAGTATATCATAACTGTCCCAATACTAAAGACTGCAATATCCGATAATGGCAAATGACAAAATTCAAATAAATTGCCTCTTCACAACAAAAAATAAATCTCTCAAATACTCACCGCTAGCACATTCACACCTTTACATAAGGTGCTAACTAAACAATAGATTTTTCACTGGTACAGTAAGTGGGCACCTTTCAGCTGGTCTGACATTCACGAATGAGAAAAATAATTATGTATATCTGCAAAACAACTATGGAATCAGTACGAAAGACTGGAAGCTTTCTAGCGAGCCTATCAAAAAAGAAAATCATAGAAAATAGATTTCTCTACAAGCTGCTCTTACAATGTTTTTGGTTGCTGAGTTTCATCGTGAGGCAAAGAAAAAAACATGACACTCTCACAGTAAAACAAAACCTCAGTTTTTTTACAATGCACGCTCATGGTGTGAAAGGCTCCATAAGTATCCACTGTTTCTGTTCAAAATCTTCACTGTGACGAGAAATCAAGCCCGATTAAGCTGCAACAGACTTTGTGGCCAACCACAATTTGTTTTGTTTTTGCATGCCATTTTGCATGCATGCGGTTTAGACTGGGTTTATCAGAAATTGATTATACCAAAATAATAGACAGCCATGAGCGGCACATGCCAAAGCTTGTGGATATCTAGTTCACTTGCTGCTAAGTGCCTCAAACAAAACTCTGAATACCTTTCAATGATGTGATACCACTAACCATGGAAATGGAAGTTGAGTAATGCTGGCAAATCAGACTGGAATTTCAGCCAGTGCTTTCCAGTTGTGAGGTCAATGTGCATCAGACTGTTAGTGAACAAACTGCGGGCAGTCTGTGGACCAGAGACTAACGGCACTTTTCCACTGCATGTTACGGTTTGACTCGCCTCAACTCTACTCACTTTACTGAGTTTTTCTGAGCTTGCATTTCCACTGTAGTTTAGTGCCGCAACAACATGGGTGGGATTACAGGCTGATAGTCATAACTGCACCATCTCTACTGCCGTGACATCATCTTAAATGTGACACAAACGGACCAAAACAATAACACAACTGCTAGCTGTTAGCTACTAGCTCATTGTGCTGCATAAAGCAGATGTAGCATGATGATTTTTTTCACAAAAGTGTAACAGTTAAATTGGCCTGGTTCTTTTAGAAGCAAGCTTCCAGTAGCTGGTCAACTAAATAAAGTGAAGCTTTCAAGCAGAGTAGAGAGTTAACATAACAAAACATACCATCCTCCATCATGGCTGAGTCCAGGGCACTCTCCCTCCCATTGCTTGCCAGTTTAGATAGTGTCCATTCGCATCCACTTCCACTTTTCCTTGACGGTTCTGTAGTCACTTTTAAGTTTTTTTAACTTTTCCCTACACTGTTGGTAGGTCCGGTGGTAGCCGTGTGGCCAAAAGCTGAGACACTTCCTGAGAGACTTTTTAGCTTTGCGTCGTTTCTTTCTTCACTAACGAGTGGACAGTCTGCACCTCGTTTATTGGCCACAGCGTGGTTTTGCGCACAGCCATTTCTTTTTTTCACAATTTTAAAGGCGTATTAACAAATGATACTGTTATCACTGTTGCTAACTTTAAAACTAGCGGGTTGATGTCCCGTGTCAGAAATCAAGCAACGCTGGTAGAGACGATTCTCCCTGACCAATCAGTGATCTGCAGGATTTTGACATCACATTTAGCATCAGCTCGGCTCACTTGGAACCTCGAGCGAGGTGGTACTAAAAAAAGTATCAGGTACCATCCACAGTGGAAAACCCCCAAAAAAGCGAGCAGTCGAGTTGAGTCGAGTTGTACCGTGCAGTGGAAAAGCCCCATAAGGCTGTTCCTCACCTAGCTCAACTCACCAATTTTAAATACTTTTGGAAAAGGCACTGAGTGAGATGAAGAGGCATTATCAAAGGTTACTGTAGGTTAAGTGCAAGTAATGTTTATCATACAGCATTACATAATTTTCCTATATTAATACAATATATTCCATACAAAAAGTATTGAATATTCAATTCTCATAACAATAACAATAACCATGAAGCAGCTTTTCATCCATGCAATAATGTGAAACTAAAAGTCTGACAGTTTTAGTCTATGGGATAAAGCTGATTCATGCAGCAGTCTAAATCACAATGGGCTGTGTTAATCACAGTACAGCTCTTTCCTATTTAAGAAGACTGGCACACAGTGACTGTGCTCAGGAGATGATCCACTGCACCTACACCCTACACACCCCTCCCATCTCATGCCACAAGAGTTGAACTGTGATGGGTGGGTTAGATATGATGAAATGACTCCCTCAATGTGTAGTGTGTCATAAGGGTGTACAAGAAATGTGTTTGGACTTAGGGACGGGTGTGTTTCTGGAAGTACACTTAAAGGGGTCAGGTATCCTCTGAAGAGTATTTGTCCAGTCGACAAATTTTGGACCGTACATTCACGTAAATGCATTTTTTAGAGGAGGAGGCCTGAAATGAAATTCTAAAAATCTTAAATTCTGTTTTGATGAAGAAAGAAAGAAACTCGTGTTATGAATGATGCCTGGTTTTCACTTGACCACGATCACATTTCTGCTTAGCCAGACAGGATTCAGTAGTTAAATGTTTGTTTTTTGGCTTACTCAGAGTTTGTGTACGAGTCGGTGTTGTGAGCCGGATGTTTGGTGGATTCCATCTCTAAGATAACGTTACCTAGTGTTGCAGACTGTCCGTTGACATGGAAGAGGAGCTATTACTGAGGCAAGGATCTCGGGAGTGCGCATAAATGTCACATCCTTTGGATTTTACCGTCAAAATCCGCTCCCTTCGGATCAAATTCAGTCTACAGGCTTTAATAGGAAACCTAGGAAGTCCAGGAAGGGCTAGTTTTTTTTTAAGTTGCATTACAAGCCATTCACACATTGGCAAAAAAGGCAAATATTACATTAAAAAAGATATACCATTTGTATACATATTTGAGTTCATTAAAAATTCACGTTGTGGATCATGGGTTATTTTGGATATTTGGACTGTTTATTAGAAATTAAATCAAATCATAACACTCTGCTTAAACAGTACATAACATGAGCTACCGCTTCTCAGCTGAATATACCTTCGCGCATTCCCGGGGAATGCTGACGTAATTGCTGATTGGGATGAAACAAAGAGATCAACAGTGCTTGTTTTCATGTTGTACTTTAACACACCATTATGGCGTGTGCAGAAAAGGCTAATGTTAATTTATAGAGAAACGCACCAACGTTATTTATATTGAGCCCACTTCATCTCTCTGATCGGTGCATCAGCTCTTCTTCTGTGAACAGTATAATGACGTGCAGCCGGCAAGCGCCCAGTAGCGGCGAGTGACTGTACAGACAGCCTTATCAGTGTCTGCAGTCAAGATTACTGTGCATTTGTCCTGAAATTAATCGACGATCGAAAAGCTTAATTGATCTAACTATTAACGGCAATTAATCGATTTGATTAATCATTAACATCCCTAGTTTGCGGTGATAAGAGAATTAGTTTATAACTTTATTACTAAATAAATGGTAAGCTGCATCCGAAATTCCATACTTCTGAACCAATCTATGGTGCAAGTAGTCCGAGTAGCGTTCACATCGAAAATGCAATGAAATAAAGAGCACTATAAGTACCTGAATGAAGTACTCCTTCAAAAACAACAACATCAACAAAAACAGTGTGTGGAAAGTTGGAAACTTCATGCACTTCAGTGCTTACCCTACATAATGGAATGGGTGGCCTTGGGTAGCAATGCGGACCACAAAACAATTGTCATTAATGGTGAATGTGTCAACTAGCGAAACTTCTGTGAAGAGTTGAGTGCTTTATAATTTCTGAAAGGTACAGTATGTGAATATCATGGAGAACTATTTGAGATATACAATCAGTGACAACTTTATCAGTTACACCACTCTAATACTGGGTAGGACCCCATCTTGGCCCCAGAATAGGCCTGAATTCTTTATGGCATGGATTCAAAGAGGTGCTGGAAAAATTCCTTACAGATTCTGCTCCACCCTGACCTGCGAGTATCACGCAGTTAATGCAGAATTGCATATTCATGTTGCATATGTCCCATTCCACCACATTCCAAAGGTGCTCAGTTGGATTGAAATCTGGTGATTGTGCAGGCCATTGGAGTACACTGAACACATTTTCATGTTCCTGGAACCTGTTTGAGATGACGAGTGCTTTGTGGGGTTATCCTACTGGAATTAGTCATTGGAAGATGGGTAGACCGTGGTCATAAAGGGATGCACATGGTCAGCAACAATATCCAGGTAGGCGGGGGCATTTTTAAACAATGCTCAATTGGTATTAAGAAGCCTAATGTGTGCCAAGCAAACATTCCCCACACTATTACACCACCACTTCAGGCAGGATGGATCAATGTTGTTTATGCCAAATTCTGACCCTACCGTCTGCATGTTATAACAAAAATCGAGATTCGTCAGACCAGCCGTTGTTTTTCTAATTGTCTACTGTCCAGTTCTGGTGAGCCTTTAGCCACTGCAGCCTCAGTTTCCTGTTCTTAGCTGACAGTAGTGGTACCCGAAGGGGTCATCTGCTGGTGTAGCCCATCCGCCTCAATTTTCGACATGTTGTATTTTCAGAAATGCTTTTCTGCATAGCACTGTTGTAACATGTGTTTATTTGGGTTAATCACATTACTGTTAGCATGGACCAGTCTGGCCATTCTTCTCTGACCTCTGTTATTAGCAAGCCATTTCTGTCCACAGAACTGACTGGATGTTTCAAAAATAGGCATTACAATATATATAGGCTATATTTTTTTAAATGTATGAACTAATTTTTTGTAATTTTATTTAAATGTAACTATATCATGATAGATATCGCTATCGTGAAATTAAATTAGCAAAATTGCTATTTAAGCTTTTGGTCATATCACCCACCCCAAATCGTGCCATGGCTGATGTGAACATTAACTTGAGCTCCTGAACCATATCGGCTTGATTTTATGCATTGCACTGCTGCCAAACGATTGGCTGATAAGCTTATCGCATGAATAAGTTGGTGTACAGGTATACCTAATAAAGTGGTTGGTGAGCGTAAGTGTCAGACTGAAGTTGGCTAACATTCTAAAGCTAGTGACGACACATCGCATGTAATTATAACTTTATTTCCAACAGTCAAAAAATGGCAAAAGCTTCCATGTAATAAATTGCTGAGACAATACTACACTTTGAAAATTAATATACTAGATTGCAGATTGCATCTAGTGTTTAGAAGGTGCACAGTGAATAGCTAATGTCATTTGGGACACAGCTCAAGTCTAAATGAAATCTTTTCTGTCTCAAAATATCTTTATTAGTAGTGCTTTCTAAGACAAGATGTATTATTATTATTGTTGCTTATACATAGGGTGGGTTAAGGATATGAGCAAAACCCTAAGCCCAAATATGAAAACATGTACTTTTTGCCATAGACTTAGGCCTACATAAATTAGGAACCCGAGCCATATCTAGGGACGTCATAACACTCAAATTAATCATTTTTTGACTTAGTTAGTAAGCAACCACCTAGAACACCCAAGTAACTGCTGAGCAATGTGCTAGCAGGCACCCAGAACACTACAGCAAATGCACAGCAGTATGCACAAAATCACCCAGAACACCTTGTAAATGCACAGCAACACACAGGCAATTACTCCAAAATGTTAGTGGTTGTGTGGCTCATTAGGCTAAAATTAAATCTGAAAAATAAATAAATAACGTTCAAACATATGTTGATATATACAGTATATGATATGAAATCAGTGTAAACATTTATGATGAAGCCCTTTACAAACCAACTATACTGTATCTTTTTAACGTTCAACCGGAGGTCACGTTTGTCACTGTTTAGCTTCTCAACTTTAAATCAACAAAAAATAAATACGATGATATGTATGAGTCCTGCCCAGAGTGTGTCTGCCAGCTGTCATGTTATATGCTGTCATCAGACTCACTCGCTCACTCTCTCTGATGTTCAATTCCTTTAAAACACATAGCTGGTTTTACTCTTCACATTAACAGATGCCCAATGCAATGGTTGCATTATCTGCACACCAGCGATCAGATCTACTGTCAAACCAGACACGGTAAACTTTGAACTTCACCATATACACACATATTTAACAACACGCTTTAGAATCAAAACACTAGGAATCAAAGATTGGCAGCATAGCGAGATGAGTAAGGCAAGGCAAGGCAAGGCGAGTTTATTTATATAGCACATTTCATACACAATGGTAATTCAAAGTGCTTTACATAGTAGAAATTAAAAAGAAAAAAAACAAGAATAATAAAATAAGAATAATTAAAACAGTTTAGAATAAAAAAAAAATTAAAAAAAAAAAAAATCTAATAAAACAGTACAAACAGTCGGACACACAGTGGCACAGTGCTCATTCAGTAAATGCACAGCTAAACAGATGTGTTTTGAGTCTGGATTTGAATGTGACTACTGTAGGAGCACATCTGATCTCTTCTGGAACCTGGTTCCAGCTGCGGCTGGCATAATAGCTAAAAGCAGACTCTCCTTGCTTAGAGTGAACCCTTGGTATTTCTAGCTGATGTGATTCTAATGATCTGAGTGATCTGTTGGGTTTATATTCAGTGAGCATGTCTGCAATATATTGAGGTCCTAGCCCATTGAGTGATTTATATACCAGTAATAATACTTTAAAATCAATCCTAAATGTAACTGGGAGCCAATGTAAAGACCTGAGGACTGGTGTGATATGTTCATATTTTCTGGTTTTGCTCAGAATTCTGGCAGCAGCGTTCTGTATGAGCTGCAACTGTCTTATGGTCTTCTTGGGAAGGCCCGTGAGGAGTCCATTACAATAATCCACCCTGCTGGTGATGAAAGCATGCACAAGTTTCTCTAGGTCTTGACTGGAAACAAAGCATCTAATTCTTGCAATATTTTTCAGATGATAATATGCTGATTTAGTTATTGCTTTGACATGACTACTGAAACTAAGGTCTGACTCTAGAGACACACCAAGATTCCTGACTTGATTTTTAGTTGTTTGACCCCTAGCATCAAGGTATGCATTCACCTTGAGAACTTCATCTTTGTTTCCAAACGCAATGACTTCAGTTTTGTCTTTGTTTAACTGAAGAAAGTTTTGGCACATCCAACTGTTTACTTCATCAATACATTGGCACAGGGAGTCAATGGGGCTGTAATCGTTAGGTGATAGGACTAAGTAGATCTGTGTGTCATCTGCATAGCTGTGGTAAGCCATTTGGTTCTTTCTCATTATTTGGCTAATTGGGAGCATATACAGGTTGAACAGGAGTGGAGCAAGAATTGAGCCTTGAGGGACTCCGCATGTCATGGGCGTCCACTCAGACTTATGGTCTCCTATACTCACATAATAACCTCTCCCTTCTAAGTATGACCTGAACCATTTTAGGACCATCCCAGAAAGCCCCACCCAGTTTTCCAGCCTTTCCATAAGTATGGTGTGATCGACAGTGTCAAATGCAGCACTGAGGTCGAGTAGTACCAGTACTGATAATTTGCCTGTATCAGTATTTAAGCGAATATCGTTTATTATCTTTATGAGCGCTGTCTCTGTGCTGTGATGCGATCGGAAACCAGATTGAAAATTGTCAAAGTATCCATTCGAGTTCAAGAATTTGTTCAGTTGATTGAAGACAACTTTTTCAATGATCTTGCCTATGAAAGGAAGATTTGAGATCGGTCTATAGTTGCTTAATATGGTCTTATCCAGATTGCTCTTTTTCAAGAGGGGCTTGAGTAAGTCAACTCTGCCAATGAAGTTGTATGTGGAGGGCTTTGCCATCCCAAATCTGTATGAATTTCTTTCTTCTGCTAAACATAAACAAAGCTTTTTAGAAGAATATCTCAGCTCTGTAGGTCCATACAATGCAAGTGAATGGTGACCAGAACTTTGCAGCTCCAAAATGCACATAAAGGCAGCATAGAAGTAATCCATATGACTCCAGTGGTTAAATCATCATCTTCAGAAGCGATATGAAAGGTGTGTTTGAGAAAAAGATCAACATTAAAGTCCTGTTTTTACTTTAAATTATCCTCCCTACCCATTAGGTGGCAATATGCACAAATAAATATTGATCTGTTTCTCACCCACACCTATTATATTGCTTCAGAAGATATTGATTTAACCACTGGAGTCCTATAGATCACTTTAATGCTGCCTTTATGTCATTTTTGAGGCTACAAAGTTCCTGTCACCATTCACTTGCATTGTATGGACCTAAAAATCTTCCTTTGTGTTCTGCAGAAGACAGTCAAACACATATGGGATAGCATGAGAGTGAGTAAATGATGAGAGAAGTTTCATTTTTGGATGAATTCTCCCTTTAAATGTATTCATTTCTAATGTGCCCGTCCCTTATGAAAAGTGCTGTGGTGGTACCATGGTAAAGTCATGGTATCACTGATAATATCATACAACTGACACCATAGTCCTGATTAATGCATAATTAGATGTTACAAGATACTTTACATATTTTTTATCAAGAAAATTCACGTTGGATCATAATTTCTTTTTTTTTTTTCTAGTAAGATCTTTGATATTAATGCACAAATCATATTCTTGATAATAATTGTTGTATTGTTTTTCTTTAAAAATATCTACAAATCCTTAAAACAAGATCAATTTAATTTATCTTGTTTGAGAAACAACACTGCATAAGATATTTGGGTTTTTCAGAGAATGTATTTCGAACATGTGTGTTTTGTCTTACTGTACTGACAGAGTTTTTATAGTCAAAACAAGTGAAACAATCTGCCAGTGCTGAAGAAGTAATCCAAAGTATTTAGAATATGTTATTGACCTTGAGTAATCTAATTGAATGCATTACAAATGACATTTTACAGCATGTATTCTGTAATCTGTAGCGGACTACATTACAAAAGTTACCCTCCCAACCTTGATTATTTTCAATGGTACATGTCCAAAAACGAGGTTATACCACAGCACTTTTGCCACTTTCAATATGATCACGTCCTTTTCTTTATCAGGTGTGTGTGTGTGTGTGTTTGTGTGTGTCTGCAGCACACCCACCGTCTATGTTCTCTCTGTCGCTGATGTGCTGGAGGTTGCAGCCCGTGTCCTCTCGACTCAGCTCCGGCTCGGGCCGGTATGGCTCCAGCCTCGAGTGCGCGTTCCTCCGGAGCTTCGGGCTAGACGACACGCAGCATGAGGTGCTGTTCCCCATGATTCCCGATGTCTGGAGATATTAACGGAGAGAAATATCCACCCACAGATCGACGGAGCCCACCCGACAGATGATGATGATGATGATGATGGTGATGGTGTGGCGTAACTGCTGCGGATGACGGGATCAAACACAGACTTCGCGATCAGCTAGAAGATCATTCCCGTGAGCGAAGCAGACTGAAATGCTCACGTAAAGCCATTGAAAAGCAACAAACCCCTATTTAAATCCACCGACCAGCGCTGTTTGTATCACGACTCCCCGTCTACTTCATTAAATCCACGCAAACCGACCTAGATCATGTTTGTATAAGTGTGTATGTGCATGCATCAATAGATTATTCCATTTCCGCCCGTCGCTGGTACCCTGTGTCGTTCAACTGTCAGTGCATCGCCCAAACCCACCATCACATTCACACGCAGCCGTGATTACAACTGAACAGCTTCCGGTTCAGCGCCTGACGTCACACAGACGTCACATTTGTGTCCGTTTGCCACACTTTAATATTTCTGCAATAGTAAGTGCGATATAATTTATTATTATTATTATGGAACTATTTGTATTCTTATTTGTTGTGTGTGTATAATTTAAACCAAGAAAACATTGCCTAGTGTGTTTTGTTAATGTTGTCATGTTACGTAATATGCAAATCAATTTTAAAAGTATTTTTCGTCCTCACAAGCCCAATAAAGACTTTCCTGCTTTTGTCAATAAACACTTTTAGCCTATATTTAACACTGGGTAAATATACAACTCTATAATATACGAAAAATACTGTATATTTGGTATTATTTGTGTATTTGGGGGGGTAGTATGTAAGAAATATGTCACAAATGTTTACACTGATTTAATATCACAGTCATATCTCTGCCTGTCTGTCTCTCTCTCTGAGATAGATAGATAGATAGATAGATAGATAGATAGATAGATAGATGCAGGCAGACTGACAGACAGACAGACAGACAGACAGAGAGAGAGAGAGACATACAGACAGACAGACAGATAAATACTCAATACTTTTATCCAAATATATAATTGTAAATCAGAGTATAAAGTTTCAATCAAAATGTATAGTTATTAATCCTGAATAAATAAAGGCAACATTTAATATAAAGTTGTAAATGTTTGTTTACAAATTTGACTTTTATTCATCACATTTTATCTTATTTAGTATTTTTATTGAATGGAAATGAAATGGTGGTGGATAGGTTGAAGGATCTAAAATGTAGAATAGTTTTAATTTTGAAAACATTTTTGGTCACATTTAGCCTACTTACCATAGTAATAGTAATACTATTGAATGTGTGTTCAAACTTTTGACTGATTATGTATATGTGGTTTGTATATATGCAGGCCTTGGTATATACTCATATTTGTGAGTGTGTGTGTGTGTGTGTGTGTGTGTAATATATACTTGCAGATTTACAAAAGCTATTGAATGTCACCTACACTCAAGAAAACTGTATTAATGAAACAGTGGTAATCAAAAATATAATAACTAAGATTTCAAGTTTTGTTTGTTTTGTTTTGACTTTATTGTCTGTTCAGATATCCTGGACAGAATTTCATCTTTGACACTGGCATAAAAAATACATCCACATACATATCACATAATAAAACACATGGAACACACATTTGTCCCCATTAAAAACATACATAAAACTAGTGAATAGTAGTTACAGTGTGTATATATATGCATATGTACAGTGAATACAATACATATATACAAATATACACATCTACCCATATAAATATATAGTATCTCAATTAAGAATTTGGTTTAAAACAGTTACCGCCAATGGAACAAATGATCTTTTATATTTGTTCTTTTTAGCCAGCGGTATACGCAGCCTACGCCCCGACGGGAGGGCCTCAAAGCAGGAATGGAGGGGATGGGTTTGATCTGAATATAAATTGCCTTTTTTTTTTCATAAAATGTGAATATAGCTCTTGCAATGTGCTGTCTTTCTGGCCGGTGATCTTATTTGCTTCGTTAATTACTCGTATTAATTTATTTTTCTGTCTCATTGTTAAATCACCATATCACGAAACAATCTTATATGTTAAAATACTTTCAATCATCGATCTGTTAACAATGTTTAGGACCCCCCAATCAATATTAAAATGTCTTCATTTCCTAAGTAGGCCTAAACGTTGTCTTGTTTTCTTATGTAAATGATCCACATTTTGCTGGAATGACAATTTGTCATCAATGATTGTACCTAGATATTTCAAATGTAAAACTTGTTCATATGACATGCCAGCCATACCGGTCCTATTTTGATTCCCACAGCACAATTTCATTGTTTTCTCAATGTTCAATTGTAGATGACTGTTATCAAACCACTGTACAAGACTTTTAACATACTCAAAATAAGTTGAACTATTTGTATCTATCTGGCAAGAAATTAAAACCAAGTCATCAACATATCTGATTAAAGTGAGATCGTCCCTGTTACACTGAAGTTCATTAATGTAAACTGTAAAAAGCAGAGGTGATAATACACATCCCTGTGGTAACCCTGAATTTAAGACTATACAATCAGATGAGATTCCGTTAACACGGACGCGTTGGGGCCTATTTCTTAAAACATTCTCAATCCATAAAATGAACCAACTACTTACACCTAAATCTTGCAATCTTTCTTTTAAAATTTGCGGTTGTACAGTATTAAATGCTGATGTGAAATCCATAAAAATAATTCTAACATGAGCATTAGTTTTATCTAAATGGGCCTTATGTAACAGGGTCAGGGAGGCATCCACCATGCTCCTATTGGGTATATTGTAATAGATCTATAGAGACATTAATTTGTAATAACAGTTCTTTATGTAATATATGCTCCATGCACTTGCACAGAACAGATGCGTGGCAGCGGGGGCGTGGTCAAGTGTCCGTCCGGGGAGAAAAAGCGGCAAGGGGCGCTTGCACCTGAGCCAAATTATGTCTAACACCTGTCACTGATTTCAGTGAGTACGGGGAGAGCGGCATAAAAACGGCCACAGATCAACCAGACAGCTGAGAGAGCTACGCACATACGTCAGTCCCGTGTTGACGTACTCTGCACTACAGAGAGTCCATTGATGTTATTCAGTGATTTGTTAAATTGTAAGAAGTTGTGTGGGTTGCTGTGGCCATTGAAACCTTCTCACCTTCAACAAAAGCCTACGTCTCCGTGAATCATTTCACATTGGAATCAGAGACAGGTGTTAGACATAATTTGGCTCAGGTGCAAGCGCCCTTACCGCTTTCTATCCCCGGACGGACACTTGCCCATGCCCCCGCTGCCACAAGATGTATGGGCAATTGGGTGAAGGTCTTTAAGAGCTCTGGCATGGGGAGTTTTAGGTACTGGAATAACAGTGTTTTTCCATGCTACTGGTACTAAACCATCATCTAAAAAGACCTGAAACAGCCGAGTACACACATGCCCAAGTTGTTCTGCACACTCTTTTAGAACAATGCCCTTAAGGCCATCTGGAACTATATACGCCTTATTTGGTGTAATTCTACGGAGCAATTTGACAACCTCCCCTACCTCTATTCTCATAGGTTCAGATTCTGTCAGAGTAGCATTATTCACAACACATGGAGTATTGTCAAATCGTGAATAAAAAAACATTTCAATTATTTACAAAGCTATGGAGGTCATCATCAATCAGTTGTAACCGTTTCTGTTGTCTGCCCATCATTGTATTTAATCCCCTCCAGGCATCTCTGACATTACCCGTTTTAAATTCCTTCTCAACTTTCCCTTTACAGTATTTGCACGTCCGTTATCATACGTTTAACTTCTTTATCTAGCTCTTTTACCTTAAGTGTCTCATCCCTTAAAATAGCCATTCTCTTCTTATTTAAATATTGTTTAAGATCTTTATTAATCCAGGGTTTGTTGTTTGGGAATATTCTAACATTTTTTGTTTGAACCACCACCTCTGCACTAAAGTTTATGTAACTGGTAATCGTGTCATTCACTCATGATCACTGCAACAATTCAAATCATTAAAAAACTAATCCCAATCAGTGCTCTCAAAACAGGTTTTCAATTGAGTCTTTAGTCCATGACTGAACCTGTTGGACAACAGGTTTAGTCCTTTTTAACATCTGTCTATATTTTGGAAGGAGATGGATGACATAGTTCATTTGAGTTAACTGAGTTAATGCCACTGATGTCATGGGTGCATCATCAAATCACAAATTCAAATCAGTAAGTTCCAATTGAAAAGTCTAAAGTCTAAAAATTAGATTATTGTAAAAATACACAACAGATGGTCTATGAGAGAAGAATGATACAAGGAAGAATGAAAAGAAGAAGAATTCTGAATTAGATCTGATGAAGCAACAGGATTATTGAAAGTTTCAACCATGGGCAGGTTGTGTATTTAGATCAACACTGTAAACCAAAGAATTTCCATTCAAAGATTATCATTAGAACCATCATTTGTATGTATTTCACAATGTTTATAGTTGAAAATCTATCCATAGACATTTTTATTTTAATCAATAATATTTCAGGTTAAAATGTAAGATTTAAGAGAGTTCATTTTATTGAGGTTTACAAAGCTGGACTTTAAATGAAGAAATGATCCAAGTTAAACAATGATGAACACACTCCTGTTACAGCTTTTTCAATGTCATGTAGTCATATACTGACTACAGCACAAAGGCACATTTCAGCTACTGTAATGCAGGGTCGCCATCTAGTGGTACAAAGTCATTTTGCACTTGTTAAATCAAATAAATCGAGCTATTAGTAGGCTTAACTGTGATTGCAATGCACTTGAATAAACCTGCTGACAACACTGAAAGTTGTTATAGGAAGTGAAATTGCTGACATACAAAAGAAAATAAAAAAATAATAAATAGAAGATTCTAAAAGGAATCTAACACATGATTTTTGACTAATAAGGAAAAGAGTCAGAGAGCCACATCTGTTTCCTTATATAGGGCCTACAAATTATGCAGAACCTTCTCCAATCTTAAAATGTAATGCATTCATTGGACTGAGAAACTATTCTTTGTTTATCAAAATGTCTTGTTTTCTATTGAACATTAATGTATTTGAGTTGCATATATTAAGTGATAATGAGATGCTGCGTAATCGCATTGGGACACACCCTGAGTTTCACGTGGTCTGACACCCTTGTACAATCACGGTAATTTATTGGCTGGTGGCGCTTAAGCGACACCCCTAGGGAGCTACATCACGGGCTACAAAAATGCGCTTGATTTGGCACCATCGAGTCATTTTCTGCAGGATGTCATGAGCTTATGCAGCTGCTAGAGAGTATAGCCAGTTTATGCAGCATCTCTTTCCCACTCAGCGAACCAGGGTTACGTTTCACGTAACCGAGATGTTCCCTTTCGTAGGAACTCAAGCTGTGTAATCGCTTTGGGAACGATATACAATCACGCCAGGTGAAGAGTAGCTGCCAACTGTCAACAACTGTGTGGTAAGCATATAGCAGTGCACATATGAATAAAACAGAAAATTACGAGTTTACTCCTGATCCAACTAGGGCTGCCCTCTAATTGTCGACCAAAGGTTAGTCGATGAGAAGAGTCTTGGTCGACCAAGTTTTGATTGATCGGTTGGTCACAGAAAAAACTCCACATAAAAACGACGCTGGTTGGACGCTAGGTGCTACTATGGGGTAATTTTGTTAAGCAGGGTTAGGGTTAAGTCTACACAATAAAGCAAGACACCTTTCAAGATATCACCTTTATATATCACCTTTCAAGATATATATATACATATATCGCAATATCCAATTACATCGGAAACCCCTGGGCTGAGGGATCAGTGAATATTCTTGCTTTAGTGATTTTGCATGGAAAATGTTATTAATTTAATTAAAAAACAAAAAAACTTAAATCAAATACATTTCTAAATTCAACTTGCACTCCATACAAAATGAAAAAGCAATTAAAAGTTAAAATAATTATATATATATATATATATATATATATATATATATATATATATACATACACCTTTCCATTTACCGTCAGGCAAGTCTCCATCTTAACATCATGGCTGAAATTTACTTACACAAATGAAGACATAAAAACAATTCTAAATGTAAAAATAATAATTATAATGATGATAATAGTCACTGAAATATAAATCATGGTTCAAGGTGAACGTGTTTTTGTATTATTGTGTGTTTTAATCACAGCTATATAGGCTGCAGAGTTGGTCACAATAAACTGCTCTGTGGAAATAAAGTGAACTGAGCTCAAAACACCTCCTGAGCTGAGATGTTTGAGGTCATTTGCAGCACTCATAGATTGTTCTTGCAACAAAACAAAAAAAAAATCGGAAGACAGAAACAAAAAGTGAGAACATTTTAGATGCGCGTTCCACAAGACTGCATGCCTCCGTATCAGCGTGTCATATATGCCCATATATGGCTTTTCTGTCATCTGTTCTTAATAATATAATAAAGTGTTTTTTCAAGCACATGTCTGTGTGTCTATGGGCAAATTATTTGTAATATTAATTTGATAATAATAACCTAATAATAATAATAATAAACAAGACAAATATCATCTTGACATCGTCAAAGGCATCAGCTATTGTCGATTGCTCTGACCATCATTGATCTCCGAGATCATCGTCTGTTTGCTCAACCAGAATGTGCATTTCTCATATTTGTAATTAAATGCGATTAATCATGATTAATTAATCGGGACACCATGTAATTAATTCGATTAAAATTTTTAATTGATTCACACCCCTAATATATATATATAATGTGTGTGTGTGTGTGTGTGTGTGTGTGTGTTGATATACATATATAATGATGTATTTTTGGTAAAAGATAGAATTGACACGCACATGGCACTTGCATTTTTGAGTGTCTTTATGTAATAAATTTGAAAGAGGGATATAATGTTTATAATTTCTTAATTAATGATTCACTTCTAAAAGATAGTCATAATTACTTTGGCTGAACCTTTATCTTCTGGTTTTATAGCAATATAGCCCCATTGTTAAGCCATAGAATCCTGATTTCTGAAAAATTAAATGTCTATCTCTTTGAATCATTTTCTTAATAACAGGAGACACATTTTGTCTGGCGGTTCTCACATAGATCACATGTCTTTATGATATGTAGGCCTTTCCCATAAGCCATCCAATCCCTCTCTCTCTTCAGCAGCACAGATTCGTCCTCCTTGAGTTTACGTGGAAAGGACATAATACCGCTTTTCCCTTCCCATTTTAATCTTGAATGACATTTATTGAAATCCGATTAGCAGGCTTGCATTTCCATATCTAAGTGAATTGCATTGAATAGCATGGACATGTCATAAAGAGTTACACGTTGTGATAGGTCGTGGCTACTGTTGCCTTGGCATTTGAAACGTTGAGTCTGATTGGGTTCACTGGCTGTTCTGTCATGTTGGCTTGTCCTAATGGCTTGCTTCATTGTTCGCTGCTTTTGGCTGATATTTTATATCTTTGTGTTTTAGGACAGAGGTCATGAACCCTTCAGCTTAATAAAATGATTGGTTAGTGCTTTACCAAGACTGTCACTGATAATGTGAACTGGAAATGCCCCTGGATGTCCACTTTGAAATGTGCCTGAAAACGGTCAAGTGTAGTTCTTCTTCTCAGTCACAATGGGGCAGTATGTGATTGTGAGATCTGCCATTAGACTTTTGGTCAACAGCAACACTACCTGACTTTATAAAGACATAGTGGAGTTATCAGATGTTTCATTGAAGTATCGATTTTGTCTCAGATGTTTCTCCTAAAATCCCAAATAAAAACGGAAATATATTAGACAGTTGCTATTACATACATACAGCTATAAAATTGGATAGTGGATGTGTACTTTCTATATACAGTAGCTATATGTATTCTTCATGTATACAGGATGATGTGTGATGATCATCTGTCAGTCTGTCCCTTCTTTATACTCAAATAATTTGAAAGACTATCAGCTTTGTTATAGCTATCAATCAATATACTAACCAGCAAGAAGAACTGGATGGTTTATACCAACAGGATTGTAATCTAAATTCAGATCAGTGCAATGTGAATCCTTATAATGTTGCTCTATTCTTATTTTACAAGTAATGCCTGTCTTGCCAAACAAGAGTTGACATTTCCTACTTTACGCAATAACTATTAAAATGTGATGAGCTCTGTTAAGTAAACGTCCCAAACGAATGTCTCATCATTATTCTCACAATTATTAATTTAGGATGATTAATAGCCAGTTTGGATTGCTGCAGAGTATTACGTGAATTACTGCTTCACTGGACTGGCTGTTTCATTAACTTTTGACCTCCAAAGCACAGATTATATTGTCTTCTTTGAAATTTCATTACGTCTTACTCTAAATTGCATTGGAGTTATTGTATTTTTAATCAGGCATCCATTTCCCCAAGAATCATGGGAAGTGTGTGGTCTTTTATATGACATTTTGTACTAAAATCGCTATCCTGTAAAACTGTTTACATGCTTTATACTTGTCAATACATATGGGTGAGAAAATGGCTTTCAGATTTGAGTGAACTTTACTTTTAAACATTTGTCAGCATTTCATAACATTATTCTACCATACATTTCAGAGTTTAATTATTTGAATCCACAGACAGTTCTTTGGTGTCACACCCCAAACACATATTTTTAGACACAATTTAATAGATATTATATTAAGTTATATTATTTTATATTTAAATATTCAATGTAATGAGTTAACCTCACTTTCAGTATGTTTTTATGTTATGTCGGCTAAGATTTTTGACAAGAATGGAGAGAATAATGTTAAGATGGAACAAGAAGCATTTTCCCAGTAGCTCTCTTTCACCTTCTCTCTCCTAGTTGAGTAAAGTTTGAGGTAGCCGTGACAAACGGAGCTACTGGAGACTGTCAACAGTGTGTGATAAAACAATAGCAAAAAGTGATAAACGGTAAAGCTATATGTGCTCCAAACCAATGTGTTTATGAAAATAATAATTAATGATAGCAATAGGACAACATGTATTGCCAGCCTCTAATATAAAGCAGCAATATGTGGAAGGCCTTATTTTGTATCGCTGAAATAGCTGGAAGTGGATTATACCGGAATACACTGTCCACATTCAAGGTTGATAATGGCTGCACCCTAGTTACACTGAAAAATAAGGTGAATAGACTTTAAGATATGAGATTTCCAGCAGTGCCATCTTCTCTCTGAAGGAGGGCTGCTGGGAAGAGAACTAGGGGCTTGGGTTCCTGCCTGCATAAATGAATATGAATGCTCCTCACCTCTATATAATCAGCCAGCAAGAAGCACTGATTGTCCTCCTCGGAGCACCCCGGTGAATTTTAAACAGAAGTTTAAGCCCCGTTATTCACCTGGGAGAGAAAATCTCAACACATTACCTGGAAAAAGCCATCATGCTATCACTCAGGTCCTACCATTGGGAGATTCAGCTAAGCCCTCTTTCTGTACCCCGCTCCCGAGAGCTTAATATCCAATCAGATGGACAGATGTGGGATGTGAAACTAGCCCCCTGATCTATTTCTCTGGGGAAAAACTGCAGAAGTCAAGCCTTTGCTCCTTCTTGTAGGTCAAAGCACAGTCAATAAAATGACATTATCTTCAGGAAAAACAAGCATACATCAGTGGTTCCCAAATATGGGTGATGGGGTCACAGACAGTGGGCAAAATTGATAACAGAATTTTCTTTTTTGGGTGAACTGCATCTTAAAATACATAAAGAAAATTTATTTTGTACTATAAAATAATTTAATATAAAATCAACTGAGTTATGTGTATGGTCATCACATGATGTCCAATATAAATTCTGGTTCCTGAAGTGAAACCAGTGGAGAACCGCTGGTCTATATATGCTAATTGCATGTCACCCGTGAATGCACGAGACAGCGGTCTCATAAATATCATAGAGTGTCTGTACGTATTTGTGGGTTTATGAAAACCCAAGTTTTCTTTCTGGCCTTGAGGAGTTTACCGCAGTGAGAATGTGACAGTGCTGTATAATCCCATTTCAGAGATGATGGTAACATTTCTCATTGTATTGGCATCTGTCAATGTCAATAGGCAGCAATAGGCTGATCCAGTGTTTTCACACAGTATTCTAATCTAATTATAATGCTATCTTGTGAAACACAGCAGAGGACACTGTAGAAGCGGAAAGAGTGCATGCCCTTTATTTTCACCCAAAAAAGAAAGCATTTACTCACCCTCATGTGAATCCAAACCCATATTGCTTTCTTTTATCTGTGAAAACAAAAGGAGATTTTTTTGAAGAATATTTATGCAGCTCTTTTTCATTGAACAAAAGTATCTAGTGAAAACGGGCTGCCAATCTCCAAAAGGGACAAATAGTTATAAAAGTACCGCACAGAAACAGTCTGACCAGAACAGAAGAAACTCATCATTTTTAATCTTAAATCTTTTCCTTTATGTCTTAGCCATCAAAATAATGTGAAAACATTTGAAAGCAATGACAGAGAGAAATATTTTGCAGACCCTAAACCAACACCTAAGCCTAAATTATGGTCTCCTAAAAGCACATGAGAGGTGAACAAAACAGACATCCTTACCCTAAACCAACACCTAAACCTAACCGATAGTGTCCTAAAAGCAAATGAGAGGTGAACAAAACAGCCATACTTACCCTAAACCTAACCGATAGTGTCCTAAAATCAAACGAGAGGTGAACAAAACAGACATTCTTACCCTAAACCAACACCTAAACCTAACTGATAGTGTCCTAAAAGCAAATGAGAGGTGAACAAAACAGATAACCAACACCTAAACCTAACTGATAGTGTCCTAAAAGCAAATGAGAGGTGAACAAAACAGATATTCTTACCCTAAACCAACACCTAAACCTAACCAATAGTGTCCTAAAAGCAAATGAGAGGTGAACAAAACAGACATCCTTACCCTAAACCAACACCTAAACCTAACTGATAGTGTCCTAAAAGCAAATGAGAGGTGAACAAAACAGATAACCAACACCTAAACCTAACTGATAGTGTCCTAAAAGCAAATGAGAGGTGAACAAAACAGATATTCTTACCCTAAACCAACACCTAAACCTAACCAATAGTGTCCTAAAAGCAAATGAGAGGTGAACAAAACAGACATACTTACCTAAACCAACACCTAAACCTAACCAATAGTGCCCTAAAAGCAAATGAGAGGTGAACAAAACAGATATTCTTACCCTAAACCAACACCTAAACCTAACCAATAGTGTCCTAAAAGCAAATGAGAGGTGAACAAAACAGACATACTTACCTAAACCAACACCTAAACCTAACCGATAGTGTCCTAAAAGCAAATGAGAGGTGAACAAAACAGACATCCTTACCCTAAACCAACACCTAAACCTAACCGATAGTGTCCTAAAAGCAAATGTGAAAAGGAAATTTTCTGAAGCAACCAGATTTCATGTCTCTTTTGTCTCACGTGTCAGCTTGTGTGCTTGAATCGCAGACTTCCATGTCCAAAGTCCAACACAGGCCATCAGATAAGCTAACTCGGAAGCTAACCATGTTGGAATAAATGTGTAGATGTTGGTGGATCTGCAATACATGTATAAAAAAAGTTTACATTTTTCAAATGATGTGTTAGAGAAAACTGATTTGATATCTTAACATAGCAGTGAGTGAGTAACAGAGCAAAAAAATGGTTTATAAAGTCATAATAAGCCATTGTACTCGTAATTTGTGTGAAAGTGAACAAAACACACAGTTGTTGTAGCACCTCTATTGTTAATTTCAACAGGAAACTGCTGTGAAACGTAAAAATCTGCACGTAAAACTCAGTTAGTAAAATGTAGTTTTAATAATAGGCTAAATTGCAAATGTCGGTCTGTTCCTCACACAAAGCTATTACACAGTTTCAGAAAATTTAGAAAACAGCACTAAGTTCATTGTCTCACGAAAACTCCTTATAATTCAAATACGATTGCAAAATCATAATATTTGGTATGACTAATTGGCTCCTAGTAAAGGGAAGGACTTTTATACCCTTAGAGACCTTCCAATCAACAAACAAATTTATATCAATACAATATGGGCATAACATTTTAGTTAGCCTCCTATCCAACAATTTATTTTAAGAAAAGCAACATCTGTGTACAAATTTGTTTACTCATTCCATATTTATTTATGCAATACAAATAATAATGTTAGTGGAACATGTCAATAGTTAATGTGCTGAACTCTGTGGTTACTCTCCAAGGACATCTGTGTAAACTTGAGGGGAAAAGTGACTCCATACATCCACTAAAAATCCCCTTTACACCAGTTGATTAAAAGTCATCGCAAAAAAAAAACCTCTAGCATGATTTGCTTGCAAATTGCCTATACAATGACATTAATACATTTTTAAGTATGACCAAAGTATCCAAATCGTTTTTGAGGGGCTGCATCATCTTGGATTACACTGAAAAATAAAACTGAAACAATCTGAAATTGAAATGAAAAAATTACTCCCTTTCACTGATAACATATCTGAATTAAAGCAGCATCACCTTAATGTATTTATTTCCTCTAGTAGAGCCAATGCAGAGGCATTACAGATATGCATTTAGAGAGAGTGTTGTATTACTTTGTTGTTCAGGGCAGCACATCTATCCCATGCAAATTGTTCCTTTCTCGATGAATGGCTTCCCAATTCCCATACGCTATATCAATGGCCATAGGCAATGAGTTGACAACCCGGAGGCAGTGAGCCAAGTTCCGCCATCGCTGCATAAATCTCCAGTGCACATATGCCACTGTCTACCAGGCATTGTTCTCATAGCACGTCTTCGCTTGCTGAGTGACTGCGGCCTATTTAAGGGAACGTTTATGCAGCTGTATTTAGAACCACCTTCTGTTTAAAGGATAACTATACGATTTTAATTTGGCTTTGGCTGGGAATTTTAAACCAGGATTAATCGGTGTGTTTTGACAGACGCACAAGGTTCATAATTTACACTTGATTAGAAAGGTTTAGTATTCAGATGACAGCAACAGCAGTAATGGGGACGGGTCACATGGGTCGCTCACAGTGGTGCTGGAATATTACCGAGGTGTCATAATTTTAGCTCAGAATGAAACCCACAGGTGAGCTCTAGTTTGTAGCACACGTTCAGAATAATAATTACTCACCCTCATAATGTTTTAAACCCATATGACTTCCTTTCTGCATTCACTTTTATTATATGGGAAAAAAGATGCAATGGAAGCGAATTGTGACTGAGACCAATATACATGACAGAATTTTTATTTTCAGTTGAACAATCCATTTAAATTGCCAGGAGGAAACTTTTAGAGCAAGATCCCTTGTCATACCCTACACAGTGATGACACCCACTTTTGGCATTTGAAGTACAAATGTCCTGCTAATTTACCAGTTGAGCCGATCATTGTGGATTCAGGTTTGCTGTCTACTTTAAATCTGAACTTTACCTTTTGGTATTTCTCGGGATGTCACCACTAAAATTACTTTGGCAAACCATATGCTGTGGTGGCTTGGCCAGTCATGCATATCAGACTACTTACACACCCAATCATACACAAATATCAGCAAAGATCACACACTACACGCAAAATTACAGATTGATTGTAAATGTTGGCCAATAAAAATACTAAGCTCACAAGTGACATTCACTGTACACTCAAAGAGCACTTTATTAAGTACACCTGTACACCTACTTATTCATGCAATTATCTTATCAGCCAATCATGTGGCAGCAGTGCAATGTATAAAATAATGCAGATACGGGTCAGGAGCTTCAGTTAATTTTGACATTAACCATCAGAATGAGGAAAAAAATGTGATCTCTCTGATTTCGACTGTGGCATGATTGTTGTTATCAGACGGGCTGGTTTGAGTATTTCTGTAACTGCTGATATATATTTATTTATATTTCTTTATTAGGACCATAGTGTTCCTAATAAAGTGCTCAGTGAGTGTACCTTGCAGTTTCCGCAAACATAATGTGGTGATGGGAGCGTGGCCAGGCGACATCTGTGGAGAGCGAGGCCAAGAGAGTGAGCACGGTAAGGATTGACACCTGTGGGAAATCACTTCTAACAGCTGCATTGTATTTGCAGTGAGAGTGGAGAGGGATTTAGAGGGCAATCCAGACCACCGTAGGAGGGAGATAGAGCCGAGCCTGAACTTATGTGTGTGTGCATTTTTTTGTGTGGTCTAAACAGCAAACTATTTGACTTACACTGAAAAGCACTGTAAAAATATTACGAGAGTTACGAGAACTGTTCACCTGGCCCCTGCTTCCTCCTTGAGAGAGTACAAGAACCTTGTCACACATCACTTGAATGCCCTTCACTGGAACTTTTTTTACAACTTGTTTAACAAGTACTAGCTTTTGAAAAAATTTAATTAGGGACAAAATTGTTTGGTGTGACAGTCTGTGGGACAGTTAAAATTTTTATTTTTATAACAGATTTTTATAGTTTAATATTGAAAGTCTGGGTCTGGGACAAGACCTATTTCGGCAGCATTTTAGAGCACCACAGGTGGTATGCACTCAGGCTCAATGGGTTTTAGAACAGAGCCAGTGTGTGTATGCATGCATTTGCTTGTATGGTAAATAGAGGATAAAACCCGGATAGATGCTTATTCATGCAGGCTATTTATTGATTATGTAAATGTAGGCCTCTTTGTCCTAAAACTTTTGGATTTGGGTGCATTCATGCTAGAAATTTCTAGATTAATCATAATTCTGAGGCATTAGTTGGGTTGCCAACTGTCCCGTACAATACTGAATTGTCCTTTAGTTAAAGAGAACAGAATTTTGTTATGTATTTAATCCATACAGTACACAGTTTGTCCTGTAATTTAACATATTATACCCAAACAGCTGAGAAGTCAAATGTCATTGTTAAAAATGTCAGATTAAAAAGGAAAATAAATAGTGAGAGAGAGTTAGAGATTTTTTATTTAGTTTATTGGTCTTGTCCCTTATTTTCCTTTGCTGAACCTGGGAACTCTAGTGTAATAGTCTAATAAACTAGACAGACTGGACAATATAAATATTGGCAACAACAATCATTTAGAAGCAATTTGCAAAACACACACGTTGACTGGATATGTAAATTTCCTCAGCATTTAGCGTCTGTTTGTCCCCTCATTCATATAATTGAAATAAAAATCAATCAGATGAAACACCGCCCCTGAGGAAAGCTCTTAAAGAGTTGCTGAGTATAGTTACATAACCTCACCAGCCAGAGCGCAAATGGAGCAAATACAATAAATTATAGAGGCCAGCCACTTGCTACTTGAGTTTTCCATCAAGGCAAGCATTTCTACTGCTTTTCTACTTATTTTAAAAGTATCAGGAATAACACTGTCATTTTAGTGCTTCTCTCTCTTCCTGTCATTAAAAGTGGTTTGGCTAAGACCACAAAAGATATTTAATAGGATGGTCAGGATCTGTCAGGTGTGACCAGTGAGAGAAATGGCAGGGTGTGGACTTGGTTCTGTTACAACACTTTTATCCTACTAGGACACTCCTAGTGAGTCACTTAGCTTACACCATCAACCACACTGTCTCACATGAGCAAATCCTCCACCAAATGCCCAGCCAGTCCTGCCTCATCTTGCCTATCATCCACAGTCCTTTTCATTGCTTATGATAGTCTCTGGAGGTAATTTGATTACACAGGAAGTTGGCATGGTCTTTCTGAGAGTTCCGGTACCTTAAGATTGGTCACATTATGCAGACTCACTAACTAATCAGACATTTTTGCATCGGCTCAAGCATGTATACATTTCCTTTTTGTGTTGCGTCAGCAGCGTGAGAGACCCGGATTCAGAGCTTGCATTGATTCCAGGAATGAGTGTGATTCAAAAGTTGTTCTACTCCACTGATGGTTAGGTTTAGGTTTGGGGTTTGGGTTGGGGGTACAGTTTATAAACCTACATTTCTTTTCACTGTAATACAGCCTGTACAGCTGAAAAAAAAAAACTACTTGCTTTTGGCGCCCCTCTTGACATTCCATCCGGAAAACATCACGTTCTTATACACACAACAACACTTACCACTTTGGCCACTGGGGGAAGTGTTTCGCATTTCGGTAAACACAGACCAATATTAGCTAGAGAAAAGTCAATGTAAACTCCTGTTACATCTCTCATCTCCATCTCTCTATTAAAGGGGGGTTCTGGGCAAAAAAAAAAAAAAAAAAAATCTCCTGCAATCTGATATACTTTCATATTATACTGTTGTGCAAGATGTCTGTGGCAGATGCTCACGTCATAAACATCACGCAGATGGGCGCTCTGTTTCCCATGGTCCGCATCAGTACGGTGTCGCAAAATTAACAATTGCTACAATGTAGATAATAATAATCCTAACAAAAACAATATCTGGATGTGTTAAATAACCTTGACGTTAAACAATACAATAATCATTTTGCAAATCATTAACCACTTTTAGTATTTCTGACTAATTTTGATTGTTAAATATTTATTTTTGCATTGTTTTGTTCAGTTGGCCTGAAGGAGTTAATAGGTTTTTTATTTTTTTTATAAGCTCCTCATTCCAAATCTGGAGAAATGCTGTCATCTTGTCTGTGTTGGTGGATTAATTTTGTATATGCTATGTAAATTTAATAGCCAAAATATTCTAAAATATGTGAATGAGCTTGCAATTTTAAAATTGAATTAATAGTTTAAATTAATGTATTTCACATACAATTCTGACAGTCATTTTATAAGGTTAGAAAAAAAAATTATATGGAAAGGTAAAGCATATGAGACGTGTAAGGGGGTTATGATTCAATGCAATGTTTACTTTCGGCCCATGGCCCTCAATCAAGTTTGATTTTTGGCCCTTTGTTGGTAAAAGTTTGGGCACCACTAACCAAGACAGATCGACCAACCGAAGGTGAAATATCCACAGGGTGGCACAAAAAGCGAGTTGTATTTTTAGTTGTAAATGATGTTATACAGTCAACAGGAATGCATATTTAATTAACCCTACTCCCCAACCCTAAAACTAACCGTCAGTGGAGTACAATTTTTATTTTAGAGTGAAAAAGCAACCTCCGATTCATACTAACCATGTGAGCATAATTGACCTGTTTCCATGGTCAGGACCCCTTAAATAATATCCAAATCTTCTCTTAAATGGATACATTCCCAGAAGCCAGGGTTTGCATATTATTCCCTTGAGTAACACGTACTGCTCGCCCCCGCCCCTCTCCCAATCGTTTTATCCTGCTCTCTCCTCTGGTGAGTCACTCTCTGTGTATCTGGTGACTCTTCCAGGATCAGACAACTGCTACCAGCTCTTTCTGATTCAGCTTATGGTTATACGGGCATGCTCGTGCTTTCCCTCTCATCACCTGACTACCAGGAAGACTACGGCAGCCTGACTGAATGGAAATGATGTCATTAACCCCTGGCCCAACAGGGACAGTGAGAAAGAGAAAGCCAGTGGGTGGCTCAGCAGTTCCTGCTGGTCATTATCTCAGGCATATGCAGAAGATTTAGCAGGAGACTAGATAAATTTAACCACGTCATTAATAATGCAGCCACCACTGGAAGCCATTAATGTCTTCAGTTTGTCAGTTTAATAAGGTATCTTTTTTAAAATTCAATTTTAATCCATGTATGAGACAGAAGGAAAGTACATATAATGTAAATTAAATTTAGATGTAATGCCTTTTGGAATAAACAATTCACCAGAACCGCATCTCACTTCCCTGCTGACAAAAACAGCTTAAACCAGCCTAAAGCTGGTAGTTATTCGCTAGGTCAGGCTGGTTTTAGAGGGGTTTTGGGCATTAGGTTTTGGGCTGAACAGCTAAATACCATATTGGCATGTTGGTAGACCAGTTAGACCAGCTGAAGATAATCTTGGCAAGACTCCCTGGTGAAAACAACTGCTAAAACCAGCCAAAGCTGTTACCCATCCTGGTCCTTTGGGTGCTTTTAGAAGGATTTTGTGCACCCATAGAGTGGTCAGGCTAGGAGACCGGCTTAAACCAGCTATGGCAAGCTTAAACCAGCTCCAACCAGCCAATTAAGAGTTTTTTTTTCCCAACAGAGGGAGTCCAGGTAAGCCAAACCAAACCAGCTAAGACAAACAAACCACATAAGGCTGGCCTAAGATATATTTTAGCATGGTTTATCCTCAAAGTTAAACAATATTAAGGATTTTTATTCAGAAATAGTGATGAGGACATGTGGTGTATTATCTTCTGCTACCAGATAGTTCTTCACAACATGTCTCGGTCATAGAAGAAGTATGGCACATATCTACGTGTGCATTTCCTGCACGACGCGTGAATGACATTTGTTTGGTGCTGTCAGGGAAAGGAAGGGAAGGAGAATAGGTATGTAAATGGTGAATTTTCATAGAAAGAACATGCGATAACCTGCGATATTTTTGCCTTGAGTCTTATACGTATCACTATATCAACACTTTGAATCATTTATTATGAAGTATGTGATATCCCCCAGTGACCAATCTGCCAGGACTCTCTCTAGTATCCATATTGCTAATCCATGTCTGAGCGCATGTCAGCTGTAAATACAGCTTCTGAATATAGATATTAATATCCATCATATCGACATGACTCAACCTTTTACTTCCCCCAGCTATCCTAATATGACTGGCCAGCTGTCCAAATGTGGGTCACTTTCTTCATTCATCTCTCGAAACGGTTGTTGGATCTTGACCAAGGTGTTGGTTGTAATGGGAATCTCCCTTCATGGTCCACTAGCCATCTGTGAAGGGCAGGGTGAATGATTAACATTTACACTTCCCCTGCCAACTAATGCCTCCATAAAGATGAAAACGCAACATTGTACCCATTTGTCATGTCCCTCACTAACCTCATAGCAGTCTTGTGGACAAACCCTCAAAATCACTCTAATGAATTGCACAAAATCTGTCAAGAACTTATTAGTAGTTTTGCACTGATACTAATTTTTGAAGACCGATTCAAGTACCAAGTACCTAGATTTGGGTATCAGCCGACACCGAGTACCGATACAAGTTGTTTTGTGTTTGTAAATGTATGCCACTCTATATGCATTTGATATCTTAATATTGCCAATATTAGCATTTTCAGTAATTAAAAATTACAATTCAGGATGGTTTTAATAGGGTGTAGCTTACCTTTGACAAAATCCTAGCTAACACTCACATGTTATTCATGCATTATCATTGTTATTTTTTCCATATTGTTCAGTACATTCATGGAGAGGACAGTGCAGCTTTAGAATTGATTGATTCTGGTTTTGCTGCATTGAGCCTTTTTGAGTTTGAATGCTTTATACTGTGTTTATTGGGCTGAAGTAAAGTGACAGACAGTAAATCCCATACATTTTTCCAGCTTCATCTGTACGTAACAAATTATTTTTGGAGGTGCTGTTTTTATGGCAACATTGTCCCTCTGGCACGAGCAGAGCCCTTCTGAAAGGAGAGCCTACAAGGTTAGCATAGAACAGCGTAACGTGGCAGTCTATGGGCGGTACACTGGCGAGGAGACAAGAGGCCTTTCTTTTTGAATGGAGATCTATGGAGAATATGCTTCATGATATTGAATGAACTGCTTTTTGTGAGGAAACAGTTCATCACTTAATAAATTGACAGCCTGTCTGCTAATCTTCAACATGATTTACACTAAATAGTCTGTTAAGTATGAAGTATGAGTTTACTATGATAAAACTGCAATTTATAAAAAGAAGTCACAAAGATTTTACGACATGTCAGATTAGCACTCTCTCCATTCATTTGTACAGTATCCGTAAAAGGTGACTTACTGTCCTAACTCACTAGATGACCATTCCTCCCTCAAACACAAATGTGCGGAGAGAGAGAGAAAAGGCGGATGAATACTCACACATTAGTTTCTTTTTTTTTTGCTGTCTTTTTTCTGTCAAAATGACATTTGGAATTATCCGTTAAAACATCCTGGATGGCAAGCGCTTGGGAATGTGAGCTCTCAAGCCAACACACACAGGAAGGAGAGAGAGAAGGTGCGTGCATATGAGAGAATCACCATCTATCTGGTAAAGATGGATAAAAAAAACAAAATACTGATGTTCTAGATTTAAATGGTTTATACGGATTAAAATGTTTCTCATGTTTTCAAACTGGTCTTAGAAGCACTATGCACAAAAAGAAAATGAAGCCCATTTTTATGACAATTTATGTTACATTCCATTCAACTCTGAAATTCTGATTTTCCATCTTACTACTAGGAAAAGTGCAATGGAACGACACTTGAAGTCTGACTTCAAACAAACAAAATGTCGGCACCCAAAAAGATGTACAAAGTTAGTGATAAAAATTCACTTTTATTGAATAATATCAATGAGTCAAAGTCATACACTGAATGCTAGACAGGTGTGCAAAACATTGTAAATTATACCCTCTTTGATAATTGTACACCTGTAGAACCAATGCTAGCATTACAACATTGTTTATCAATTGGGTTGCTAGGAGACGTCTCTAGTGACAGTCCAACACCTGCTTATCTATCTTCCGAGCATCTGGCAATGGAATGTCTTTATGTTCTTAGATCGGAGATATAAAGTATGAATATCCCATATCCAACTTTAAATAGAATTCAGCGTAAGATTAAGATATGCAATCATGACAAGTAAGGATGTTTTTCCCTACCAATCCCATTGCCATTATTGTATATATATATATATATATATAATTAAATAATGAGCAACATGGGCAACATGGTGTATTTATCAATTACAACAAAAAATACAACTCGCCTTTGCGCTACTCTGTTGACAATTCACCCACAAACTGGAGCTCACACGTTCACGTGCTATTAGTAAAATATTGTGACTTAAAGAGCTAGAATCGGGTTATTTTACACCACACTATTTTCTTCTATGTCTTCTCATCCTTTAATCTTTACTGTACATGAGTATTCCTGTGGACAGAGAATTTACCCACTCAAAGACTATAAATTATTCTTTTATTATGAATGAAGATAAGCAAAGTTACCTCAAATGAATAGAAACCACTGAAATGTTAATTTTAAAAAGGGTTCTGGGCTTCTATCCCTTTTATTACCTTACTTTACTCAATATCATGAAAATGTGCAAGGGGCAAGCACAGGGCCATCCTTATCATGTAAGAATGTAATATTGTGTATAAGTTGACCTTGCAGCTAATTTCAACTTTTTACTTAAGAGACTTATTAGAAATGTGTTTAAAGATGTAGAGAACTGACTTTGCATTTGAAAACTCTATTGGAAGGGGACATGATAAGGCTCAGAGCTTTCACATAACACGTTGGGACTTTATTACAAAAATGGACAGGCCTCTTCCCTCTAGTCTAGAGCTTGACAATGGCTCCACAGCCCCTACAATTTTTAACACGACTCACCAAATTTGTTCTCCACAAGATCCAATATTACACAATATCCCTCAAGTCAACATTTGTTGAAAGCTAAATTGATTATAAGCCTAACTCTTTTGTCTTACATTTTTGAGAACTCAAAGCCAATAACAAGCTCACCACATTGACAATTGGCTATTAAAATGCTGTCAACTTCTTGAAAAGACCATGAAGTTTATAAGTAACCACCCAGCTCTCTTCAATGGCTAAAGTGCTATATTATATTTCAAACAGGCCATTTCTCACTGTCAGTAATGCACATCAAATCCTGCTAGCAGAGGTTTATAAGATTTGATCTGCTTTAATGTCTTTAGCCACAACCAGTGCTTTGCTACAGGAAATCTCATTTAACATTGCCCCTCATGTCTTGGACTTGGCTTTCACTGCCTCGGAAATCTTGTGGTTTGAAGGCTGCATAAAGAGAGCTTATATCAAAATCCATCTTGATCTCATTTACACTCCAGTGGCAAGTTCAGCTAATGTTTTCCTTGTCAATATAAAGAAAAAGAAAGAACATAGTGGCAGTTGGGGATTATAACCATGTTTATAGCCATGTTTAAACCAATCAAACAGGAGCCTGGAACATTATGTCTTGATTAGGTAAAAAATGTTGTTCATACAGTGGCAGTAACGAGAGGCAAAATTTTCAGGTTTTACCTCATGTCACTGTATCCTCGAGTGACCTTTTTGTTTTACAGATGGAGCTAAATGTAGTAACCCTCTATTTCTAAATTAAAATCAATCAGTTGAAGAAAACAAATGGTAAAATGCCAAGTGGATCATACAGATGGATTTACAGGGATACAATTATGTTAGCAATGACCTTCAGAGGATCTCATATTCATATTTTTTTTTTTTACTTTTTCCTAAGATTATTCAGTTGAAAAAAATACATAATAATAATAAAATAAAATAAACAGATTAAACTAGCCTCAAGTGATCTGCTGGTCTTAGTTGGTTTAGTTGGTCTCCCAGCCAGGCCAAACAGGTCTTCAGTTGGTCTAGATGGTTTCTCAGGGTGCTCAAGCTGGTCAATAGCTGGTCAAACTGGTCTCCCAGCCAAGCCAAAATGGTCTTCAGCTGGTCTCGTTGGTTTCCCAGGGTGCTCAAGCTGGTCTACAACTGATCTAGTTGATTTTCCATGGTGGTCAGACTGGTATTCAGCTTGTCTCATTGGTCACCCACCAGGCCAAACTGGTCTTCAGGTGTTCTAGTTGGTCTCCTATGGTTCTCAAGCTAGTCTAGAGCTGGTCTCCCAGCCAGGCCAAACTGGTCTTAATGTGTTCTAGTTGGACTCCTAGGGTTCTCAAGCTGGTCTTCAGCTGGCCTAGCTGGTCTCAAAGCCAGACCAAAATGGTCTCATCTGGTCTAGTTTGTTTGCCAGGGTTCTCAAGCTGGTCTACAGCTGGTCTAGCTGGTCGACCAGCCAGACCAAACTGGTCTTCAGCTGGTCTAGTTGCTTTGCTAGGGTTCTCAAGCTGGTCTACAGCTGGACTAGCTGGTCTACCAAGGTAATTAAGCTGGTCTAGTACGTCTACCAGACTGGCCAAGCTGGCCTTTAGCTGCTCTAGCTCCAGTGGTGATTGCTTTAAGAATACACAGGAAGCATGTCTTCTCTTAAAACTTGATTAAAATTGTGCAGTGGCATGTTAATCAAATATAATATATATTATATTAAATATGTATCCTCTTAATAAATCTGATAATTATTGTTCAATATTTTAGGTAACAAAAAGAGTGCAATAGCATGCAACACCTTACCGTGTATGTTATCTACATGACAATGTCCGTCAGAGTTAGCGGATGCACAACCCATATAGAACCCCATTTATGCCCCATTGAAGCTGTGCTAAGGCAGATACGTTCTAAGGCTCCTATTGAGTTCAGTGAGCAAATGATTGATGTTCATTGGACAAGAGGTTCTGAATGCGTCACTTTGGGTTCCGACCGGATGCCGTACATCTCTGGGAGTCTACGGGAGCTTCATGAGTGCTTTTTGCATGAGGGAAATTATCTGATTGTTGATTGGACAGTGGGCTTTCAATCAATGTATTTTTATCCCACCTGGAAGTCCAGCTTCTCTATATGATTGTTGGTTGAGCTCTCAAATGGGCTGAACCATTTATCAAATGGCCAATCATTTTTGTGAGTTGGCAACATAGCTGCTTTTGGGGGCAAAAAGTTAGATACTGCTAATGTTGTTGACTTCATTGTGGAGAAGAGCAGTCTTTAATAGCCTAACTAGACCAACTGGTTTCCCTGGCTGGAAAACTGGTCTTCAGCTGGTGTAGTTGGTCTCCCAGGCTGGACAAGCTGGTCTTTAGCTGGTCTAGCTCATATCCTAGCCTGACCATGATGGTCTTCAGCTGGTTTTGCTAGTCTCACAGCCAAGCCAAACTGGTTTTCAGCTGGTCTACCTGGTCTACCAGGGAGCACAAGCTGGTCTACAACTGATGTAGCTGGTCTACCAGACTGCTCAAGCTGGTCTTCAGCTGGTCTACCAGGGTGCTCTAGCTGGGCTACCAGGGTGCTCAAGCTGGTCTTCTGCTAGTCTAGCTGATCTCACAGACTGGCCAAGCTTGTCTTCAGCTGGTCTCCCAGCCTGGCCAGCTGACAAGTGCCCAAAACCCCATAAAACCAGCAAAACAAACCAGGTTACCTCCTTTTAGCAAGGAACTTAATAGAAAATCATAGATGTAAGCATTTGAACTCACTGAACCTGTTGAACCCAATCAGTTTCACTCAATAAAAATAACAAGTTATATAACACGTACTTGCTAATGAGAATCAAACCAAAGTGTGAAAATCGGCGAGGTTACAGAGTTCTGTTGTGGTGTTTGGGCTGTTCAGTATGAAGCCAAACACGAGTTATAGAAAGATGAAATTTGAGCCAAAGGATGTCTTCCACATATTAAACCACCTAACCCAGAGGAAAAATTCTTTGAAATCTTCAAAAAGGGAGAGTTATGCCAAGTTATGCAATCATAATATAGCTTCTCTAAAATCCAGTTGAATTTATTTCTGAAAATGATGCATGATGATTGTAGTTAGGAAAAGTTGCTAAGTGTTCTGTGACACAATAGTGGTATTTTTCTCCCTGAGTGAAAGAACACACTTGCAGCCATTAGAGGAAAGTAAGACTTACTGTGACGTAAACGTGGTTTCGAGTTTCCCTATGCACTGTATCCTTGTATGACCTTTTTGTAGCTTTTTGAATAAATGAAAATACCTAGCTCTTGAGTTACATTCATTGCTACTTTCCGTTTTGTATTATGATTATTTTTCAAGTGGTTTTAAGAGCCTACTGTATAGGTTATAAATAATTTTATAAATGACACATGATGCTTTTCCCCAAACCAAATGTTAATGGTATTATTGGGTAAAGTTGACCACACAGGACACGGATGGTTTGTTACCATTACTGCAAAGAAATCTGGATATTTTTTAATAGCCTGTTACATAACCACAACACTCTAATACTTTTATCAGCATAAAATATATTCATCTTTTATTCTTCCTGATATCTAGCCTAATTAAAAAATAGTAAAAAAACTGATTTACATTGCTTGTGTATTTATTGAATATTCTATAAAAATATACCATCATAACGTAGTATTAATAACCTGATTTTGGATCTTATCTCAGAGTTTTGGTCCCACTGTATCAACAGTTTTATATATATATATATATATATATATATATATATATATATATATATATATATATATATATATATATATACGTTATATTACATTTATGTAATTAGTAATTCGTTTAAATCAAATGTTAAACATTAAACATTAACAAGCTATCTACCAGAATTCATGTCCCCTCAAAACGGCTCTCAGGTAAAACCGGTCTAGAGATTATGATTACAGCATTTTGACTTCTACATTGATCAGACCTCTGTTATCCTAAAAGGGCCAAAGAGTACAGGCAAGTAATTGTGGTCTCAACAAGATTTCTATAAGTAGTTTATGTTTCTCAGTGTTGATTTAATTTGGCACGTACAAAAGCGTCAAATCCTCAAGAGTTGCAGGAGATGCATTGGCATGCATGTCGCTCTGACAGCTCTACACCAGTGATGCCCAAAGAGGAATATATATATACAGGGGGTACATGGAAAGATGCATTGTTAAACATACTGTACATAGCGGACAAATAAGACATTAAAATAACCGTGATAACCAAGAAAAAACATGTTTGTTTTTTCTTGGTTTCTTTTTAAAGAAATATAATAGAGTAATGTGTGAAATCTTTAGAAATGTGTGTGGTTGACAGAATATATGGGCTACTTGGTGAGTCCAGCAACAGTATTGATTTTTTTCAAATGACTTCAAAAAATAAAAACTCTTGTCATCGTGTATTTGATGTTGTACAGAGCCCGTATGACATGATTCTTCCTTGATACAAAAAAGGGAGAAGTTAGGCTGCTCAAGTCTAGACTAACAACGACTTTAATATCAGACACACTAGAGGGCACTGTGTATACAACATGGAGACTTTGGAAAATTAAGACACTATCTCCAGAGCACATCTAAGAATTTATGACATGATCAGGTTTATCATAAATTGTATTAACCTTTAAATGACATTACATAACCACAAAAATTTCTATCTGTTTGTCTCCACTTTGATTTCCCCTCAATTGCCTAATAATGGGGGGCAATGAGCAGAGATAGGATTGTAGGTAAAACGATCAAAATGAAATGATATGATAAAATCAGCAGAGACTCCGATACCTCCATTTCAGGGTTTTATTTCATTACAATATGTTCAGTGTCTTTATTCAATTCGGGGGGTCTTCAAGGACCACTAATTAAAACAATGGTTAATTAATCAAACTGAGGCAACCTGCAGGTCAAAGCAGGGATTATATTTAATACAGCTGAGTTAAGAGCATGTCTATCTACCTCTCTCTCTCTTTCCAATCATCACTTTAGACTGGGAGTGTCTGGATCTTTTGGCACAAGGCTGATGAGTTCTTAAAGGGTTACTTCAGGATTTAGCATTAAGCTTTGTATCAGTAGAAAACCAGTAGTATTTTCGAATTACCGAGCTCCCCCCCTCATATCCCCCTGAGACGAGAGATTTATTTATTTTTAGTCTGGAAAAAATCCTCCGATGACGCAAAAATCGTCATTTTGCGTCATCGGAGGATTTTTGGGCCAGAGGCTTAAAACTACAGCCAGTATTCCGCATGTTTTCACCACGCCCATACGAGGCGGGATCTCACTCACAGAATGTGAAGATAGTGTCAGCCATCTTTCTGTAGAAGCTAAGAAAACAGGCTCTTGCTCTGTGTAGAACGTTTGTATACAAGTAGGCTAATCACGATGGCGGAAGGTAGTTTTGAAGTTGAAATGGCAGAAGGGGATTTCGAAGATCTGTTGCGAGAATCTGATGCTCGCGGCTACCTGTACGTGCCGCAATACAGCGAAGAACAGAGGCGGCTGGAGCAGCTGCTGTAGCAGGGGAGCAAGACCTGCTTGGCAGGCAGGAGGAAGAGCCCGGCCAGACTCGAGTTGGGGCGGACTGGTGGTGTTAGTGCTCTCGCTGTGCGCCTGTGGAAACAGATAGAGAGTCCTAATGCTGTCGTGAATTTCAGCGATGCCATTTTCTTCTGGACGAGATCGCTGAATCCGCTGATGAAACAGCACCGCTAACTTGAGCATGTATAACTGAGCACCCAAGTTTTGTACCACACATGGACAGGGGAGTCCTGGAAACTTATTTTAGGATCCCGAAGATAAATTGGAAACGCCAGCCAAAGCCCGCAGGGACAAACGGACGGCTTAGTGTAAAGTGAGTATTTTGTTTGTTTTTCTTTTTGTTACGAAGACATCATGTACAGAGTTTGGACTCCCGGAATTATAATGTTCTTCCCGCGTAGTCAGTCAATTTATCAACTAACTCACGATTTATAGAGTCACAATGTATCAAAGCAAGCCTAGTTGTATCATATTTTCAGATACTGCCGCCTGTAACCGGTAGGCGTGGTTTGGGAGTGGCCTCGTAAGGGCAGCAAAGCAAGTGCATTCTGGGAGTTGTTGTCTTTCAGCCACATGTGTAAAAAATACATTTTCTGCCTTTTCTCAGTCTAGAATGCTTCAAATTCAAAAATAATTTCACATTTATACTATATAAATGACCAATTTTAAATACACATTCATCTTCCCAGAGGTGAAGTATCCCTTTAAGCCCGCGGGGGGGGGGGGGGGGGGGGGCAAACTCCTGGGGAAGGCACGCATGAGAACAAGTTCAGCAGGAGATGCAGATGTAAACACAGAGAAGGTGCGCAACGGTTAAATTAATTTGTGTAGTGCATGGTGATTGAGTGCGAACACCCCCCCGTTCTGACGGATGACAGAGGCCCAGCGAAACGTTAAGCCCTGGGGCCCCGGAGCACCTTTATGCGGCCCTGTCTGTCACATTATGCAGCTCTTCCTTGACCAGGTTTTGATTGAGCGTAGTGATCCAAGACTGATGCCTCCCGGATACGGACTGACTCTAGAGGGAGGGAAAGACACCAAGATTTTGTCATTCCGACATGCACATCAGCGCACATGAGGCTGGGATGGGAGAGATGACAATGTTGGCCTCGCTCTGAGGAGTCTGACAGTAGCTTATCGCTCTTTCTCCCTCTCTTTAAGTGATCTCTCTCTCACTCTCTCTCTCTCTCTCTCTCTTAGACCTATATGCAGTTCAATTACTGCAATACGGTGTACTGCATCTAGATGAAGGCAATGCACAATGCTGACTTTCTGTGGAGTTCCAGTACAGTAGCTCAACTGGTAGAGCATGGTGCTGGTATAACAAGATTGTGGGTTTGATTCTAGAAACACTACTGATGAAATTTACAACTTACATGCACTTTATAAATGTAGTTTTGTAGTTGTAGTGGATTGGATGAGCCATGTGTGAAGAAAATACATGCATACATGTGACACCATATCAGTTCTATATTAATGCACTATGCACCAAATGATCTTGATTATTGATTATTGTCTAACTAGATTCTAAAGAAAATGTGAGTGGTGCTAGCTACAGATGGGCACATCAAACCTAAATTATTCTGGATTTTGTGATCTTGCAATTTTGTAGAATACCTGCAATATGATCGTTTTCTCCATGTTTGACAGCAGTAAAAAAAAATGCTCAAAAAGCTTGCTGCAATCGAGACACTTCCAACTGCACTGCTGGCATTCATCTCCACATAGGGTGCCGTATTAGTGGAGACATCCTAAATTTAGATCAAAATGAAGGGGTCCTGTACGGGATGCCTATTGTCCTGTATTTTAGAGCTGAGATGCCCGAGGGTGGTTATCTCATCATGACAGTCCTTTGAATTATTGAATCCTGATTTGGTTTACAGTTTTAGTGTAGGCAGACTATTTTAACCTTACTAAAGTGTACTTGCGTTGTCTTGTTGCAAAAAGAAAAAAAAATAATAAAGGGTCTTCCATTGAACTCGCCATATCAAGGGTTTTACCTCTTAAATAAATAGTATTTTTGTGTGTAATTATTATTTTTTGCTTGCTTGCTGCATATTTATTTTTATGTACTAACATATTTACAGGCAGTTACACTTATACAGTCATTGACACAAATGACAAAACTATACTGTAATTATTCCCTGCAAAACAACACAAAACATGCTGCAAATAGCACCACCATTTTTTGAGAAAAGCCACAGCAATTTCAGTCATTTTAGGCTGCTATACTCAAGAGAAAGTGCCCGTGAAAGTGGTGGGACTGACTTACGATACTGATGTTGTATGCTCTCATAAAAATATCAATACTAATGTTTTTTTTCCCCATTAAACTAGTGATTTTATTATTTATTTACCATAAAAATAATTCTGTGTCATAAGATTTAAAGTGACAAAAATGGGGGGGGCCTGGGTAGCTCATTGATAAAGACACTGGCTACCACCCCTGGAGTTCGCTAGTCCCAGGGCGTGCTGAGTGACTCCAGCCAGTTCTCCTAAACAACCAAATTGACCCCAGTTTGCTAGGGAGGGTAGAGTCACATGGGGTAACTTCCTCACGGTCACTATAATGTGGTTCGTTCTCGGTGGGGCGCGTGGTGAGTTGAGCGTGGATGGCGTGAAGACTCCACACACGCTATGTCTCAGCGGCAACGTGCTCAACAAGTCACATGATAAGATGCTTGGGTTGACGGTCTCAGACGCGGAGGCAGCTGGGATTCGTCCTCCACCACCGGATTGAGGCGAGTCACAACGCAACCACGAGGACTTAAAAGCGTGTTGGGAATTGGGCATGCCAATTTGGATGAAAAAGAAAAACATTACAAAAATTAACTCTATAAGCAAATAGTTGCATATGATTGGATCTGTATCTCCTTCTGCAATACAGGTCGACCAAAAGAAACCATAAAAATGACCGTGGGCCTGAGGGGTGATGAAAAATGACAGAGGTTTCTTTGCACTGGGGCCCACAAGATCTAAGTTATGCCACCGGTGTAACCATGTACTGAATCACTTAGAAAAGTTATAGCACACCTGTCCTCAATAAACAATATGATTTGAGGTGTCATGCATGTCTTAAATACAAACAGCATGGCACAAATTAAGTTATTTTTTTTGTTACATTATGCCAATGTAAAGCAGTTCAATGGAAAGGAGGAGGTGAAAACCGGCTTGGCAATATAAATAATAGTTTTATTATAAAACTGAACCAAAACACACAAACATAAACACACAGAGCACCTGCCTGTAATTCTCTCTCTCTCTCGAACCATCGTCACCGGCCACCTTTATCCCTCGCACGCCCCCATCAGGCTGATTGGGGACTGGGCATGCATTGTTCCAGCCTGGCCCCGCCCTGCATATACAGTCATAAACATAGTGCAGTGGCGTGTGGTTGACTTTTGAAATGAGGAGGCAGAGTGCCATCTCAGCGTCAATCTCAAGTCCAATATAAATTCCAATATAAATTCCTATTTCAGGTACAGATAACTTTCAGGTTAAACCCATACAAATCTGAAATCTCATTTATCAGAACATGTGATATGAAAAAGTAAGCCTGTATTAAAATATCTAAAATAAAAATAACATATTTTGCTTATAAATGCAACAACATAATAATAAAACACAAAAAAATGGGTGTTGTTCCATATGAAACATATTTTCAGTTAATTATTATGATCAAATTTGTATAGGCTATGTACATATATGCCCAAACAAAATGAACGTCTCAGGTTATTTGGCTGTAACCCGTTCCCTGAAAAAACAGAACGAGATGCTGCGCTGATTTAACGCTTTGGGAACGTCTTTAGGAGTGACCAGCTGTGAATATGTGTGCAACACGTTAATGAAATTGATTAATGTAATGAAATTAAAATTGGCTATAAATAGACGCACCACAGATGCATCGTCAGGTATTTTGTCTGAAGAGCAGTCCTGGGGCATCCTCAGTGCGGCAAGGAAGGGCAGCATCTTGTTCCGCTTTTTCGGGGAACAGGGGTTACTTGTAAAACCTATACTTTGATGCTGCGCTGATTTAGTGCTTTGGGAATTAGAATACCCATGCCGCTGCACTGCGGATGTCTGGACCACTTATGGTTGTGTAGTTGTGCTCACAAGAGTGCGAGAGATCTCAGACATGAGCTTGTGATGTTGACTCAAGGACATAAGAGCCAGGAGTGGCATGAACATCCAAACTATGAAATCTTACAAATGTATGTAGAGAGGACCAGCCTGCTGCATTACAAACATGCTGCAGAGGGACACCTCTAGCCAAAGCTTTAGAGGAAGTGATCCCCCCTGGTAGAATGAGCCCTGATACCTACTGGCGAAGCTTGACCGCGCGCCTCATAGGCCAGGGTAATAACATCCCTAACACAATGTGACATTGTTTTTTGGTGTCGCCCACCCCCTGTTATGACCCCCGTGACAAAAGAATATTTGCTCTGGCTTACGCCACTGGCTAGTGTGGTGGACGTAAGCCTGAAGGGCACGGACTGGACACAGTCTGTGAAGTTTCTCCTGATCCGCCGTTGTAAACGGCGGGGAACAGAAGGCTTCAAGAGTGGCTGGATGTACGGCCGAGAAAGGAACCTTAGGCATGTAGTCAAAATCTAAGCAGGATAGCAAGACAGACAGAGCCTGCAAATCCCCAATTCTTTTTAAAGAAGTAATCACCATATGAAAAACTATCTTGAGAGTCAGAAGTTTATCAGACGCTGACCCTAGAGGTTCAAAGGGGGTCTCAACCAGACCCTCAAGGACTATCGCTAAGTCCCATGAAGGGATCCTGGTTCTAACAGGAGGTCTCAATCGCATGGCTCCACGAACAAAGCGAGTGAGCAGAGGATGTTTCCCCAATGACATCCCTTCAATCAAGGCGTGGCAAGCTGATAGGGCAGGCACATAAACTCTGAGAGTGGGGCATATGCCTGCTGATATTTTTTCCTGCAGAAAGTCCAGAACTGAAGCAATCTGGCAGTTAACTGGATCTGCATTACATCCAGTGCACCATCTTTTATTGGCATAACTTCTTCTAGTAGAATGAGCCCTAGCACTCAGAATGGTCTTGATGACTTCAGGTGAAAGCCCAGTGTCCCTCAGTAGCCTTCAGGGGTAAACATGAAGGTTCCTCAGCTCGGGCAGGGATGAAGTATCATCCCATGCGCCTGAGACAGAAGGTTCCTACTGTCTGGAATCGCCCAAGGTGAGTCGTCGAGGAGAGACATTATCTCAGAGTACCATACCCTGTTCAACCAACGCAGCGCTATCCGTAAGAGGCAGGACCCTTTCTGAGAACTCTGGCCAGGACTCCCAGGAGCAGAGAAACTGGAGGATACACGTTCAGGTGCTGTCTGGGCCTTGCGTGCGCCATTACGTCCAGACCCAGTGGGGCTGGGTGACTCAGAGAGAAGTAGAGGGTACATTGTTGTTGGGAGGCGAAGAGGTGCACTTATGCTCTGTAAAATCTCAACCAGATTTGTTTCACAACCTCGGGGTACTACTCTCTTCCCGCCCTGGGCCCAAAGGAGAATCTGCAATGCCAGTCTGTTTAGCTGGCATGACCGTAGACCACCTTGATGGTTTCTGTAGGAGACTACCGCTATGTTGTCCACCCGCACCAGGACATGACAGCCTCTCAGATACTGGAGGAAGTATTTCAGGGCCAGAAGGCAGTTGATGTGACAATCGAGCTGATGACCCTCCCATTCCCCTTGAGCTGGACGACCACTTAAGACCACTCCCCAGCCCGCCAAGGAGGCGTCTGTCGTTAGCAACTTGTGATGGCAAGACACACCTAGAGTGGGACCCAAGGTGAGGAACCGGGGTCTGAACCACATAGAAAGGGTACGTAGCGCACAGCGCGTAACCCTTATCTGCCTTAGGGGACTGGCCCTTGGATGAATTCCCCTGGCTTTGAGCCAAAACTGAAACAATCTCATGTGCAAAAGGCCTAAAGGAATCACCGCCATGCCATGAGACCTAGTATTCATTGATACTGATGAACAGTGCAACCTTGGCCTATCCTGACTTTGCGTGTTCTGAACGGTCTCGATTAGAGCAGGAGACAGTTGTGCCCACATCATGATTGAATTCCTTACAATCCCCAGATACGTAGTTTTCTGAGTGGGAGAAAGAACGTTTTTCTTGACGTTGAATCTCAAACCCAGAGAAACCAGATGAGCTAAGATGATATCCCTGTGCTGTATTGCCAGTTCTTATGACTGTACTAGTATCAGCCAGTTGTCTATATAATTCAGAATTCGCAAAGGAGCCAGTGCTGCATCCATGCACTTCATGAATGTGCAAGGTGATAAGGCTAGGCCGAATGGAAGAACCCAATATTGGAAAGCTTTGCCCCGAAAGCAAACCTCAGGAACTTACTGTGTTGTGGCAGAATTTCTATATGAAAGTATGCATCTATGAGATCGATCGTGACCAACCAATCGTGATGTTGGATTTGAGACATGACCATCTTGATGGTTAGCATCTTGAACTTGAGCACCTTGACTGAGCGATTCAAGCTTCGAAGGTCTAAAATCGGACGCAAGCCTCCATCCTTCTTGGGAACCAGGAAGTATCTGCTGTAGTGTCCTGACTCTCTCTCTGGAAGGAGAACATGTTCTATGGTCCCTTTGACCATGAGATTTTGCAGTTCTTTCCACAGTAGACATGCTTGTTCCAGTTTCACGGTAGTGGGAACCACGCTGTTGAAACACGGAAGACAGCAAACAAATTTAATTCTGTAGCCTTTTTCTATTGTTCTTAGGACCCACATAGAAACTCCCGGCAGTAGCTTCCATGCAGCCAGGTTCTCTGAGATGGGTATCAATTTTGACACTTCCTGTTGAGGGGATGTCGAGTGTTTCATGTCCTGGACTACGGCAGGAAGCAATGGAACACCCAACATTTTGCTGGAAACCGCTAACTCCCGAAACACCAGAGGCGGCGAGAATGGAGAGGTTTCGTGGGGGTATCGGGTAGGTACAGGTGGATGTTTCACACTCCCCGTCCCGGTGGGGTGGGTGGAGGGCTACCCACCCCCACATGGTTGGGCACAAGACCATCAGGGCTTTCTTTTTCTGGAGATAAATGGTCCTGAGGTCTTGCTTTCGAGGCTGCTGAGGGTGACAAGCCGGTCCCCAGTCTTTACGAGGGGGAGCGCGATTCGCCACACTTTGTTTCTGAGCCTCCCTTCTAGCAGGACCAGGGCGGGGCTGGGTGGCCAGCGGCCCCTCCCCCTGAGTGCGGCGAGGAAGGAATTGCCCGAAGGCTTCCTCATGACTCTTCGCCTCCTGAAACCTGTTGATGACTGTGTTCATCGAGTCACCAAACAAGTCAGAAGGTGAAAGCGGTGCATCGAGAAGTAATACTTTGTCCTTATCTCTGATGCCCGTGATGTCATAAGTGTCTCTCTGTGCTGACCATAGCAGCCATCGACCGGCCAATGGCGCGAGCCATCTGTTTGGTCATCTGGAGAGACAGATCCGTGGCTTGAGGAAGCTCTGAAAAAGCCTCTTCGTCGACCATACTGCCCGCACTCATGTCCTTCAACAGGTCAGCCTGGTACGCAGCAGCAGCCTGACCTGATGCCTGATAAGCTTTCCCCATGAGCATAGAGGGGGTCCTGCACGGCTTTGTGGGGAGAATACGTTTCTTTATTGATGATGCCGAGCCAGGCGAGAGATAACCCGCGAGTGTCTCTTCTACCTGCGGCATCATGGAATACCCTGTGCCTCGGCACCTACGATGGTCAAATATGTTGGGGGCACAAAGACACGAGAAGTATAAGGTTTCCGCCATGACGAGAAAGAAAGGAGGTCTTCAAAGAAAGGAAGGGAATGATTTGGCTTTCCCTTATCATGTCCATCAGACAGAAATCTGTCCTCTAGCTTAGAGCGTTTGGGGTCTCTTGTTCATGAGGTCAAACTGTAGTCTGGCCACCGCACAAGTAGCCACCTCGAGTAATTCCTCAGCCGCTTTACTATCATGCGAGGAACGCTTAGAGGTGGGTAGCTCGAAGTCTGCAGACTCAAGAGATTCAGCGTTCCCCTCACGCATGTTTGCGCTTCAAGATCATGAGAAGAATCGGCTGGATCTGAAGAGAGAGAGCGAGTATGTTGATATTAACACTATTAAATAAAGTCAATCCAAGACTCATCAAGTGTATGCATTGTTTTATCATTATTTTTGTTGTGGAATTTATCTTCTTTTCTCAGCAATTTGACATGCCCAATTACCAATGCTCACTGGTTCCTTGTGGTGGCGCAGTTGCTCACCTCAATCCGGGTGGCAGAGGACAAATCTCAGTTGCCTCCGCTTCTGAGACAGTCAGCCCACGCATCTTATCACGGGGCTTGCTTGGCGGATTACCACAGAGACTCAGCACGTGTGGAGCCTCATGCTATTCCCCGCGAACTTGCGCACAACTTACCACACACCCCATTGAGTGCAAGAACCACTATATCATGACCACGAGGAGGTTAACCCATGTGACTACCCTCCCTAGCAACCGCGTCAATTTAATTGTTTAGGAAGCCTGCTGAAGTCACTCAGCACAACTAGGATTCCAGCTCGCATCTCCAGGGATTATAATTTTTTCATTGCCTCAAAATCAATACCTAAAAGAATACAGCAACAAGCATTTTCATGTGTATTTCATCTGTTCGCTTATTATTTTATAGTCATCTTATTGGATCATCCGTCATCTACTTCTTGTTAAACAACACAGGGTTCGTGATGGCAAATATTTGTACCTTTAAGAGTGAATGCCCATTAAAAAGCATATCACTCGCGCACCAATTTCAGATTTCAAGGAATATTAAGTTAGTTACTGTACAAATATTTTCTCCACTTCCATCAGTTCGTCCCATTCATAGCGATCTGCAGAGACACGCTGTAAGGAGGAGGGCATGAGAGGCGGGCACTATCGCATTGATTGATTGACAGCGTATTGAACGAATTACAGCTATTTGGAGCCAATGTCTCCCCTCATGTGACTATTCGCCTATTTTCAGCAGTTGCCCCACCTCCCATTCACCACACGCCTTATGAGCAGTGATATTCCAATGAGCTGAAGTTTGAAACTTTATTCACTGGGTGTCACTGTTTGACAGAGTGACTGCAGAAAGACGGCTGCTAAACACACTGGGTTCACATCTCGTATTTGTATTTGTTTTATTTACATAGAATTATTTTGCTCACCTGAATTTTTGAGGAGACATTGTCTCCCTTGCCTACTCGGAGGATTCGCCATTGACATAGTGTGACAACATCCCTTCCACCATAGTTAAATCACTTTATTGTGCAGTCTCTCTATTAAGCTTTCTAAGAGGATAATTGAAATACATTGTCTGAGTTCTTTAGCATTCTAAAACAAACAACAGGAATAATTTACACCCAAACACAGACATAACCAGGGAAAGTTTTGAAAGCTGGTTCAGCTTACCCACACCCACAGCACTGGTATGTCACCCTGCCCTAACCTTCCTCAGAGTTACATCAGTTACTACTTAAATCCTTATATAGTCCTGTGGAATTTCATCCTCATAATTCTCTCATTTGGAAAGCCGCTTGCAGGAGCACAGCACTGCGCTTTCACCTCTCACTATACATCAGGGTAACAGCGGGTTTAAATGGCCACTCACACACATGCTGCGGTCATGCACTTTGAACCAAAGTATCCTCATGCATTTTCTATTTACATGAAATATGCATCTGTATGAAACACCTCATATGTCAGAATGCAAGCGCATGTCATTTCTAGGTGTCAAAAAAGCATGCTCTCCTGCTTCCTTCCTGCTTCTAATGCACACACTGATTTGAAGGATATTGGAGGAAACTTTGTGAGTGACTGATTGCTAATATGTGCTTTCCTTTTATTTGAGAGTACTTTTTCCCTTTTTTTATTTGTAGAAATTGCTTATATATCAATCCTTCATGAGTTTGAGACATTAAACATGACATTAAAATTAAAGGGTTAGTTCAGTCAAAAATGAAAAACTTTCCATCACATCATTCAAATTTTACAAATGGGAAAAGGACATTTCACTTCCATTCAATGACAATGAATGGGGACTGACATCTTTGAGACAAGATTAGTAAATTATTTTGACAATATAATGATCATTTATGGGTGAACTATACCTTGAAGGTTCTTTTTTTTCTTCTTTTTTGCACCTTTGGGCTTCGGTTGGACTGACAGAGCCCTGCTTTTTCACATTTGTGGCAGATGCAGTTTCTGACGGCTCTTTGCACTGCGAGGGTCCTGCAGTCCTTTGCATGCTGAGATCATTACTGCCCAACCCAAAACAACTTCCCACACATGCATGACATTCCTCGGTCCTGTGTTTCCTCATTTTCTCTCTCACACACGCAGCTCACTCGTACCATGTTGTAGAGAAATAGTTCACTCAAAAATAACAATTCTGTCATTTATTTACCCTCATGTCCAAACCTTTATGGCTCTCTTTTCAACACAAGGAACACAAATAGAGATCCAAGTCACTCTTTTCCATATGATGAAAGTGAGCTGGGACTGAGTCTGACAAGCACCAAACTGACACTCTACTCCAAGTCTTCTGCAATTTAAGCTGAAAACCTTTCCCTATACTGTAGCTCTCAGATTCAATGAGACATGGCATTTGTGCTGTTTGGCAACAATTGGCATTGACAAGACAATTTTGTAGTCCATTTGAGAAATTGTGCAAGACTTGTGACACATATGGTCATATGGACTTTTTGTCATTTTGGAGCTTGACAGACCCAGTCCCCATTCACTATCATTATATGGAAAAGTGCAGCGATGATGTTCTATACTAATAAATACAAATAAAATCAGCTTTTGTTTTTGTGATTTTTGTAACTATTAAACTATTGTTCAGTTAGTTAATATGAAGTGTATATATAACAATTTGATGATATTATTTAATTAGGATGACATTTTTATCAATTAGGTTGACAACATTAAATTAAACATATAAATTCATACTAAATATAAGTTATTCATAATATACAGGGGTATAGATTCAAGGGGGGATGGGGGAGGTAACCCAGCCCAATAATCAAAACAAGCAAGTACAATGCCTCAATGTAGCAGATTTTAGCTCTTTTTTTTTTTTTTAAAGAAATGAGGGACAAGTCAATAAAATCTAAAAGTATTTATTTATTTAATTTAAGTTTCATAGTATATCAATCCACTTATCAATCACACTGTAAGTTTTGGAACACAATATGTTTTTATTGTAATTTTTAATAATTATTATTATAATTATTATTATTTATAATAATAATTCTACTATACATTGGTAATATATTTAAGTTGTAATTTCTTAAGGCTTTTATTTTGAAAGTGTGGTGCTGAGTGCTCCAGGAAGTCTGTGTTTGAGTAATTGTTTGTAGGCTAATTCACAGTACGTAGTGTAATACACTTCTCATTCAACATCTGGTCAAATGCTTGTCTGGTGCCATTCTCAATGCATGTTATAGGTGGACCAAACTATTCCATCTACACCTGAGATGGAGTTTGTGTGGAGCAACAACATATTGCGCTGAGCAGCGTATCACGAGCCTCTGCGTGTGTTTATGTGTGTGTCGGCAGAGCGGCGCTTATTTATTGAGATCCAACAGAGTTTCAATTTCCGGAAAGTATTTTTTCTTTGCGATGCTCCTTTTAATGTTCGCTGTAGCTCTTTTCCTTTGCGCTTCATTTCTTTTTGTGCTTCACTATGTGGCACTGTTTTGACATGTGGCGGAATTTTGAGTATGACAGCATCACATGGGGCGTGGCCTATTCACAAGGTCAAGGAGCATGAGCAGTTTACATGCACCATAATGCCCGCTAACTTCAAAACAAGCAGATGCGATCAGCAGAAAAATGTCACTGTGATTTAAGATTTATCTAATTTTCTCTCATTTCTAACCAGGAATAATATCACTTAACATTAAAAGGAGCATCGCAAAAAAAAAAATACATTCCGTAAAGTGAAACTCAAAGAAAAACAAGTGTTGCAAAAACAATTATGCAAAAAGTCTGTTGCAGATTAAAAAAAGGATCTAAATTCTTGGGATTTGTTTAACAACATACATTGTATTTTGCAATAATTAATGTTTTTGCAAATATTCTTATAATGCATTATATTGACTCCATAGCGCTCGTTCAGTAAAGCGTGGTGCCAGACACTACATAGCTGTGCATGCTGACTATATGTTTATTATTAAACACGGCCTTCTGCAATTCACAAAGCTTTCGGATGACTGTAAGAGCCTGAATAATACATACACGTTATATGGACTACTTTAATAGTGACCCCAATGACTAACATGCGTTATCGGATTTGGATCGGGCTCGTCAGACCGATACCCGATCCGGGTAAAAACGTCAGTATCGAACCTGATACCATTTTTACTCCACTGATGGTTAGGTTTAAGGTTGGGGTTTGGGTTAGAGCACGGGTCTTCAAATATTTTTAAGCCAAGGACCCCTTGGTGGGTAGAGAGACAGAGCTGCCCTGCTGAAAAGACCAGCTAAAACCAGCATAAACTGGTTAGCTGGTTTTAGCTGGTCGCCCAGTCAGGTCATAGTTGGTCAGGCTGGTTTTAAAGGGGTTTTAAACACTTTTTATAGCTGGTCAGGCTGGTCATGTTGATCTTAGCTGGTCAGGGTGGTCTTAGTTGGTTCAGATTGATTTTAGCTAGTCTCCCAGCCTGGCAAAGATGGTTTAAGCTGAGAGGTTAACTGATCTCCAAGACTGACCAGCTAAAACGTTTCCAAACTCCCTCTGAAACCAGCTAACTGACCAGTCTGGCTAGGCTGGGTGACAGTTAAAACAAGCCAACCAGCTTAAGCAGGGTTTAGCTGGTTTTCAGCAGGGCATACAGCAGAGGTCTGCAATATTTTTGACATAAAGTGACATTTTCAATTTTCCTTGACAGATTGAAAAACAGACAGACAGACCAATCAAATAATAATTTGCGAACCTCCTGTTGAAGACTCTTGGGTTAAAGGCTAGAGTAAATAAAATGTGTATTTGTTCATTTGTCTGATGAAAAAACAACTCACACAAATCATCAGTGAGATCAGTTTGGTTGAACAGCATTTCACTTCAATTTAAATCGAATAAATTTGTACATAAGAACATTTCTTTTATACTGCACCTTTTTGTGTCAGATGTAGGCAGGCATAGTTATTTTTTGTAGTGAAAAGAATTTTTTTTCTGAAAATTTTTGCAATTCCGAATTAATCGGAAGAGGAAAACAGCCACTATTTTGCAGGGAAGGAAGCTTTTGTAAACGTCATATTATATAATCCGTCTTCAGACTGCAGTTCACACGTTCACTCAAATGAAAAGAGTGTTTGGCAAATGCTGCCAGCAGCTCTATTGCTAATGACTAACTCTGCTGGTATGTTATTGATGTTCCCGCATTATTAAGTCTAACTATTACTGGGCTCTTGGAAAAATACAGTCTTCTGTCATGGGGAATTAACTTCGTTTTCAGTCCGATACATGAGCTTATTGTGACACCAATACGACCTTGGAAACATTAGATGGAAATTAAAGCCACTTAAAAAAAAGTCTGAATCAAACAGCGGTACACATCCCCACCCCCTCGGCAGCCAATTAAAAGTGTCCACTCCTTTCTGATAAAAAACAGACTTTAGAAACAGAAAAAAGAGCTAAAGGTAGAGTACAAGTGTTTGTGTGTGTGTTATTCTCTATGACAGGACGGTGTCTAATGAGTGAAAGTTCTGACATTATTTATTCCCCCCTTTGTCGTCCCAAACCTGTAGGCTGTTTTTCTGTAAAAGCAAAAGCAGAAATGTTGAATGTATTTGAACAGAATGCAATTGCTACTCTTTTTCAAAATTGTAATGTGAACAGAGACTTGGGCGATCCATCTCCGAAATTCCCAAAGAGAGAAAGTCGGAAAAGTACAGGTTTGGAATGACATGAAATGATGACAGAAGTTTGATTTTTGGGTGAACTATGTACCACTTTACCTACGGGCACATTTCAAAGTCACAGCAGACATCAAATATTAAACACGCATATCATTATATAACATCGCTTAAAGTTAGTTGTGCTCCGTCTATGATAGCGAGCGAGATAAAGGACAAGCCTGACTCAGCATGACATGCTCCTCCGGAATGCAAACACCATCTTTTAACAATCATCCCGAAGTCAGTGTGCTGCAAACAGACTCTTCAAGGCAAAAAAGAGAACAGCAGAAGGTTTCAAGACACTTCAGAGAATCTCTGAAACCAGAAGACAGCAGGTTGGCATGCACACTGGCATAGCAGGCGCTTGGGAAAGCACTCAAAGGCTGCACCTTCACAGAGGAGCTGGCAAGCAGCCATGTTTAACACACAAAAGGCTGGATCAAAGGCCGCCAGGGTGCCCCTGCCCCACTTTTATCTGCTTTCCCACACCTGACATAAAGCAACAGTAGCGGGCAATTCTTTCTCAGACAAGCCTCTCGAGTTCTTCTTCATCTCTGTCTTTCTCTTATTCTCAATGACTCATGCATGGACATACCTTTGCTAATCAGTGATTCACCTCTGTTGGATGTTTCACAAGGATTTGCTGCAAATCAACGCCAGGTTTAACAGGAGATAAGTATCTGCAGTGGAATGAAATGTACCTCAGCACCATGATTCAGTTCTAGTCATCCTTGAAATCTGCTGCTGTTTTCTAAGAAACCATTTCATTATATTTCTTGGTAGGATTGCTTCTGGTCTCTTGTAAAATTACACATACAATATCACAGGAGAATATGCCATTTGTGCTAATGCTAATGCTATCATCCCTAATCTGTGGCAAATTTGCAGCAATTTTAGAGCAATTTTAGATTTTTTACAAGGTTTTTCATTTGAAAAGGTTACTTCTGAACTTTCTCGAAATATTTTCTCACTTCAAGCCCAAAGTACCCAGGCCGTATCTGCCGTAGACGTTGGGAAACCGCTTTAAGGGCAACATGAAAACACAGGAAGTTGACATGTTGCTACCGAATGTTCCAGTATCCTGACATCAACCCCATTATGCCAAGTTATTGACAAGCACCATCTCCGATCAGACATTTTTGCATCAATTCAAGTGTGTTTACCTTTTTCTCTGATGCTACTTGTGTACCGGTGTGTAGTGCTATGCACTGTGTCATTTAACTCGAAAACACAAGTTCTCGTCCAGCGATTATGTAATCACGTTCGCATAATCATAATGTCAAGCATAATTTGGTGGTTCTGTTTTCTGTCTTGGAGTAAAAATGTACTTTTTACTCCACCGATGGCTAGGTTTAGGGTTGGGGTTATGGGGTAAAAATATGTTCATAAAATATGCATTCCTCTGCACTGTATTACATCATTTATAACTAAAAACAACTTGCTTCACAACTCGCTTTTTGGCGCCCCTTTGTGGGCATTTCACCCTTAAACTGGAGCTCACACGTGCCCTTAAGTCCAAAAACATTACTGCTTTGGCAACTGGGGGCAGTGGTCCAAATTTTTATAAACAGACCCTAAAACGCTATAAGTTTGGAATTTACAGTGTATATTTTCAATTTGATTAGAAAATATGTTTTGTGCCAATGCTGATTCCAGCACTTTACCCAAAATGTTAACAAAAAAATGAATGAAAATTCTAGCTGAACTAAAATATCTATGAGATAGTATTATGTAATATAGATTATATATATATATATATATATATATATATATATATATATATATATATATATATATATATATGTATGTATATATATATATATATATATACTCACAGACCATATTTATTAGGTGAAACTGTACACCTTCACACAAAAGTGTCAAATTAATGGCCACTCTCATGTGTGTATTCAAGAAAGAAGAATAAAAGAAAAGGAAATTTGGGATTACAGAGGCTGCCCTACTGATGCCTGAGCCGTATATTTCAACTCCTGTCAGAACGCAATTATCCAAGTATGCTTTATTGACCTTTATACCATTCTGTGCAGAAAACCACAGCCCAATTCTATATTAATAGCATAAAACTCTTTTATAGTGCAGCACAAGATGGGGATAAATGTACAGTACAGTCAGGGAGCAGAGCACCTCAGTGGTCACCTTAAAATGTGAAAAAGCAATGAACATGCATTTTGGAAAACAATAACAAGCCCCCAGGGCCTGTCAAAAAAATGAATAAATGAAAGCGGAATAAAAAACCTTTCTGTGGTTCAGTGTTGAATGTATGATTCGTATTGTTTCAATCAATCCCAATTTAGTAGACAGCAACCCAGAGAAAACCTTTGGGGAGTCATGAAGTCTGACAGATGAAAACTTACTGTTATCATTCAGAGTATTATCAAAGACTGTGCCAGCACCCTGAGCTTTAAAGGAATAGTTCACACAAACCTGAAAATTCTGTCATTATTTACTCACCCTTTTGTAATTTCAAACCCGTATGACTTTTTTTCTTTAGTTGAACACAAAAATAAATATTTTTGATGGCCGTTTATGCAGCTCTTGTCTTACAATGACAGTTCATAGTGACCATGATTAACCAACATAAAAGTTTCATTAAAGCAGTTGCGATTCTACAAAAAATTCTACTTTTGCTTTCCACTGAAAAAATAACCACAATTGTGCTTGGAATGACATGAGGGTGAGTAAATAAAGACTGAATTCACAGATAATCACATTTTAATTGGCCACTGTACAAAATCAAAGCCAAAAATGGTGCCATGCCCAGGTGACCTGTGAGAAACAGACCTGAAATGAGTCAAATCTGTGCTCAAGGCACTCAGATCCCACATGGGTTTAACAGGATTGTTGTCTTTATTCATTCTTAGGAACAGCTGTGAGGGGGAATTAGGGTCTTAAAAACAAACACGTCCCCTTTTTCCACTCAAACCTGTTTTATCGGATTATACATTCCAGAATATTCAGCACAATGGCTGAGTGAACACATAGACCAATAATTAGTGTGCTTAAGATAACTATAAATATTACTAAACTATTACTTTTGCTCATTTTTAGGATTAGTGATTTGAACAAACACTGAATTCTAAGTTTTATACTTCGGTCTGCAACACTTCCCGCACCATTTGTGCTACGGACATGATGATACCTCAAATCATGTGGTCTTTTGAGGGGATGTTACTTTTCGAAGTAATTTTTACCCAGTAAACAATCAAACAAGCTAAAAAAAAAATCCATAAAAATCATCCACGCTCTGAATGAGGGACCGAGTCATATTTAGGATAAGAATGTTTTAGAAACTTGTGGATAGACTTTTCTGACTCAAAGCAACCACATAGCAACTACCCAGAAAACACTAGTAATCACCTAGCAACCACTCACTACACCCTGCGGTTTTGGTTTTGCACAAGCAAGTGCCATTCACATTTCTCGCATAAATCTAGTTGCAAAAAATAATCTGGATGAATTTGTCAATAAGAAGAGAGGTTTGGAAACATTTCTATTAATTATTACAGTGAAAATGTCCCACAGGGACATAGATATATATAACATACATAATGCTGAAATATAAACCAAAGAAAGATTATGCTTTATTAATGCCTACTTTCACTATTTCATTGCTTTTAAACTCCTGTGCGGATTTTTATTTCAATGTAGTTCAGTTACAGTTGTTCCCCGTCTGTCGCTCACTTCGACGTTATGTTGAAGAAGCGACACTAGGGGTCTCTCTTGAGTGCCGAATATGCCTCTGATCTATGAAAAAGTGCAATGAGAGTTGGCGAACAGTATTTGCATACCCCGCCCCCGGACATACGGGTATAAAGGCGAGGGAAATGCGCTCGTTCATTCAGTAATTTTCTTTGGAGCCGATGGTCGTGTATGCAGCCAGCTGCGAGTGACACACCAGATATCCTGCTTCTATCCTCTGATGCTCTGCTTTGCTGTTGGATCTACGGTGCACTTCAGTGGCTTTTCTCTTCTCTGCACGGCGTGCAGTTTGCCCCTGGGCGCTTCGACAGCGCAGAGTTTGAAAGAGTTTTCCCTTATAAAGAGCAATTTTCTCTGTAAAGAGTTTAATTCTCTAAAAGAGCAATACACAGTGGCGTTGAACGTCCTTTTCATCTTTTTAAAGATGCCATTCCGCCCCTGTGTAGTTCATGGATGCGGTAGAGTGCTCTCCTTTTCAGATGGCCACAGGTGTTGTCTCGTGTGTCTGGGCACCGATCACACCGAGGCAGCGTTTGTGGATGGTTCATGCTCTCACTGCGAGAGCATGACCATGGCAACGTTGCGTGTCACTCCTTCTTCCCATGGGACGCTGCCCTACCTGCTCCACTCCGCTACGAAGCTCCACCAGGTACGTCAAAATTAATCATCCCTTTGGTGCCCCTAGCGCCAATGCATGGCTTTCACTTCCCAACCCATCTCGCTGGCTGGCCCGGACCATTCGACTCGGTTACGCAATTCAGTTTGCCAGGCCCCCGCCCCCCTTCATGGGCGTCCGCTTTTCCGCACGGCGAACATGCCCAGTCCCTGCACGCGGAAATGGCTACTCTTTTGCTCAAAGATGCGATAGAGCCTGTCCCTCCAAACGAGATGAAGAAGGGTTTCTACAGCCCTTACTTCATTGTACCCAAGAAAGGCGGTGGCTTACGACCAATCTTGGACCTGCAAGTTCTCAATCAAGCGTTGCACAAACTCCCGTTCAAAATGCTCACGCAGAGACACATCTTAACCTGCGTCCGGCATCTAGATTGGTTCGTAGCTGTAGACCTGAATGACGCTTACTTCCACGTCTCCATTCTGCCTTGACACAGCCCTTTCCTGCGGTTTGCATTCGATGGCCAGACGTATCAGTACAAAGTCCTCCCTTCGGCCTGTCTCTGTCCTCTCGCTTCTTCACGAAAGTCGCAGAGGCAGCTCTTGCCCCACTCAGAGAAGCCGGCATCCGCATACTCAATTACCTTGACAACTGGCTTATTCTGGCCCACTCGCGAGAGTTACTATGCGCTCACAGAGATCAGGTGCTCAGGCACCTCAGCCGTTTGGGGCTTCAGGTCAACTGGGAAAAGAGCAAGCTTACTCCAGTCCAGAGCATCTCTTTTCTCGGTATGGAGTTAGACTCTGTCTCAATGTCAGCACGCCTCACCAATGATCGTGCCCAGTCAGTGTTGAGGTGCCTCGCCGCCTTCAGGCCGGGCACAACGGTCCCCTTAAAACTTTTCCAGAGGCTCCTGGGGCATATGGTGTCCTCCGCGGTGGTCGCGCCACTGGGGTTGATGCATATGAGACTGCTTCAGCACTGGCTTCAGACCCGAGTCCCAAGATGGAGCATGGCGCCGCGGCATGCATTGTGTGACAATCAACCCCACCTGCCGCCAAACATTCAAACCCTGGACCCTTTTTGCCTCCCAAGAGACCTCCCACTGCCCGCTCTGGTATGCCCAAACAGAGGCTCCCCTCGGGGCAGACGCACTGGCATACAGCTGGTCAGTGGGGCTGCGCAAGTACACATTTCCCCCAGTGAGCCTTCTTGCACAGGTGCTGTGCAAGGTCTGGGAGGACGAGGAACAAGTCACTCTAGTGGCTCCTTACTGGCACACGCGGGCCTGGTTCTCGGACCTTGTACTCCTTGCGACAGCCCCTGCCTGGCGAATTCCCCTGAGGAAGGACCTTCTTTCTCAGGGACGGGGCACGCTCTGGCATCCGCACCCAGACCTTTGGAACCTCCACGTCGGGCCCCTGGACGGGACACGGAAGATCTAGCTGATCTACCACCCACGGTCGTAGCCATGATCAAGCCAGAGCCCCTTCTACCAGGCAACTCTATGCCCTGAAATGGCATCTGTTCATGAATTGGTGTTCTTCCCAAGCAGAAGACCCACAGAGGTGCACAATTAGGTCAGTGCTCCTGTTAACACAGGAGAGGTTGGAGGGGAGGCTGTCCCCCTCCACCTTGAAGGTGTATGTTGCCGATATCACAGCTCACCATGACCCAGCAGACGGCAAGTCTCTGGGTAAGCACGACTTATTCGTCAGGTTCCTAAGAGGTGCCCGGAGGTTAAACCCCTCCCGGCCAAACCTGTTTCCCTCTTGGGATCTCTCGGTGGTCCTCGCTGGTCTTCAGAGATCCCCCTTCGAGCCGCTAGAATCAGCTGGACTCAGGGCCCTCTCCCTAAAGACGGCCCTGCTGATCGCGCTCGCCTCCATCAAGAGGGTCAGGGACCTGCAAGCATTCTCTTTTAACAACACTTGCCTGGAGTTCGGTCTGGCAGACACATATGTAATCCAAAGACCCCGACCGGGCTATGTGCCCAAGGTTCCTACCACGCCCTTCAGAGATCAGGTAGTGAACCTGCAAGCGCTGCCCCGGGAGGAGCCAGACCCAGCCCCCTCACTGCTGTGTCCAGTACGTGCCTTGCTTGCCTACCTGGAATGCACTCAGAGCTTCAGGCGCTCTGAGCAGCTCTTTGTCTGCTTCGGGGGACAGCAGAAAGGGAACGCTGTCTCCAAACAGAGGTTGTCCCACACGGTGGTGGACGCCATTCTGTTGGCCTATCACACCCAGGCCGTGCAACCCCCCCTACGGGTTCGAGCCCACTCTACCAGGAGTGTGGCATCCTCATGGGCACTGGCTAGGGGCCCCTCCCTAGCAGACATTTGTAGAGCTGCGGGCTGGGCAACACCTAACACCATGGCGAGATTTTACGATCTCAGGGTTGAGTCAGTCTTGTCCCGTGTTTTCTCGGGCTGGTAGAACTCGGTACACGTCGACAGCCTGACCAGGTGAATCACTTCCGTCCAGCGCCCTTTCCCTCTGCCGAGGTAAAACAGTGCGACTTCTTTCCCAGGAGACCCTTTAGGCCCCTGGTTGATTCCTCCCTAACCCTCTTGGGTCCGCAGTTCAGCAGAGGAACTTGCCGACCCAGTCCACTACGGGTACCCCAGGCTACCCCTACTGGAATAGGTGCTCCACAGGTCAGGCCTCCTACACAGACTCCTCCTGTGTGTGTACTCCCTTAGGCAGTCCTTCGCTGCCCTCTGGAAAGGATGAAAATAATTGTTTCTTTTTAGTTGCACAAAGCATAAATCAGCACAAACTTGTGGTGTGAATAATTCAAATAGAAATATGAAGCTGACATCTTTAAGTGCAAAGTTACATTATAGCCCATTACTCGACTTCACTGATGAAAGTTTCATTGTTGTTTTGATGATTTAAGGAAAACAAAAGAATACAGAGACATTTACATCTAATTAGTATAATTTCTTTCAAACTCCACATCACTCTCACTACTGAACTGTTGCAAATAAACAAAGCCACATTCCTATAAACAGGAAATTCATGTTGTGGTGGTGGAACCATTTAGATAGCTCTTGGATCTCCTTAATGCCCAACAGCAATCGATATCCCTTTAAAACAAATGGACAGCTCAGATGGTTCAAATGGGCCTTTTTCTAATTATATAGCCTGGGTGGATTTTTATCTTTTCCTTCGCCGTGTTGTAGCAACTCCCCCCTCTTCAAGGCTGGATCTACTACCGCGCCATTCTTTCCCACATGTGACTGAAGAGCCCATGTGATGTATCTTCGCCACCTTTACCTCCCCTTTTGGACAGGTGTGGCCTCGGCAGGGTCTTTTCCCCCTGAAAGAATAGGAATTCGGGTAGGACCCCCTTCCCACAATGCGGTAAGGGCCCCGGCTGCTCTTGCTCTATGCCGAGAAAACATAGAGAGAAAAGAGGCCCAGCCAGGCGTGGCCCGTTCCCTAGTTGGAAGCATTGCCTTGTTCCCCCCTAGGGTAACCAAAAGGACTCCGATGACTTTTTTGGGGCATTGGGGAAGGGTACATGCAGTCTGAAACACAGTTGGTCGCTTGTGCATGTGAAATACCTGCCCGCTCCTGTGTGAGCAGTACACGTACACGGCTCAGCGCATGGCATATATTGAAGTGGACCCCTAGTGTCGCTTCTTCGACACGACGTCGAAGTGAGCAACAGACGGGGAACGTCTCAGTTACGTATGTAACCTCCGTTCCCTGATGGAGGGAACGAGACGTCGTGTCTTCCCGGCCACGTCGCTGAGCTGAGTCACTGAGGTGGCCGGACACTCCCGGCTCCTCAGAACAATCCTGAATGAACGAGCGGATTTCCCTCGCCTTTATACCCGTATGTCCGGGGGCGGGGTATGCAAATACTGTTCGCCAACTCTCATTGGCCTTTTTTCATAGATCAGAGGCATATTTGGCGCTCAAGAGAGACCCCTAGTGTGGCTTCTTCGACACAACGTCTCATTCCCTCCATCAGGGAAAGGAGGTTACATACGTAACCGAGACGTTTTAAGTGTTAAAATAATTAAGATCATTGGCTCTGTTCAGCAGTACCACCGCAAACTAAATGTAGAGTACGCAGCCTAGTGCGTAGGGCACCAACCCCAGTTGTGGAACACACACTTTGTCTGAAACCGCCCCCTGTCCACTATATAGTGCACTATTTCGGGTGTCTGCCATTATGTAGGAGTGTCTGAATTCTGAGTGAGGCACTCGTTCCCTTCTTTTGTTCACTCATTCTTACCCACAATACACTCTAATTTCGAGTGTGCATTTGATGTACACTCGACGACGGTTAATTGCCCATAATCCACGATGGGAAAGACGTACAAGCTGGGAGTTTACTGCTTCCTTCACTCCTACAATATTTTATTTAATGTTGAAAAAGTAATATTAAATTACTTTTTGACAAATCATTACTGATTAAAATAACATAATAACATATAGAGAGGCAAAACGTACAGATACATTTTAAAATGTACTCTATATTTATACAGAATTTTGCCATTAAGCTGAATAATTCTTTATTTACTAAATAATTCACTGAGGTGATATTATTATAACTCAGGAGACTGCACACAGTGGAGATGATAATTCTGTGAATGATTTAAATATTCGGTTATACGTAGATTATGATAAATTTGGTGCTGTTTATGTTCGGATGAGGGCACTATGCGTCCAGAAACGCTACCCAGCTTGAATTGGAGTTGTAAGATCCTAAAGTATATCAAATAAATACAATTATGTACATTTGATAAAAATGTGTTTACTCTTTATATTAACATATTGTGGCACGGCGGAGGGCGGGGCCGGGTCGTGACTCGACACGCCTGGTCCCGTATTAGGCTAATCAAGCCACCGAGAGGGATAAAGGCCAATTGCAGAGGGTGGTGTGGGAGAGAGAGATCCTTACAGACATGTCTGTCGTCCTGTGTGTTTGTCTTTTGAGTTTTTCATTAAAACTATTATTTGTATGTCAAGCCAGTTTCTCGCCTCTTCCTTGCCCGTGAGCGTGAACTGTGTTACACTGGTGCCGAAACCCGGGACGGAAAAAAAAAGGAAAAAAATCATCTCTAGTGATGGAAGGGAATCGCCCCGTAGAGTCCTCCCAGTTGGCGGAGGTCCGCCAGTCCCACGTCCCAGTCCACCAAAACCAACATCAGACCCTGCTTGAGCTCCGGCAGGACAAAGATCATCGGTTCTTTGAGATCCTGCGACCTCAAGCAGAGGACCGGTATGCGATCCGGAGTCTCCTCAGCCAGGGGGTCGCTCCAGCCACAGCCGCGACCCCGGACCCCCGCGCCTCATTGCCCCTGCCCACGTTACAGAAGATTGGGCTGGCGGACGATCCAGAAGCCTTCCTGGACCGCCGAGATTTGGGGCTGGCCGAGTGACCAATGGGCAGCTCGTCTAGTCCCTCTTTTGTCCGGGGAAGCCCAGCTCGCGGCTCAACAACTGCCGGCGATGAACCTCTTGAAGCACAACTAGCTCGAGGAGCTGGAATGTTAAATAGTGAATTATTGTGTAAGATTGTAAAGCTCTGTACTGAGGCTTGGACTTAATTAAAAGCGTACCTTTTGAGAGGAGAAACCTGTTTCCGTGTCCTTCCTCCCGCCCTGTCCTTGGTTCTTGTTACACTGGTGCCGAAACCCGGGAAGGAAGAGGGATACGCCATAGTGGATTTCTCGCCACTACCCCAACGAAGCAGCTGTGGCCATTTGCCCAGGGACGAGGAGCCCAGCCGCCTGGAAGCGGAGGAACGGCCACCGACTGCGAGCGTGGAGGGGCTCCGAGTCCGACCGCCTGGAGTGAGGAAACCGCTGCCAGGGGCAGGGTAGGCCCCTTCCGATCCCCAAGAACGTGGTGGGGCATTCCATCCGCCAGGGGCTGGAGGTAGACCTCTGATCCGTCCGGAGAGGCGTGGCTGCCGTTCGGTAGAGGGTGGAGGAGTGGCTGAGGAACAAGCTACGGCGTATCGGAGAACCGGCGAGTACATTTTTTTTATTTTTTTATCTCTATCTCCTCTCTCTCTCTCACTGCCACTCCTCATTGGCCTTTTCCCTCTTTTTTAAATTGTAGTGGGTTTTGTTGTCATGTTTTAAAAATTGAATGGACGGTTATAAGAGTACACCCCCCATAATTTAATTGTTTGTTGTTTCCCTCCCCTTGTCTCCTCTTTCGTCCAGGTTGATGGGGATGACCTGACGGCAGACCGTGCAGAAGGCCCCCCCCCCCCTTCTCTTTCCCTTGGATGGGGGGGGGTATACGTCAGGCCGGGAAAGAAGGAGGGAGGAATGTGGCATGGCGGAGGGCCGGGTCTTGACTCGACACGCCCGGTCCCATATTAGGCTAATCAAGCCACCGAGAGGGATAAAGGCAGATCGTGGAGGGCGGTGTGGGAGAGAGAGATCCTTACGGACATGTCTGTCGTCCTGTGTGTTTGTCTTTTGAGTTTTTCATTAAAACTATTATTTGTATGTCAAGCCGGTTTCTCGCAACTTCCTTGCCCGTCAGCGTGAACTGTTTTACACATATATATTCAAAATAAGTAAAGTTTTGACAAAATGTACTAAACAAAATGCTTAAAACAAGAAAAGAAAAAAATCTGCCATGGGGGTAGGAAAATGTAAGTTTTCCCTTTGAAATATATTTATTTGTCTTACTCCACTGGCATTTTTTTTTCTTGTTTAAGCATAAACCTCCCTAAATTTAGAATTATTTCTCTGAAAACAAGACAACATATCTTATGCCAATTTAACATGCTCCAAGATGATCGCCACACTGATCTCACAGCAAGTTCGGAAAGAGCAAGTCGACTTTTCTTTAGCTAAAATATGTGTATACTTACCAAAATTCACAACACTTTTGAACTCTATGCTAACAAAGCTAAAATTAGGAAAATAAATTACATAAACAACAATTTTTTTTAAAGCTATTACAATTTATCCATTAAAACTAGTATGAAAAAACATCTTTAAAATCATGCTAGAGGACAGAAAAGTGCCCCTAATTGAAGAGTCACCCATGAAGTTGTTAGAATAGTGTAAGCTAATATACACTCACAGCGCTTAAATTCATTTCTAGATGCCAAAAAGATGAAAAGAATTGTTTCTTCTTAGTAGCACAAAGCATAAATCAGCACAAACTTGCGGTGTGAATAATTCAAATAGAAATATGAAGCTGACATCTTTAAGTGCAAAGTTACATTATAGCCCATTACTCGACTTCACTGATGAAAGTTTCATTGTTGTTTTGATGATTTAAGGAAAACAAAAGAATACAGAGACATTTACATCTAATTAGTATAATTTCTTTCAAACTCCACATCTCACTCTCACTACTGAACTGTTGCAAATAAACAAAGCCACATTCCTATAAACAGGAAATTCATGTTGTGGTGGTGGAACCATTTAGATAGCTCTTGGATCTCCTCAATGCCCAACAGCAATCGATATCCCTTTAAAACAAATGGAAAGCTCAGATGGTTCAAATGGGCCTTTTTCTAATTATATAGCCTGGGTGGATTTTTATCTTTTCCTTGCTTCAATACTCGCTTGGCCATAACTATACAAATACAAACAAAATGCTGTGCCTCTTTTTCCATTACACTCACAACAACATTTGCCTTTTTTCATCTTTGAGTTAAAATGAATGAAACATTCGATACCAATTACAAAGTCGCCCACATTTTACTATGGAAAGGCTGAATGAGTTTGGATGGTGTAAAATTAAGTCTTGTTTTATTGAGTTTTGCCAGGCATCAGCAAATGAACAGCTCCAGCCTCCTTTGCTAACAGTCTAAGCTGATTATCATGCACAGATGGTATAGACCTGGAAAACCACAAAAAGATTTAGAGGAATTGTGTGCAAAAGTGTGTTTCACTGGAAATCCTGAGCTAACAGGAATAGTGCACACAAAATTCATACACTCACCCTCATGTTGTTCCAAACCCGTATTACTTTCACAATTATGCATTTGTATGTGTACAAAAGCACCATAAAAGCATAATAAAAGTGGTCCATATGACTTGTGCAATATATTCCAAGTCCCCTGAAGCCATACAATATCTTTATGTATGGAACAGATCCAAATATTAATCATCATTCACTGAAAATCTTCCCCTATACTGGAGCTGAGAACTTGAGAAACGTATCTGGTTACGTATGTCTGGACCACTTACGGTTGTGTAATTGTGCTCACAAGAGCGTGAGAGGTCTCAGACATGAACTTGTGATGTCGACTCAAGGACATAAGAGTGGCATGAACATCCAAACTATAGAATCTTATGTATATATGCGGAGAGGATCAGCCCGCCGCATTACAAACATGTTGCAGAGGGACCCCTCTGGCCAAAGCTTTAGAGGAGGCAACCCCTCTGGTAGAGTGAGGCCTGATCCCTACTGGCGAAGCTTGACTGCGCACCTTGTAGGCCAGGGCAATAGCGTCCCTCACCCAATGCGACATAGTCTGCTTGGTGGCGGCCACCCCTTTTTGAAGCCCCCATGGCAAACGAATAGTTGCCCTGACTTACGCCACTGGCTAGTGCGGTGGACATAAGTCTGAAGGGCACGGACTGGATTCAGTCCGTGAAGTCTTTCCTGCTCCGGTGTTGTAAACGGCGGGGAACAGAAGGCTTCGATAGGCTTACGAGAAGGATCAGCTGGATCTGGGGGGAGAGCGAGCGATAGGGACGGACCCGTCTCTCGCTCCTCAGCCAGATCTATGCGAGAGCCCCACGATAAAAGAGTGAGCGCTGGCTCTTGGAAGTAAGCGAGATGAGTGTGAAGCATTTTGACTGTAAACAGATCGCAATGATCGCACCCGTCCTGCCCCAACACAAGAGCAGCATGCTCTTCCCCCAAACACACAAAACAAAACTGGTGTGTGTCCGTTTCAGCCATAGAGCGTAACCATGGGAATACACACCGCTTTCTTTGTTTATCAATCATTTTACTTCCTCTTTTTTTTTTAAAGAAAAGAGAAAGGTTTCCACGCACTGCTAAACAATTCTAACTCCTAACAGAGGAAAGTAGAAAGTTCTGACAGTCAAGAACCACAACACACACAGAGTGATCTGAAGACAAAAGATCTGATGATGCACCTGTGACACATCTGTACATCCAATGATGTCACCAGCAGAGGCTATAAATTCTAGTCAATTTCATTGACATGTTGCACACATATTCACAGCTGGTCACACCTAAAGTTGTTCCCAAAGCGCTAAATCAGCGCAGCTTCAAAGTGTAGCTTTTTGATAGGGAAAACTGTGACTGGCAGTGTTGGGTGTAATTTGATTACAAAGTAATTAGTTACCATAATATAATTGCTTAAATATTCGAATAAATCAAAAAGTAGTGTACCGCATTACATTTGAAATTCTTCATCATTTTATGACATTTTAAATTATGTAATCGGATCACAGCAACTGGCCTTCAGTTAAGTTTTTTTTTTTACTTTTACGTTCATTACTTCAGTTTCAGATAGTTCAAAAATATTATTGTTATATTAAATGCATATTAACAGTAAACTATATATACTATATCTATTTGGGCTGTTGATTTAAAGTGCTGATTAAGTGTGATTAATTATATAAAAAATGATGTGTTAAAAAACATTTATGCAATTAATCATGCCCCATATGTACACATATGTACATTTCATAATAAAAGTACAGATTTTCCAAATATATGAGTGTGAAGCAGATCTGTTTTTACAAGTCTCGTCAATAGGTTACATTATGACTCGCACAACAAAAATCACAAGCAGTTCAGAATGAGAACTGCTCACTTAAGGGGAAGCACAACAGAATATTAAATCTTGAGATGGCATTTTCTAGGTTTCCACCACTTGACACAGCGTCCTAAAAATATGCCGCTTATGACACTGAATACCAGGGAGATGCTCCAAACGTGTCCGTCTAAAGCACAAACATGCATATTGAGCTGATGCTCAGCTGATCATGTCAGCAAATACAATTCAGATGCTTATCAGAGTGGTCCTAATTAGGTCCTCTATATAGCATGGCTGCATGGATTGGCAGAGAGTTTGCCCAGAACAGAACCATACCGCCAATGGCAACAGATTGTTTCATTGTCTGTAAACAATAAAGTATTCATTCAAGCATTCAAGTCAAGTCTTCATTTGATGGAAGTGGTCCTGGTTGAACTGAACATATCGACAAACTCAATGTAAAACATATTGCCATCAACTGTAGGCTTGTTCAATGATATGTGAATAAAACAAACTATATATTGAGTTCTGAAGCCACTTTTTGTATTGTCTAATCGAATTGCTTTATTCAATTGCCACAAAATCTATTTATTTTCAACTGAATTTCTATAGACCCTACATTTATATTTATAAATACTTGAAATATTATGCAGTATTTATATTAATTATTTTCTCAGCATGTATGTGATTAATTGTGATTCATTAATTGGAATGTCATGTAATTAATTTGATTAAAAATGTTAAATGATTGGCAACCCTAAAATATATTTATATTTTTGCCTTTCTATGACATTTTGAAGAATGTGCGCCCCCTGAGAGTCATGGTAAGGAAGAAACGCAAAGTAAGGATGGGCGGAAGTATCTATACTGTACTAACCATACTGCTGTTTTATCGAGAGGATTGATACTCATATAAAAATATTGCTAAAATGTATGGACCATGTTTAAGTTACTTTCATAGTCCTTTTGTCTCTTTTTAGTAGCATTAATAGAGCTCCCACTAAAAGAGCAACTAGTATATTCTTTTGGGCTATATGGGTTTGGAACAACATTAGAGTGAGCAAATAATGACAGGACATTAATTTTTTGGGTGAACTATGTCTTTTAGCAATTGAATTATGCTGATCTCTTTTGCAAACAAACTAAGCTGAAATGGCATGGTACCTGGCCAACCCCTAAAGGATTTGACAATTTAAGCAAGATTTCAAAGAATTTTGTGTGAAAAATGTGTTTCACAGGAAATCATTGGCTTAAATTTAATAGATATTGAAGATACATGCATTTCTTCCAGTATTTCAATACAGTGTGCTGCGTGTCTGTTCAATCACAGATAAAGCGCTGAATCCAGACAAGTTTGGATCCAATGAGAATGTCTGAGTGTAACTGTAAACAAGCTCTTCGGTTGAACAGATGTGGGGTTCCTCCCCCTGTATGCCTGCATGCTTCACCCAAAGCAAAACAATCATTTAAGTTACATTTTTAGCATTGCTTGGATTTTTTGCGGCGGACGTGACATGTTTAAATGCTACATGAAGAGGGACGGTAGTAAACAAAACAAGCAGGAGGCCTCTGGGTTTGCAGGAATGTGAATTGCAAACACAGTATATCATTGAGAACGGTGTGGATACAAAAAAGGGCTGATGTAGTTGATTTATCTCTATGGTCTGGTAGGAGTACAAACAGAAGTCACAGCTGGTGCATGTCTGCTGTGGCGTCAGAGAATGAGGGAGTGGATTTAAACGATCGTATCAGAGCTTAAACTAACCCCTATACTTGAGTTGAAACAGTCCTTGTGTCAAGCACTGTGGCGTTACGTAACATAACAAAATTGGCGGACAATCCTCAACAACGTCAAAACACAAATGCAGGGCTACTGTAAAGATGGGTGGTGTGCTGAAAGTGCTGTTTGGAACAGTAATGGGTGCAAGGTGATCGTCTGATGGGGAGAGTGTTCTGCTACTGCTATCGGATCCTTCAATAATGTGTGTGGAAGGACAGCCGGTGGACTTTTTGGTTGGTGCCCTATGCAGGCTGCACAATCAGTGTATAGGGAGCGGCACCCTTTGGCTTACCCATACTATACTCTGCATATTATGCTGGGATAGGAGAAAGTATTGTAACATAAAAAAAAAAACATTTACACACTTCACCGTTAAAGGGATAGTTCACCCAAAAATGAAAATTCTCTCATAATTTACTGACCCTCATGTCATCCCAGATGTGTATGACTTTTTATCTTCTGCAGAACAAAAAAAGAAGAATATTTCAGCTGTAGGTCCATTTAATGCAAGTGAATGGTGACCAAAATGTTGAAGCTCCAAAAAGCACATAAAGGCAGCATAAAAGTAATCCATGCGACTCCAGTAGTTAAATCCTTATCTTCAGAAGTGACATGATAAGTGTGGGTGAGAAACAGATCAATATTTAAGTCATTTTTCCACTGTAAATCGCCACCTTTAACCAGACCTGACCAGTAGGTAGTGGTATGTATGAAGAATGCAAATCGCCAAAAAGCGGAAAAATGTGTAAGTGAAAGTAAAAGTGGAGATTTACATTAAAAAAAGACTTAAATATTGATCTTTTTCTCAAACACACCTATTATATAGCTTCAGAAGACACTGATTAAACCTCTGGTGTTATATGCATTACTTATATGCTGCCTTTATGTGCTTTCTACATTTTTCACATTTTTAGTCACCATTCACTTGCATTGTATGGATCTACAGAGCTATTTCTTCTAAAAAAACTTGGTTTGTGTTCAGCAGAAGAACGTCATACACATCTGGGATGGCAAGAGGTTGAGTAAATGAATCATTTTCATTTTTGGGTGAACTTTTCCTTCGAGACCAATCTTAAAGGACAAATGTAGACATCATGTGACACTAGACTAAAACAGGTTTATGCTACCAGCCCCTGGATTCAATAGCTTGAAAATGTTGGCTCTTTTGAGAGAGTGCATGACCCTGTTTTGATCCTTTGACCTCTCTATCACCAGTACCCATTTCAGCTTAAAGTGCACCATGTGAACGCTAACATGTCAACACTTAACCCCAGACTACGAAAGGACAACACTAAAAGCCCCATAGCAGAGTCCACTGACGTCACTTACTGTAATTACACCACGTAAACACTTGAAACCGCAGCTCAGTCCAGACATGCGTGCAAGCAACAAATCACATCCAAAAGTCTTGAATATTGAAAGAGCTAAATTAAAGATCTGTATCTGAGAAAGGTAAGTAATGAGCTAGCATGTCATCCTTTGATTGTGCTTTCAAGCCACCTCTTGTCTTGAAATTTCACAATGAATGTCTTTCCATTAGTGGGGAAATGACACATATTGAGTAAATAGCCATCTTACATAATGCCTGAAAACAAGGTAGAGATAATGATCACCTACTTAACTGATTTATTGGGCTGTCCGACACATTGCCTGTTAAGATATTTACATTGCAAACAAATTAACAATAGGACATGAAAGTGCTCCTGGTTGTTTTGCCACTTTGATGGTAAAGCAGACTGAAGATTGAGATCTTTGTCAATATGATCCATTATGTTTGATGTGTTTAACTTAACAGCTTCATGACAGTTGTTTGTTTTTCCTACTTTTTTCCCAATCGATTGCATAATGCAGAGCCCGTGGATATGGATTTTATTGTTTATCCAGTTTCTGATTTTTAGCAAACAACAGGCAAGATTCATTTATGATACGTGTTGTTTATTATTAGGGAATAAACATGCAGTGGGGTCAAAAGTCTGAGATTACATTGCAAATCTGTATTTTATTTTTTTTTAATTAAAACTTGGAAATAAACATATTTTAAGGGATTGTGAAATATTAAAAAAAATGTAGAAGATATTTAATAAAGAAATACTGAGACTCTATGCCATCTCAAATGCTTGCTGTGATTAAAGCAAAATGGGAACATAACGAATACAAAGAATTTCTGAAATTCATGTACATTTTTCAATAAAAATGTCCCTTCTAAATATTATGCTGACAAAATAATTTGTGGGGATATTTTGTTTAAATTACAAAATAATCCTGATTCTATGTTTTGGAGACCGAGAACGAGTTGATACTTACTTTTCTGTACTAACTGATACTGATACCTTTTTTGTGTTTTTTTTTGTTTTTGTAATTGTGCAGATTTAAAATACAAAATTGTGAAGATGATGATTTGAGAACAGCGTGTTTATTGGGTTTCAGAAACTGCTACTCAAAAGATAAAATTAAAAATGTCAATTTGAATTGTTACAAAATTACCAAAAATAACAAATGTATCATTTTACAGAAAAAACTAAAAAATAATCACTTAAATCAAAACCAAGAGAGCTGACCTGCTGAATGTATTTGTTTTAACAACTGTAAGTCAAAAGACATCATCAAAACAAAAATTAAAAGTAAGAAACAAAAACATACAGAAAGTCATTTTTAGCTCTCATACAGATGTGAGATATTCAAGGTTCATACAGGTTTTGACTAGTTCATGTCCATGATTTTTCCATGACTTTTCCATGACTTTTTCATTAATTTCCAAAACTCTTTTGCAGCATTTTCAAATGTTTAATATTAGGGCTGTAAATTGAACATTTTAATTCAGTGTGATTAAACAAATTAACAAAATGAATCATGTCCCCAGACCGTAGTAAGAAATATTCCTTTAATTGGATCAATTTAAGCTTGAAGTACCAAACTCCAGCAGTATAGACAACATGTGGCTGTACAGAAAACAAACCAATTATATTCCTTTCTAAAGACACTTTCTGTCTTATCAGTGCTTTACTTGTTTGCCACAATAATATAATGCATTTTAATAATCGGAATTATATATAATATAATAATAACACATAATAATGTACTTATATAGCGCCTTTTTAAACTTAGAGGTATTCAAAACGCTTTACACTGCATCTCATTCACCCATTCTCACACACACACACACACACACACACACACACACACACACACACACACACACACACAGCAATGACAGCAGAGCTTGCCATTGGGAGCAACTTGGGGTTCAGCCCAAGGACACTGTGGGCCAGGAATCGAACCGCCGACCCGCTCTATCACCTGAGCCACAGCCATATTTATTTAAATATAACTATTTATAATTATTTAATCATTATATATTGAATTATTGTTATTTACGGGGCTTTATCAGCAAATACTGATATATGTGATTCATTGTGATTAATTAAATTAATCTATTGCCATATCATGTAATTAACTCGATAAAAAACTGAACAGCCCTAGTTTCAATGCATTTGTGAAAAATACATTTCAGAACTGTGTGAATAATAGTCAAAACAAACAACTTGCACAATACCACTAAAGCAATGACACACTGCATCTGCTTTGTAATAATTCAAAAAGTTTTTCTTTTTCTTTTCTTGTGAACACATTGTTTTTGTCTTGTCTTGTCCTCTCACTTCATCTTTTGGATGTCTCTCTGTCAGTTTTGGAATCCCTCTAGTTTGTGCTCACTATTTAGTACACTTTAGCTTTTTAATGCCCTACATGGTTTAAATGAATGCATAGCATTTATATCAGTAAAAGTTACAAAATGAACTTGGACCACCTGCCACAGTGGCTGGTGAATGACCAATTTTACCTGCCACTTTGATTTTTTTCCAATCCACTTTTTTTCCTATTCAAATAAAAATGTGAAAAAAAGCCAGATGTAGGCCATGCATGTCAGTAAAATGTTTTAATAATGCTTTAATATAATTTTTTATAATTAATTCTATTATTATTACTGTGACTATTTAACATGACTATACAATAGTGATATATTTCTGTAGTATTTTTTTCCCCCATTTAAATGGAACTTTTATTTTGGCGGAAAACCGAGCAAAGTCCTCTAAGTATGTATTGTACGTTTTTGACGACAGCTTCACAGCTCCTGGAAACCAGTACTTTACATGACCCAGTGTCATTATTAAACCGCAAAATACTGTGATTTAATTCAATAAATATGCAGTCTGTATGTACTGTGCACTTTAAGGTGAATGCGCACTCGGCTCTCTGTTGTCTATTACACACAAGGGCAGACGTGTTGTTAATGAAGTAGTGTTTTAAGGTTATGAACAGCTGACTTCACACATTCACTTTGAAGCATGCAGCACATGCAGAATGTCTGTTTATTTAATTAAATCACAGCCTTTTAATAATCACACTTGGACATACTTTAATTTGTACGCTCAATGTTTACACAATGTCACTCTTACCTCATGTATACGCTGTAATAATAATAATAATAATTGTGGCTTTTGGTATCACACCATTTTTACGAGTTCAAGACCAAGAATGTCAGCACAGTATCGGACATGCCTAATAAATAGAATCATTTTTAAAGGTAGTCCCAGACTTTTCTTTGATGTCTACAGGAAAAATGACCTGAAACAGCCTTCTGTAGTGAGTTGAAAGCAAACCGTGTCTTCCATTAGGGATTGTTTGATTCGACCATGGTCGTGTGACCTAGGGGCATGGGGTCCGTGTCTTTCTCAGTGGTTAAGACATGTTACTGCAGTATCTGAAGAGGGCCATCACATCAAGACCCCTAATCAAATCACTGACTCTAAAGCCTCAGGGATGGGAGTATACAGATGCATGATGGCTCCATTAAGTGGAGTTACACAGGTCAGGACTGGTCACATTGACTCAGCTTAAGAGGTTACATCTGTTAAACTAGCCTCTTTTTGCCTGTGTTAGATATTGTCAGTCTTAGATTTGCATTGTTGCTTAATCATAACGATAACTGCCATAGCAAACACCACTAATAATGCTACAAAGTCTCTCTGTACAGCAAAAAAGAAAATTATTTCGAAAAAAGGGAAAGCATGTCCCATGTTGCTTTAATTTAGCATGTAGAGACTATTGTTTGTACATTTGCATCAGAGTCTGTATCATTTGTCTTGAGTGAGTCTGGTTCACATGCGACTGAGTACCTTCAAGCATTACTTTCACTAGAAGTGATCAAATCAAAACTGAGCAGAAACTGATTTCTTATCTCTTAAGATGCTGCATTTCCCTTTTTCCACAGAGCCAAGAGAAAGAGCATTACGAATCATTTGATTACTTTTGCCTCAAATGGAGACCGAACAGTACAGCTCTACCCCAGGAGCCCTGAACTGCACATAAAAATCTAATTAAATCCTGCAGTTTCTGTATTTTAAAACAATAAATTGAGATAAAAGCTGTTATTGTCATGGAATGGGACTAAATGGAACATTAAAAGTTGTATTATTTTAAGACTCAAGACAATCTTTGTACTTTGATATACTGTATCAGGCTTTGGGGGTTTGTGTAAATATGTTGCATCCTTGTCTATTGTAATGTGTTGAGGGTATATGGACCAACGGCAAATATTTTAGAAATCAAGTTTAAAACACATATGCCAATTTATGCCAATTTCGTAGAAATTTCATTGTTGTATTTATGTTGGTTTCATTTCATGCATTTGTTTCATGTTTCATGGCAAAGTTGAATAAAAAAATACTTTTATGACATTTTCAACAAAACTTTTGTTTTAATGGCTTTAAGTGTTCAAGCCATAAAGTAATAAGTTAACATGTTTAATATATTCCATAAACCTTGAACTAACTATCTATCTATTCCATCCATATATATATATATATATATATATATATATATATATATTAATAATAATTTGCCATGGTCTCCCATTCACCACTATTGAAGCTTACCCTGCAATTGTTTACTTCTGCATTCTAAAACCTGGAAGTGTGAAAAGGGTTTATGTTTTAGTTTTTGCATCTACCAGCATCTAAATGTCAAAACACACCAAACCACAATCCCTAAAAAGAAGAAATACAAGATTATGGCAGAAGTTGCACAATATTTTTTTTTTCAAAGCATGTTTTACATTAAGACTCACAAGCAATCTCAAAATAGATTTATATTTAGATACTGAATTTTTATTTATTTTTTTTATCATAGAAGAGGTCTGTTCAATTCATATGCATGAATTGCATTTCTAATGTATAATGTCACATCATTGACCCAAATCCTAAACATGATGACCTTGATTTCCCACTCAGCTATTCTTCATTAAAGCTCAAGACAAAGGCAGTTTAGCAGATGTTGGTCATCTCTTCGACAGCTGATCGCAAGGAGACGTTAGGACCACAGGCAGCAGTGAGTAAGATATGCCCTTCCTTCATGTTCCATATGGTGGAGCCCTGGACGATAAGAACAACCAGCTGTTAATTTCTACACTTTATAAATTGATTTAATGTTTGTTATGGGAATACAGCATTTTCAGCACAATGTAACAATGGCAGTGTGGCATAGATCTAGATTTGTATACATGTTACTTACCGAAGCAACCTACTTTGTGCTGTATATTAACACAATATGTTATACCCTAATATGCTTCCGTTACAAGCAAATGGCAATATTATGACAATAGAAACTTCACATGAATACATTAACTTAAATAAACACCAAATCGAGTGTGTTCAAATGTTCTGGGTCGGTTCATGCATTTTTACTCATCATATAACTCTCCAATCAAAGGCCAACTGTAAATGCCTTCCGATGCATTCGAAACAAGACATGACTCTGCTAAGGGTAAATGCATATGGTTGTTCAGGCCACATAAATAAACTTTACTTTTCCTAAACATAGCCAAAAAAAAAAAAAAAAAAAACTTGTCACATTGCTCCTGTTGCCTTTTGTACTACAATCGGTGAAACAATCTCCATTTTTTTTGTTTGTACAAGCCACATACAGTGCAACTAAATTTCACTGCCCAGCATTATAATCATCAGAGAAGTGAACCCTGTTATATTGGTATATAGCACAGGAATAGATCAGATTCATATCTGTTTCATGGAGAAAGTCTAAATGGAATATGCATATTTAATCGCACAGAAGTCCAAGCATCTCAAGAAGCATGAGGTGACTAAGTGTAACTAACCATAACGGGTTTTATCCTTCATCATCCCTATAGTTCAAATGAGACCCACACTTTCAGGAAAATTATCCTTTTTCTCACTCAAGGGGATTTTTTGGATCTTTAGTTAAAATGTATACCTTGTTTGGGTTCATAATTGTAACCTAAGGACCCATTGTGTACCTTTAAAGATAAATGCATATGTTTTGTTCCTCTTGGAACAAAAATTTACCTGCACAGTAACTTTTTGTCTCCTTAAGGGTGCAAATATGTACCTAAAACAACAGTACACCTTATTGTTTGCTGTTGTACCAAAACATAATTTTCGAAGGCTCTACACCACTGCGGTGAGGTATGGATCAGATTGGAAAAGACATGTTCTTGGTGGTCCCATGGACATCCCTTTGTAATAACCTTCTGTTATTACCTCCTGAATGGCCCTTGCAATAATCACATTCTGAAGTAGCACAAAATGCTGGAACACTCCAAAACGGAGCTTGTGGCCACAGAAGGATGTAATTAACTCTTATTGAGTTTCATTATCGTGGAGAGCTCTCAGCTAGCATGTGGTTCAAGTGTATAATTGTCATATTAGATTCGATGCCTTTTAGAGATCAAATAGAGTTTCAATCAAGTTGTCGGAGGCGGCTTCAGGCAGACACAGATGTCAGTGACACCAGTCTGGCTGTTTTTGTTGTCGCATGTCTTGTTAACCAGGAATAATCCGTTACATCTGCTTTAATCTTGCTGTTCCGTCTCAGGTGCGAGTGACGGGTATGAAGACATCAACTTTTGTGACTCTGATTTGTAAATACTGATTGCCGTTTGAAGATGAGAATGGCCCAACATATGTTTAGAAGCTCCAACACGACTCTAGACAATAGAATACAGAGTTCCACATTTTTCTGCTGCCTCAGTACTGCTCCACGACACAGCATCTCCTCTGGTAGCACACAACAAATGGTTTGTGCATTAAAAGGCAACTTTATTTGAAGACACTAGAAAAGAAGGTACAAGAAGAAACATAAGTGGGAAAGCCAGTGTGGAAAGGCAATAACAAATATCAAACGAAAATAGCAAATAAAGCCAGAGAATTTATGGATAATGCATTGCTTCAGGAGCGACTTTTGAAAAATGGCTTTGAGTTTTCCTCTTCCTGTTCCCCTGTGAGGAAACATAAATGAGGGCATTGATTTCTGCCCTGCCTCGCCTTTGGGAGGCAGAGTCTGACAGATGGGGAAACAACATTCGGGGGTTGGAGGTAATAAGGAAAAGTTCTCCTTTAGGGGAACATGCTTGGAGTTGAAGATACTTGTGAGCTTCCTGATGGCACCTCAGAGGACCTTCCTGATATTTTAATTGCTGGAAGATGAAGAAGCTGATAGAGCTTGCATCAGTCAAATACAGTTCTCCAGATATACTTCTGCACCAAAGAGAGCTTTAAAGAATGTGGGGATTGCACTAGTTGACTAGTTCATTCATTCGGTGACTTGTTGACTAGTCAAGTTGACTTCAGTTGTGCTTGTTTTATACACTGTGACAGCAGGAGTAGAATTGCTCTCCACAAAATGCCTGTATTCTCACCTGCATCATCTCAACGGTGCAGGCACAGCCTGCCTTCGAATTCCTGTACCCTTTGATAGTATAGACTTTTGATTAAGTACTTTCTATAGGTATGGAGTTGTTTGGTATAAATACATCTCTGGACATACTACATTTAACATGTTGGCATTGTTCTTTGACCCCTGTGTTCTTAGACCTTCAACAAGTCAACAATTGACTTGGTTGTTCATAAAAAGTACTGTTCAGATTAACCACAAGGAAAAACGTTCTTGGTTCCTATCACACTTACACTTGAAAAGAGTCAATCAGCTCACAGTTCACTTCTGGAATCTGAAAGTTTCTTCGAAAATTTCTCATTTACATTCCACAGAAGAAGGTCATACAGGTTTGAAACAACATTAGGATGAGCAATGGAAGGCAAAGGGAAGAAGAACACAGGGAAGCGGGTTTTCCAGGCTCATGTAAGACTTTTAATCAGTCACTTCAGTGCTTTACAACTTCACAAACTCATCAGCTTCACAGGCATGTAGTCACTTAGACTCATCAGCTCCACAGGCACGTAGTTAATAAAACACATCAGTTTCACGCACACAATAGATCAAACGCAATAGCTTCAGAAGCACTGTGGCCTTCCTTGTGCTAGTCACTCTCCCTTCTGTGCTGGTGGCGTGGTTGCTTATATGCCTCTCTCCCCATGCTAACTGGAATTAGAAACAGGTGTTAATCATAATCTAGCACAGGTGCAAGCACCCTTCCCACTTTTGATCTCCGGACAGAGGCTTGACCACGCCCCCGCTGCCACACTAATGTAACGTAAACATTGACCTGCCGACTAGTTCACTTGTAAAAAGAACAGCCTGATCTCGTGAAAATCATGTGACTGTGGCAACATTTTTGTAAAATCATGTGGCAGTTTTTAAGTCATTTTCACACCTAAATCACCTCAGCACTCCAAATGGTCTCAGAGGGATATAACGTGTATATGTGAACAACCCAAATGATCTCAGACCGCACTAAAAGGTCCCAAAAACTAACCATACTCAGACCACCACAGGTTTGTTTGTGGGTCCTTTTGTGGTTTGATTGATTAGTTTGATGTGAAGGCAAAGAGGTACCATTTTGTTATGACATAGCTAAGTACCTGAGTGCTTGCCATACATAACTGTATTACATAATCACCTGATTGTGATTGTTTGATGTTCCAATCACATATTATTGAATAAATAAAGGAATTTTAAGCAAATGTAGAAATACCATGACAGCGTTGTGTCTCATTTCTTGTATTATATGAGCACTTCAATCCAAATGAACCAGCCGAACTCGAACAGCATCTTAAGAGCACGTGGTGATGTGCATGATGTCCGGACAGGTTCATACCAAACTCCTGCGAAAATACAAGCAACAGCAACCATGTAATTTTGAGTGCTTCTATGTTAGTTCTTTGTTGCTTGCGCAAACTTTGATTAAAGTCACAATAAGGAAAAATTGATAATGCAGCCAAGGACAAATTATTAGAATCAGAAACGATTAGTTCACCTTTGGAATCTTTTTGCCTGAGTTGTTCGCTCTTTTGTCACGTGACAGCCATATGTGCATAGTGCATATGACTGTCATGTGACAAAAGAATGAACAACTCTGACCAGAAGAATCGAGAGGTGAACTAATCATTTCTATTTCCTGTGTGAGCAATGCAAAGCATATATACGGCTGTCACGTGACAAAAGAATGAACGACTCAGATCAAAAGAGTTGAAAGTTGAACTAATCATTTCTGTTTCCTGTACGCAGTTTTCACATAACAAATGAACGGAGGTTGCACAATGCACATGCGCGGCCAACACAAAATGAAATAATCACTCTCTGAGACTACTCGTTCCTCTGAATCACATAAAAGGTTTGTTAAAATTGAAATAATCATTCATGAATGACCCATCACTAATATGAATAATGAGACACGTAAAAATAATTTAGCAAAATTTGAGGTAATGCGATTCTTTGAGACCCAGTTGATAAAGGAGTAGTCAAGTAAACCTCAAAAAGGACCTTTAGAAATGTGTATGATGATGGGATTGAGTGAAGGCAAATGATTTGGTGTATCTCAACCCTCTAATGCAGATTCAACACGAGTGATTCTTGCTATGTGTCTATGAATAGGCAAGAGGCTGTAATGTTCCTAAAGACCATTCTAAGATTACAGTTCCCCTTCTGTCACTCACTCGACGGTAAAGCGTCTTTTTCAAGATGTCTTTCCGTTTGTGTGTATTTCCTGGTTGCGGTCGTTGTCTCTCCCCGTCTGATGGCCACAATCGCTGCCTCTCGTGCTACCCACGCAGAGTCAGCATTTGTGGATGGTTCATGCCCTCACTGCGAGGGCATGACCATGGCTATGTTGCAGTCGTGGCTCGCCCTCGTAAGAGCGCAAGCCACCCCAGCCGCTCCTCGACTCGGTCATTCTACCTACGTGTATGAGGCAGTGTCGGCTAGCACTGGTGGCGATAAGGGGACCTCAGTGGGAGCCTCTCTGCCACGTATAACGCCACGGACCTCCCACTCCCCGTCACGCTCGTATGCTCCAACCGAGCGCTGGAGCAGGGTTTGCCGGTTCGCTTCACGGCAGACCCACGATCTCGTTCGGAGTGCCTGATGACGATGAGATCTCGATCGTGGCATCGGAGAGTGGGTTCGTCATGTCTGACGCTCTGGTGGACCAAGCGGTCGTGGTGCACTTATGCCCGCAAAACGCCTCCACCTGGCGGAACCGCCCGAGGCTCCCATCCAGGGCCTGTAGGCGGACGTCGTCTCTGACAGCTAAAGCCTACAGCGCCACTGGGCATGCCACCTCCGCCTTGCATTCCATGGCACTCCTGCAGGTGCACCAAGCCAAGGCACTTAGAGAACTACACAAGGGTAGTACTGACCTGGGTTTAATGCAGGAACTGCGCTTGGCGACCAAGTTCGCCCTCCGGGCAAAGAAGGTCACGGCACGGGCTCTCGGGCAGGCGATGTCCACCTTGGTGGTCCAGGAGCACCACCTCTGGCTCAACCTAGTCGAGTTGCGAGAGGCTGACAAGGTACATTTCCTTGACACCCCCATCTCCCAGGTTGGGCTGTTTGGCGACACCGTTGGAGACATCGCCCGGCAGCTCTCAATGGTGAGGAAGCAGACAGAGGCTATACAGCACATCCTGCCCAGGCGCAGCCACAGACAGGGCCGGCCCCGACATGGAGCTACCCGCAGGACGGCGTTGCCCCCTGCCTCACGGCCGGCCGCCAAGAACCCCAAGAAGGTTTCGAAGCGCCCCTGAGATGGGCAGCCCCGGGTCTCAGGAAACTGCACTACGGGAGCTGGTAAGTAGACAACTCGCTGGTGGAGAATCCTTAGAAAAATGGTCTGTGGTACCCACTTTTTCAAAAAAAGAGCAGTTTCCTCAGCCCCCGGGCTCTATTTCCGGTCTCCCCAGCCATCGTTATCACGACTGCCGGCCACCGGTTCTCTTTGGCAGGTAAAGCGCCCTGGAACCGGTCCTACCTCTTCCACGCGCCCAGCCGTGGCACCACCCCGAGGACGAAATTCTTCCTACCCCGTCCCAGTCTGTTCCGGGAGCGGTCACAAGGAGCCAGGTAAGTGCTTCGATGTCCCTAGACTCAGCACCCCGGGCTCCGCCCGGTCGCGAGGCCCCACCCGCCAGTACGTCCGGCGCTATAGACCCCTTGGTCCCTCTCGCACGGAGCTTGGAGCAACCCATCGCGTTGGCTGAACAGGACCATCCGACTCGGCTATGCGATTCAGTTCGCCAGGCGCCCGCCCAGGTTCAACGGCTGCCTTGCGTGCAGAATTCTTCATCGTACTCAAAAAAGGCAGCGGGTTGCGGCCAATCCTCGACATAGAAGTTCTGAACCGGGGTCTGCACAGACTCTCGTTCAAGATGCTCACGCAGAAATGCATTCTAGCAAGCATCCAGCATCTGGATTGGTTCGCGGCAGTAGACCTGAAGGACGCATACTTTCATGTCTCAATCCTTCCTCGACACAGACCCTTTATCCGGTTTGCCTTCGAGGGTCAGGCATATCAGTACAAAGTCCTCCCCTTCGGCCAGTCCCCTCGTGCCTTCACGAAGGTCACAGAGGCAGCCCTTGCCCCACTGAGGGAAGTGGGCACCTGCATCCTAATCTCGATGACCAGTATGGACTTGGATTCGGTCTCAATGATGGCGCGTCTCACCAGCAAGCGTGCACAGTCAGTGCTGAGCTGTCTGCATATGTTCAGATGGAACACGTTGGTCCCACTGAAATCCTTTCAGAGGCTCCTGGGGCATATGGCATCATCAGCGACAGTCACACAGCTTGGGTTGATGCATATGAGACCACTCCAGCACTGGCTATAGACCCGAGTGGAGAGATGAGTTCTCGTCACTTAGGCTTGTTGCCACTCTCTCAGCCCCTGGTCAAACCTAGGGTTCTTACGGGCAGGAGTTCCCCTAGGCCAGGTCTCCAGGCACGTCGTGGTTACAACAGATGCCTCCCAACGGGGCTGGGGTGCCGTATGCAGCCCTTGGACTGGCCCACGACTGCGTTGGCACATCAACTGCCTCGAGTTGTTGGCAGTACTACTTGCCCTGCTTTTTCCATTGATCCGGGGCAAGCACGTGTTGCTCTGGACGGACAACACAGCCGTGGCAGCGTATATCAACCGGCAAGGCGGTCTACGCTCTCGTGGCATGTCACAACTCTCCCATTGTCTCCGCCTTTGGAGTCAGCACCGACTCAAGTCGCCGCGACCCACTCACATCCCAGGCTACCTCAACAGCACAGCGGATGTGCTGTCACGGCAGGTTACATGCAGGGGAGAGTGGAGGCTCCACCCCCAGGTGGTTCAACTGATCTGGAGTCGATTCGGCCAAGTGCAGGTAGACCTGTTTGCTTCCCCAGAAACCTCCCATTGCCCACTATGGTACTCTCTGACCGAGGCCCCCCTTGGCACAGAGCTGGCCCCGGGGCATTGCAAGTATGCGTTTCCCCTAGTGAGCCTACTTGCACAGACGTTGTGCCAAGTCAGGGAGGACGGGGAGCAGGTCCTCTTAGTGGCCCCTTATTGGCCCTCCCCGATTTTTGTTCACGGACCTCACGCTCCTCGCAACAACCAAAGCCACCTCTACCCACCTGTGTCCGGTGCGTGCTCTTCGCATGTACTTGGAGCTTTAGAAGCTCCAAGCAGCTCTTTGTTTGCTTCGGTGGACAGCGGAAGGGAAGCGCTGTCTCCAAACAGAGGATAGCCCACTAGGTCGTCGATGCCATCACAATGGCATACCACGCCCAGCAAGTGCTGCCCCCTGCTGGCCTATGAGCCCATTCTACCATGGGCGTTGCAGCTTCTTGGGCGTTGTCCCACAGCACCTCTCTAGCATATGTAGAGCCGCGGGTTGGGCAACACCTAACACCTTTGTGAGGTTCTATAACCTCAGGGTTGAGCTAGTTTCAGCCAGTGTGTTATCAGGTGACACAAACAGGTAAGTTCAGGTCAGCTGGCTGGGTGTATTGCTTGTGCATAGCGCCTTTCCCCTCCCTTAAGGCGAAGACGTGCGCTCTTTACCCAGTTGCGTTCGCAGGAAGTGTGACCCCTGGACGTTCTTCCTCCCTAGCCTAGTGGCCGTCGAGTCTTCGGAGAGGCTCGCTGCCGCCCCGGTACGGGCGTCACTAGGCCCCCATACTGAGGTAAGTGCTCCACATGTACTGGTTGTCCCCTTCGGCAACCCTGTGTGATGTATTTCCCGCAAAATGGTTTCCCTTCCGGTAAACTGCGTCTTCGGCCATCTGCCCTGGATCGCCATGTTTGTAGTAACTCCTCCCCCCTTGAGTAGGATCTACCACGACGCCACTCCACACGATGTGCTTCCGCTCCTAACCGGTAAGACCGTGTGTATATCACCTAAATCCACCCTCCCCTCTCAGGGCTGGGTGTGGTCTTGTTGCACTGGCTACGTGGCACACAGAGGTCTGTCCGTCTCGCACCGCCAGTCTGCGTAACTCGGTTCAGCTCTTGTGGCGTTTTCCATTGGGACCCCTTGTGTCAACTCATCAACACAACGTCGGGTGAGTGACAGACAGGGAACGTCTCGGTTTCTGACGTAACCTCCGTTCCCTGATGGAGGGAACGAGACGTTGTGTCCCTCTGGCCACAACATTAAACCAACCGCTGACAGCGCCGGGTCTTTGGCTCGGCTCCTCAGTGCGATACTTGATGTGTATTTGCAGCGTCACTCCTTTTATACCCGTAAGTGGCATGCAAATTCCACACGCCAATTCTCATTGACCTTTTCTCAAGATCAGAGGTGTCTGGGCTCCGCACGAGCGACCCCTAGTGTCAACTCATCGACACAACGTCTTGTTTCATCAGGGAACGGAGGTTACGTCAGTAACCGAGACGTTATTTCCTGTCAAATAAGAAAAAAATGCAGCATAGCAGGGGGAATTTAGAGGAGATAGCATTGACTTCATTGTGTTTGGTGTTATTGTGCATTGGCCCTGTTAAATCTGGGTTGGGGGAAGGGGGGCTTTTTTATTTTTCACCTTCTGGTTTCATTCATAGCTACTCGCCCATCGCTTTCAATAGAAACATGTTTTGTGCAGAGCAAGCAAGAACTGGCCCGCCTCCCTGCTGAAGGAGTACAATGGTTCACCCTGGTTAAGTTTGCACTTGGAGGTGGAATGAATGAATCATATGACTGAGAGGCCCCAGGTTTAAAACAGAAAGACAATGCCTTCAGTAGTGTTCTAAACCTTGAACCAAATCATCCAGCTTTAACATTAAAGGTCAATGATTGTTTTATTAGCCACCACTTTCAGTGAAAATTTTATTTCCAATTGCTAGGAAAATAAAGTTAATGGGTAAAATGTAAGTGCCACTAAAGTGAGTTGTATTTTTAGTTGTAAATGATGTAATACAGTCAACAGGAAGGCATATTTTATTAACTTTACCACCTAACACAACCCAACCCTAAATCTAAACATTAGTGACAGAACTCCCACTCCTTGTGCGTATATTATGCAGTCAGCGTAGGGCACCAACTCCCTAGGAGGGCACCATCTTACCCTAGGGGGGCAACAGAAACTCTTACCAGCTGCCCTTCCTCACATGTTATACGATAATCAAAAACCCGATAGAAGTCGCAGAACACAGACGAATGCATCGCAGCTCGCACCTCAACAGATTATCACCTCGCACCGTCCAGGGACTTTGTGGTATCATCCTCGTGTGCTCAACTTGTAAATACGATTATAATGACATGCCTTGATGTCATGTCATGCACCCAAACATGAGCTCTGTTAAATAAAGTAGAACCAATTCATTCAGGAGAGGAAATGTGGATTCTTCACTGCACAAACAGATGAGAGAGAATGTTTTTTCTGCTACAGCTGGTTGCCAAACCCACTCCTCCAAACCCTCGTGGGCTGAATTCCAGCATGTCTGTAAAGTGTTGCTCGCTGCCTTTCCTTCTAACATCTGCAGAGAGGACAAAGAGAAACTAATGCAATCACAGGCTCATTTTATGCTATACAGATGGATGGAGAGACTGCAGTGGAGTGGGGAACCTTTCTACTGCCTCAGCTATGTGCCATGTGATACTGACCACACAATACAGGACTAATTGAGAATGTTCTTTCCCATCCAGTTTTGGGTGTAAACAGCTTTCAGCTTGACCAGCTTTCCTGAATACTTTCCTGAGTTACATGAGTTTAATAGGTTAAGCCACACTCTAACTTCATGATTTTTGGTTAGATTTTCCTTTCAAAGACAGATTTCTGAGGTCTGTGAAAAAAAAACCCTGGATCACAGCCAAATCAGTGCTTGCTTGGTTTCCGATGCTCATTAAGTATAAGTTGTTCAGTGACGTTATCTGAGACAGTCATGAGCTGTCACAGACGCTGTGATATTTTCAAGCTTGTTTGATATTATCACTACATAATCTTGTAGCGTGAGCGATGCAGCAACAGCGGCAAACTGCTCCAACCAATCACGTCTTATCATGCACTGTTATGTACAGGTATGGAATTTTGAATGCTATTTGGTTTTATTGTAATAAACTAACAAGAAATAATTTTAACAGGTAAGTATATGGTCTGTGCACTCTACCTTTTTTTCAAAACAGACACAGAGAGCCTGTCTGTGTCTTTCCAATCTTGTCTGCCATATTTGCTTTTCTTCTTTTTGTTTTTTTTTAGACAAAATCAGTTAGAAAACAACTTTTGGACAGGGAGCTGATTTGATTTTTTTCCGCTGTTGTTTGGGGATGCTTCTTGGCCAAATATCTTATAGTTTGTGCACCACCTTCGCATTCTGTTGTGTAGTAAGTACACTGTTACGACAAGAAGTTTTCAAGAAGACAAGAAACCCCATTGTGAAATGTGAGTAGTACAGCAATTAATGTAGGCAGACAGTCGTGTAGTGAGAGAGTGGCTATAGGTTTAGGCGTTTGTTCAAATCCCTAACCAAAGTGTTAACAATAGTGATAATTGTGAATGGTAATGTTGAAAGCAGTACTTTCAAGTCCTTTCTACTTCATAACAATACTCTGATGATGCAATGCTGGTGGAGGATATCACTTCCTATCAGTACCTTCAAGCTGGGCACTTCCACTCCGTTTTTTTTCCAAATGATAAGACAAACACTGGTTTTCTCTAATCTGTGTAATCCAATAAGGATTGTCACTCTATTGGAAGCTTGAGGAAACAGATGTGTGAAGATAAGCGAAATGTTGACCTGATCTTGCTGTGGAACATGTGCCCCCAAATCTCTCTCTCTCTCTCCTTCTTTTACTATCTCTTGCTCTCTATCTCTTTAGTCTTATATTTATTTTCAGTTTTTCCTTCCAGTTTAGTTGTTTTCAATAGTTTTAACTAGTTTCACTATGTTTTTTTATTTATATATATATTTTTTTATGTTTTCTATTTTCAGTTTTTTTTTATAATTTTTTTTTATTTTTTATTAGGGCTGCCCAAGTTAATTTAACTTATGCCATTTAATTTTTAAACACACATTACATTTCTGAAGGTCGTCTTCAGGAAGTTAACAATCAGTTACTTTTGTTGGTGTAATGTAATTTGTCAGGTTTATTTAGTCAGATTAAATTAAATTTTGGACTTGAATATAATCAGTTAAATTAGATGTTCCCACATGAAACACATTTTCTTAGGTTATCTGAACAGACCTTTTTTCTGTGTAGTGTTGTCACTATCTAGTTTAGTTTTAGTTAGTGTTGTATACTGTAATAGTGGCAGTGGGTTGCTCAGTGGTTAAGGCTCTGGGTTACTGACCAGAAGGGTGGGGTTCAAGCCCCAAAACCACAAAGACACCACTGTTGGAATAGATCTATTCAATTTGCATTTGTTACCTTAAGAAGCTATTCCTAATTTAACCCTTAAATTTAGTTTTGTTGATGTAACCTATTATTTTCAGGTTGATTCAGTGGTGTTAATACTATTACTTGAATCAAACCAATTAAAGCTGTGCTATGTAACATTTTGCTCTCTAGTGACATCTGTGGTTGATGTTAAAAATTGCAAGCAATCTGCAGAAGAACACTTTACGTCAGTCGTGTTTTGACACTGCTATTCTAGCGGATGAATCTGATGGTTTGAGCTCATCTGGACATCGCTTGTGTGATCATGACTGGGAGATATTCAGAGCCGGAATCATAACATGTTATTTTCATGTTGGTATTATTGTGTTACTTGATTAAACATTTAAAAATGAAATATTTCTTGCATTGTTGAAGATAAACAACACTTTTATTTACATATTTTGAATGAATGAATTTGACACTTATTTGACACATTTCTGACACTTCACTCAAAGCGCTTTTACATTGAGAACAGGAGAAACTCCTCAGCCACCACCAGTTACCAGCATACATATGATATTCAAGTGTTTCATCTACTTTAATGCTTATATTGTAGCTAACTAAACTTGTCAATTTAAGAGGTGAAATTCGTGATATGGCTGATACAAGTTCAGTGTAGCACTTTATTGTACTACATAAAGCAATGGAAACTGAAATAACACTGTAAACTAAAAAAATAAATCGAGTGGGGGCCTGGTTAGCTCAGCGAGTATTGACACTGACTTCCACCCCTGGAGTCATGAGTTCGTATCTAGGGTGTGCTGAGTGATTCCAGCCAGGTCTGTTAAGCAACCAAATTGGCCCGGTTGCTAGGAAGGGTAGAGCCACATGGGGTAACCGCCTCATAGTTGCTATAATGTGTGGTACTCGCTCTCGTTGGGGCGCATGGTGAGTTGCTTGGATGCTGCGGAGAATAGCGTGGAATATGCTCTGCATCTCCACGGTAATGCGCTCAACATGCCACGTGATAAAATGCACGGCTTGACGGTCTCAGATGTGGAGGCAACTGAGATTCTTCCTCGAGTCACTACGCCACCACGAGGACTTGGAGTGCATTGGGAATTGGCCATTCCAAATTGAGGAGAAAAGGGAAGAAAAAACACAAAACATAAATTGAGCAATAATGATGGGGATAAAATATACTTTATTAAACATGAAAACAATATGCTTAATTATGCAATATAACATGAACAATTTCAGAAGTTGTACATTTATTAAACATGCACAGTAAATTCTCCCGGCAACATAGATACATCATGATCGGTAAACACATGGGTAATGTTTGATTCATAAAAGCATGACAATCTTAAAAGACAACACACTGTATCCAAGCATTATATCAAGTAAACAACCTCACCAAACAGATAATAGATAAACATCCATCCAGCCTGCAGCGATGCTCTCCTGAACTGTGTGATTATGACTGAATGAACTCCTAAAGCGACTAAGATAGCCGGTCCTTCTTTTCTATGTTTACGGACATAATGTAATGATGCTTACGATCTTAAAATACAAATTACTTTTATAGGTTTACCTAAGTGAAAAGCTTACATAGTTCAGCTTTAAAGTGGATGTTACTACATTAAATAATTTTTTTAGGTTAATATTTTTTGTAAAGTAAAATTTAGTCACAAGAATATATTTTTTGTTTAGTTTCAGTTTTTCCAATTTTGTAAGTTTTTATTTTAATTTCAGATAATGTTTTCACATAGTTTTCATTTTTGTTTATATCATCTCTCCCTTTGTCTTCCAGCTGCTTCCGTCCCACGTTTTGGCCAGGAACAGTCATCTCAGCTTGTCTAAGGCCAAGTGCTGCCTTCATTTTATGATGGTGGGAGTGGAACCAACAGACAGTTGAATCATTCAAGTTTATTTGGATCTGTCAGGTCAGTTCTCAATGTTTTCAGTGTGTGTTACTTAAGAGTTTGATTGAAGGCATATGAGTTAACACTGAACATTGACTGCTAAAAAAACTAATAGACTCACAACCACATTCCACACAGTCATTACTTGTTTATGATTAGTCTCAGACATTGCAAGTGGGGCTTGTAAATAAATAAATAAATAATTACAATATGTTCATTTTTTGGATTTCTCAAAAAATCTCATTGGTCAATGAATGTTTTGGGAAAAGAAATATGCTCACAACCTTTGGTCACATAACAGATCACTACAGGGTTTCAGAAGTAAAGATTCCATTAATTTGCTCAATAGATAAATGTATATTTAGTGATAACGTACACCGATCAGCCACAACATTAAAACGACCTGCCTAATATTGTGGATGTCCCCCTCATGCCACCAAATCAGTGCCAGAAGCCTTGTGTGAAAATCACAGGAGATCAGCAGTTACAGAAATACTCAAACCAGCCCATCTGGCACCAACAAACATCCATGCGATTATCTAATCAGCCAATCATGTGGCAGCAGTGCAGTAGATGTCAACAGATAATGGCCAGACTGGTTTGAACTGACAAAGTCAGTTAACCACTCTGTACAATTGTGTTGAGAAGATTATCATCTCTGAATGCTATTCTGAGATGCGGGTTGATGCTGTTTTGGCAGCACCAGGGTGACCTACACAATATTAGGCAGGTGATTTTAATGTTGTGGTTTATTAACCTTGTTAGATCAAGATCAAGACCATGAGCCACAATCAGTGTGATTTTAACTTAAAAAAAAAGTTGTGTAAAAAAATAAATAAAATAAAACAAAACATTTTGTTAATTATATTTTATACAAATTTACACAATTTAATTTGATGATATTTTTTAAATCAAAATGTGCAAGTACTGCAAATTTCCATTGAAAAACTACACTACCCATAATCATGATAATAGAACCACCAATCAGAGAACCACATAAATGGATATTGTGGCTAAAGGGTCCAGCAGCAAGACAACGCATTTCAATTAAATAATGTTACTGTTGGTTTAATGTTGATTGCCAAACATAATGCGCCATTCTTAAATGTGACTTTAAATGAAAATAATAATATTAATGCAGTGATGCATTGCAAGCATTCTAATAATTTAAAATAATATTTGTATTTTCACCTGCAAGTAAACATTTCTGTGTTTTAGTGCTAGATTTATTAATGACAAAGTGAATGGTGAAACTATATCTTTAAAATAGCAGAGACATATTTCAATGTTAAATTCATGTATTCATACAATTTGGAAGGCATATTTCACCACTGATCTATTGTGTTTCGAAAAAGATTCTGAGGTGAGCAGACATGGAGGACATCTTCAAAGCCAGAAGGACATCAGAAGAAAGTGAATGATCCGGCTCTGTCCTCCCTGCATACTTAGAATACATTTCACATGCAGCGCTGCTGGCCAGCCTGTCACAGGCATCACACACCATGCCGTCTCACAACTATTCACTTGATTTACTTTTAACATTCAGTTAAACTCCAGAGTATGCATTGACTACTTTTACTTGCATTTACTTACAGTTTATTCCATGGTATTTGCAGAAAGCAGCATTCTGACACGTCATGTAAACGAGAGTGCCGTTTTCCTTACGCGGGTTAAGGGATTAAGAGAAAGTGATTTTAACACACCTGGGTTTCTCCAGGAGAATCTGGTTTATCTCCTGGAGAATCTTCTGGTAAATGCATAAGTGGCATTCTTACAGGTTCTTGAAGAGTGTGCATATGCGTGGAACATACTGGATAACGGAAACATCACAGGATAGAGACCAACAAGTCAACACAGCGGAAATATTTGAACATTTCTGGAAGTTCAGCAGGAGAAGCACATATAATCATAAACTGTACCCATTTATATACCATACACTTATTTCAAATATTGACTAATGTCCTTCACATACCCTCAAGTACATTTGGGGAATCCAGGAGTATGACGTAAGAGGGAAACCCACTATTGCAACGCAATTCCACTGCAGGTTGTGATAGAAAGGTAAGGAAATAAACACAGCAATAACTCTGGAATATCTGGAAATAAAGAGAAGCTGCAGAGAATAAAATAGTGAAGTCTTCCTCGTATGCCATGTTTGTTATTTACACAAGCGTCCTGGGGAAATTACATTGCTGTTGAATAAGCTGCTTACTGACCAAGCTGCATGTAGACGGGAGTATAGAGAAAGCCAGCGAACACTGCTCATGTAAACACAGACACTAGAAAACCTTTTATAGCAAGAAAGCTGCTTAAGGATTGAAATCTGTGTATATGTAAACAAGCTCACTGTTATTACCATTCTAAAGGATATTACATCATATGCACAGAATTTTACTTAGGACACACTATAGGGCTATATAATTACACTTTTTTTTTAAATACTTCTGAACTTCATACAAGGCTCTACTTCAGATTATACAACAATAATTTTCTCAAGAAATTTCCTTTACAGCTGTTTGTTGCAGTTCATAAAGGGTTAAAAGGTTTACCAACATTCTCATATAGAAACCACTATATGAACATTACTATAATAAAATTTTTGCAAACTGAGTTTTACGTGCTGCATTCTATGTTTCACAACAGTTTCCTGTTGAAATGAACACTAGAGGTGCTAGTGCTAACTGTGCGTTTTATTCACTTTCACACAAATCATGAATACAATGGCTGAATATGACTTTATATGCATAAGCAACACAAAATTATTTGGTTGCTTCAGAAAATGTGCTTTTCACCTCTCCTTAGCTTTGAGGACACTATCGGTTAGGTTTAGCAGTTGGTTTAGGGTAAGAACATCTGTTTTGTTCACCTCTCATTTGCTTTTAGGACACTATTGGTTAGGTTTAGGTGTTGGTTTAGGGTAAGAATGTCTGTTTTGTTCACCTCTCATTTGCATTTAGGACACTATCGGTTAGGTTTATGTGTTGGTTTAGGGTAAGTATGTCTGTTTTGTTCACCACTCATTTGCTTTTAGGACACTATAGGATAGGTTTATGTGTTGGTTTAGGGTAAGAATGTCTGTTTTGTTCACCTCTCATTTGCTTTTAGGACACTATCGGTTAGGTTAAGGGTAAGTATGTCTGTTTTGTTCACCTCTCATTTGCATTTAGGACACTATCGGTTAGGTTTAGTTGTTGGATTAGGGTAAGAACTAGGGATGCTCATTTTGACCGTTTAACCGTTAACCGATAGTAAAAATTTTAACCGATTAATACCATCAGTTAAACGGTTTAAAACCTTTTTTTTAAGCTTGTTTTTTTTTTTTTTTTTTTTTGCTGCATGGTTTAAAAAACAAAACTATGTATTAACTCACGGGGCGCATCGACACGCGCAACCACACAAGTGCCTGCAGACATTTTTTTACCGAGCAAGCAAAATGAAGCGATCGAAAAGAAGCACTGTGTGGGACCATTTCAACAGAAAGGGCGACGACGAGGTTACCTGTAAAATATGCTGCGCTGTTTTAAAATACAGCAGTAGTACAAGTACGATGCAGTATCATTTGAGAAGCAAACATCCACAAGCATCGAGTGATGAAGGGCAACAAACTTTGCCCGCCATGTTATCAGGGAGAAGATGCGATGCACGTCGATCTGAGGAGATAACCCAGAGAATCTGTTCAATGGTTGTAAAAGACACTTTGCCCATAAGTGTCGTCTGTGGTAAAGGTTTTCAAGAGCTACTGGGCTATATTGAGCCCAATTACGAAATCCCATTTTGAGGAGAGAAAAAAATCGCTTAAATCACAACTCGAAAGCACAAAGTGCGTGGCCCTTACGACTGACTGCTGGACGGCACTCACAACGGAGAGCTACATAACAATAACGCGTCACTACATCGATGAGGACTGGCAAGTTAATACAGCTGTCCTTCTAACACAGAGTATGCCTAGCAGACACACAGCTGAGAACCTTGCAGCTAAACTAATTGATGCGGTGGAGACATGGGGACTTAATGGGAAAGTGTCTGCATGTGTCCATGACAATGCACGCAACATCGTGGCTGCAAACTCTCCAGAACGGGTGAACTGGGAGTCGGTTCCGTGTTTTGCTCATACACTACAGCTAGCTGTAAATGATGGATTTAATGTGTTCGTGCATCGGGTCATCGTTGCAGCTGGGCGCCTGGTTAGGCATTTTAACCACAGCACCCCTGCATGCAAGGCACTGGAAGATAAACAATCACAAATGAAACTTCCGAAACACCAGCTCATTCAGTCTTGTAAAACAAGATGGAACTCGGTGTGTGACATGTTCGGAAGACTTCTCGAACAAAGGTGGGCTGTTACAGCTGTTCTGTCTGACCGAACGGTTAGGCTGCAAGATGCCAGAACCCTGCAGATACGAGACGAACTCTGGCAAATAATGGAGGAGATTGCACCCGTGTTGGAAACTTTAAAATGTGCAACCACCATAATGTCATCAGAAAAGAACGTTTCAATTTCCAACATTTACCCCATCACCTTTAGCCTGCTGAACACACACCTGATGAGAGCCGAGGATGACGGCCACAGAGTGACGGAGTTCAAGGCAAAGGTTCGGCACTCCTTAAGTGGCCGCATGCAGGTAGTTATTATTATTAGGCTATTATTATTATTATTATTATTACTATTATTGTCGTTGTTTTGCATTAATTAGGGGGTTATATGTTCTCACAGGTTGACAAGGATGATCTGGTGGCCAAACCTGCGCTGATCGCCTCTGTCCTGGACCCTCGCCATAAACATCTCCCTTTTTTTGCACAAATGCAGAAAGAAGCCGCAAAAGCAAAACTTATTGAAATGTGTGCTGCTTTGGAAATGGCCAATGCGGAAGATGAGACAGCGGTGTCTGCTACCCAAGCTGGAGATAAAGACCGCAGCCAAAGTAACGCCATGATGATGCTCCTGGGAGATGACTACAGCACCCCTCGTCAAGCCACTGATTATCCAGAAGAGGCTGACATCTACATGAGAGACAATCCTCCATCTCTGGATAGTAATCCTCTTGACTGGTGGAAAGCAAATGAAAGGCGCTTCCCGAAGCTGGCCACTCTAGCGAGACGTTACCTGTGTATTCCCGGGACATCTGTCCCATCGGAGAGGGTGTTTTCTGCCACGGGTCTAACCGTCAACAGGCTGCGCTCCAGACTAACCCCAAATCACGTTGACATGTTGCTTTTTTTAAATAAAAATTAGACACGGTGTGGATTGAGGTAGGGCTGCTATATTTATTTAACGAAAAATCTTACTCTGACGGAAAAAAATGCCGGTTTTTGAAAGCTTCGTTCAAACGGATTCATTGTTTTCTTTTTGTCATGTTAATTCGTTAATTATCTAAGTTTAAAAATATATATTAAGTGTAGGCATATTTTCCTGTTTTGTTCACCTCTCATTTGCTTTTAGGACACTATCGGTTAGGTTTAGGGTATGTCTGTTTTGTTCACCTCTCATTTGCATTTAGGACACTATCGGTTAGGTTTAGGGTATGTCTCTTTGTTCACCTCTCATTTGCTTTTAGGACACTATTGGATAGGTTTAGGTGTTGGTTTAGGGTAAGTATGTCTGTTTTGTTCAGCTCTCATTTGCTTTTAGGACACTATCGGTTAGGTTTTGGTGTTGGTTTAAGGTAAGTATGTCTGTTTTGTTCATCTCTCATTTGCTGTAAGGACACTATCGGTTAGGTTTAGGTGTTGGTTTAGGGTAAGAATGTCTGTTTTGTTCACTTCTCATTTTAGTGCAAAACATTACATTTTCAATTCTAGGAATCAAATGCATTCCATGTTTCACAATAGTTTCCTGTTGAAATGAACACTAGAGGTGCTAGTGCTAACTGTGCGTTTTATTCACCTTCACACAAATCATGAATACAATGGCTGATTATGACTTTATATGCATAAGCAACACAAAATTATTTGGTTGCTTCAGAAAATGTGCTTTTCACCTCTCATTAGCTTTGAGGACACTATCGGTTAGGTTTAGCAGTTGGTTTAGGGTAAGAACATCTGTTTTGTTCACGGTCTCATTTGCTTTTAGGACACTATCGGTTAGGTTTAGTTGTTGGATTAGGGTGAGAACATCTGTTTTGTTCACCTCTCATTTGCTTTTAGGACACTATCTTTAGGTTTAGTTGTTGGATTAGGGTAAGAACATCTGTTTTGTTCACCTCTCATTTGCTTTTAGGACACTATCGTTTAGGTTTAGTTGTTGGATTAGGGTAAGAACATCTGTTTTGTTCACCTCTCATTTGCATTTAGGACACTATCGGTTAGGTTTAGGTGTTGGTTTAGGGTAAGAATGTCTGTTTTGTTCACCTCTCATTTGCTTTTAGGACACTATCGGTTAGGTTAAGGGTAAGTATGTCTGTTTTGTTCACCTCTCATTTGCATTTAGGACACTATCGGTTAGGTTTAGGTGTTGGTTTAGGGTAAGTATGTCTGTTTTGTTCACCTCTCATTTGCTTTTAGGACACTATCGGTTAGGTTTAGGGTAAGTATGTCTGTTTTGTTCACCTCTCATTTGCTGTAAGGACACTATCGGTTAGGTTTAGGTGTTGGTTTAGGGTAAGAATGTCTGTTTTGTTCACCTCTCATTTGATTTAGCACATTCATTTTAAGGCTTATCTTCAAGTTTCAGGTGAGGGAGGAACGTTTTACTCATTAAAACTCCATGTAACATTTTATCTTTAAAAACTCATCTTATTACGACACCATTTTACTCAGTTTTGGCTCCCCCTTCAGGACATTTCAGTGAAATGAGACCACAAGAGGTGGTGGTGGCGTAGTGGCTAGAGCACAGGGCTGCTAATCAGAAGGTCGCTGGTTCGAACCCCATGGCCACCACCATTGTGCCCTTGAGCAAGGCACTTAACTCCAGGTTACTCCGGGGGGATTGTCCCTGTAATAAGGGCTCTGTAAGTCGCTTTGGATAAAAGCGTCTGCCAAACGCTTAAATGTAAATGCATAATGAAGCACGTAATTTCGTTTTGCAAAAGTTGTTTTGTAAAGTAATTTTCATGATCAAGCTGGAGTTTACATATACAAAGCTATATATAAGCTCCTCAATATAAGTATAATTTCAGGTGATGTGGTCCTGTTTAGAAACCTCGGCTGAGCTTCTTTTGAGTCTTACAGTTATTGCAACTAATATTTGTCCCAAGCACTTGATTTGTGTCACATTTAATGTGTAGAGGCTTTACGCTTCTATCTTGTACAGATAAGTTCTTATCCTCATGTCCTCTTGCCTCTGCACTTGAGACTGTCCATCAGGTTCCTCTGTCTTTTTTATCTACTGAGAGAGATTGAGTCTCATCTGAGAAAGTGTGAGTGAAAGAGAAAGTGCAGAGTTGTAACAAGACAAGAAGCCAATCAAAGCGCATAGCTCTGATGGATCTTTCAGAGGAGGTGATAAAAGCCTTTGAAACGTGGTCTGCTGAAGCCCCCCAGCTAGGCTCGAGCTTGGCCTACTGACCTCAGACAGCCAGAATCCTGCACATCTATTTCTGCAGGAGACACATACACATATACACACTGATACTCATCTCGGACCTGCAGTGAAGATCAGTAAGAAGTGAAGACTGGTGCCATGTTTGTGTCAAAACTCAACCAAGCCCTTTATAGACTGGTGGACAGTGTTGGATGTCTTCTGATTAGAAAATAATTTGTTACAGTAATTGACGTTACATTTTAAATTCTTGTAGTCAGATTCATTCACAAGACAGATCGTAGTGATCAAATGTGATAGTGGCTGCATTTTGACTTTTTGAATGGCAGTATTGATATGCACCACTATAAAGTTTTACTGAAAATGCTATGTTGCAGATTGAAGCTGGTGGAAATGTTTGATTTTAAATGTCTTCCATATGCCTTCTGATTTGAGATTGTGTGTGGTTTTTAAGTGCCACACAGATGGTAACATTCTCTGCAGTTCTCAATTTAAACTCTGGCTCTAGTGACATAAGAAAATCATATGTCCTCATTGGGGAAGCTCAGCTCTTTCAAACCATACACTGTACAGTGTGAATGGAAAAAGATGTCACACACAGATGTTCATGTAAATGTCATGGAAAAGTTCTTCTTCTGCTCTTTTCACAATGTTCCTGTATTCATGACAGATTCAGTATGCAAGATGTGCACTATGGCCTGGAAGATGTTCTGTAGCTCTGTTCCAAACCCAAACGTGCTGCCTCGCTGTCTGTCCACATAGGCAATTACCATTGAGGGCAGCGTCTTAACTGAAATGAAACCTTATAAATGACTGAATAGAAACAGCAGTTACTCTGATAAAGGTCACTGTGCTTAAAGGGTTGGAGAGCTAGATACCAACAAATAATCTGTGCATTGGTATCCTTCATGCAATGGAGCCATTGGAGCAGGGCATGGTCCAAACAGAGGCTGAAAGCATGCCCCAACAGATAGTATCAGATGGTGAGGAAAGCCCACTTGATGGCCAAATACTCCTTCTCGACTGTGCTGCACATAGTCTCTCTCAGCGTGAGCTTTTGACTAATGTCCAGTACAGCACAGGGCATTCATCCACCATCTGGGACAGTACCGCTCCCACCCCTCTGTCTGATTTGTCCGTCTGCAAGGTAAATGGGAGAGTGAAGTCAGGAGAACAAAATGAAGCCTTGGAAGTTCCCTGGGGTATCAAACTCCATAGCATCTGTCGGTCCTCTGCTTGAGCTTGAAGAATGACCTGGAATCCCTGCTGCTGTTCCTGGCACAGCTCAAGCAGCGCTTGATGTTGCTTTTGGTGGATGCTGGTGAGGGTCTTGATCAGATCGGCAAAGGGCAAGGACTCCATGACGGTGTAACTTCCTCCAAATTCCCTGGTTTTGGCACCACGGTGACAATTCTCTGGCTTTCTTGTGAAGGAGGAAGTGGGAGCTGAGCAAACAATCCAATGTAAAAATGGTGGTTTGGACTGCCCATTTATCCCTCTCCAGCTCTCACTGCAAAACAGCTGTTAGAGGTGATTTCCCACAGGTGACAATACTTACTGCTCTTCCTCTCCCTGCCTCGCTCTCTAAAGACGTCGCTCGGCCATGCCCACATCACCACAGTCACACAACACAACACACTTATAGAGACTCCATTAATGCTCACTGTTAAAGTCAACATGTTGAATGAAAACACATTCCTAGTCTAAGACGTCGTCCACACTGATTAATTTTCATTTGAAATTGCATTGATTTCACCATGTTTACACCTCTCATCCACACAGGAATGCTTAAAAACTGCTCAATTACAGCATACTATATGAAAACGATGCTAGTGAACTGAAATGTCATGCTGTGTTCAATTCTTTGAAACACTTGGAATGTTGGAATTTCCAACTTCACACTAGGGATGGCTGTGGCTCAGGTTGTAGAGCGGGTCGGCTTCTAATCGCAGGGTTGGTGGTTCGATTCACGGCCCACATGACTCCACATGCCGAAGTGTCCTTGGGCAAGATACTGAACACCAAGTTGTTCCCAATGGCAGGCTAGCGCCTTGCATGGCAGCTCTGCCGCCATTGGTGTACGAGTGTGAATGTGTGAATGGGACACAGTGTAAAGCGCTTTGTAACCTCTAAGGTTAATATAAATGCGCTTTATAAGTGCAGACCATTTACCATACTTGGAAAAGTTAAACAGAATGCAGTTGAAGTCAGAATTCCAACTTGACATCTCATGTGGAAATTCACAACTCTAAAATCACTGTGATGTAACACACACTTAGGCCTTGTTCAGACTGCCACTAAAAAGCTGATTTTTTGCATATCCAGATTGTATCCTGATGATTTTTGTATAGTCTGGTCAGCAAAAAAACACTTTAGGAGTTGGTTTCAAATGCGATTGAAATCAGATTTTTTTTCAGATGCGTCTCAGTCTGGGAGCTCTGGCTGCTCAATTCGGATTTCAAATGGTATTTCAAATGGTCTCTTAATGTGACACAATGATGACTTCTAAAATCAGTGACTGCAGCATGGAACATGGAACAGTTCTGCACCGCGACTGGTCAGGGCGCTTATTTGGAGAGCGAGATGATGCACCTCCATTTTTTCCGCATCTGTTTTGAAAGCATCATCACGTGGGTATGCCTACGTCATTACCAAAGCAACCCATGCAGATAGGTTGGTTATGTCTGAAAGTGCAAATCTGATTTGATCACTTGCAATTAATGGTGCGGAGAGTCTCCCAGAAAAAAATCTGATTTGCCTGCCGTCTGAACATAGCCTTATAGATCCAATCAATCCCAGATAGATCACCCTAAAACAACCGTAAAAGCAATGATTTAAACAAATTTACAGCTCAAATAAGTTTTAACATAAAAATGAATGTAATGTGCTTTCATAAAATTATAAGCTTATCATTTCTTGCTTTTAAACCCCCAAACAATTGACCCTTACAATGTAAGTGTCTCACTGTAACCTTGATTTTTGCTTTTTTAACAAAGTTAGAGGTGAGTCAAAATAATTGTTTGTTGGGATCCACGTTATGCCACAAATGCTGTTAATTGAGTTTAACTTGCTTTGAGCTCAGAATATTCCTTTAATTTGAGCAGAAAATAATTTTGATTCTTTCATCCATGGTACACTGTAAAAAGATGTAACCTGCACTGTTCCCCTCAGGAAATATTTCAACCTGATCTAACCCTTTAAATTTGTTTTGCTTGTGTAATTTATCGTTATTGATTTCCTATGAAATAATATTTTTCACTTGAGTAATTTTCTGTATTTCATTGGCTCTGTACTTGTACTCTGCACAATGACAATAAAGTTGAATCTAATCTAGTGCGTGAGATTGGGACAAGGAAATCCAAAAAACGGTTTACTATGTCATATCTGTCAGGTTGGGCTGCTCTCTCTCAGCATGCACTTCCCCTGCCTGGAGTCAGGTGAGAAAGGTTACAGGTGCAGCAGGGAGAACTCCCTTGAGGGGAACGTCTAAAACATCATTCACTCAAGAAAGAGAGAGAGAGAGAGAGAGAGAGAGAGAGAGAGAGAGAGAGAGAGAGAGAGAGAGAGAGCAAACTGCCCTACCTGAACATAATCTGTCTCTGTACCACAGCCGTGCAGAGAGCATATTCTGCATATATGCACATGCAAAATAGACAGACACGCATGCACACTGCAATCTTGACATATAAAAGAGCATCTATAATTGCATCTCAACCTGGAAAATGGAGGGCAAAATAACCTCCGGGCTTTTCATGCAATATTGCAACCAAGTCACAGAAAATTAAGCAAATGGGGTTCTGTCTGGTTGAGCACGCTTGTATTTAAGGCTCATATCTGAATTCAGTTCCTGAGAAAGATAGTGAGGCTGTGTGCTTGTTTTTGAAAAGAGTGTTAGTTTTAACCCACCTGAGCTGGCGCTATTTTGTAGTGTCAAGAATGCATTTCCTATAGTCCACATACGTGTTTTACCTGAGAGAGGGGGGTTGCTGGGAAAGATGCCAAGAAAAGCAAAAGATAAGTGAGGGATTGTCACTTGATATGTTTGTCCTCCTGAGCTAGTGGCTGCTAGGCAATACACGTCTAGCACAATTATTCATATCCTCATACCTTTAGAAATTGTGCCCATTTATTATGTTCATATATTTATTGTATTTATTCTTAAAAACTGATAACAATGATTTTTCCCTTCAGAGAGTTGAGTTGAGGCCAATTTCCAGTATAATGAGATAGACAGTAATAGAAACTTGTGGTCAAGATTTAATTTTTTTTTTTTATCCTTTAAATATGCCAGGAAATGTCACAGCATAACAGGGTTGAACAGAAAGTGAGGGACAAGACACATTCAGCATTTTCTCAGGAAAAGTACAAAACATTTTGAAAAAAAAATAAAATAAATAAATAGATATGGAAAGCAATACATTTGAATTCCAATTAAAGAAATGAATACACTTCAATATAATTATTTTTTCCAAAGTCAAAGTACCTATACATCCAGATGTATTAATATCTTGATATCCTTTACACTCTAGTTCAAAAAAAACTTTTTTTGTATCTTCATTTTTAAGGCTCTTTATGGGTAAATCCTAGATATATTGGGTTCCCAGTGTGGCTCCATGCACAAATGCTTACATTTTACACATTTGTAATGGTTGAAAACCAAATGTAGGTCACTTGAAGCTAGTTCTTGTCAGACAAACAAAGCTCAGAAGAACAAATAATGTTGAATATAGAAATGTACCTTTATTTATTCACATGAAACAATCTCGATGTTTAAGGTAGGGGAAAAATAATTTTAACCGATCTACAAAATCACTGCATTTCAAAGTAATATTTCAAGTAAATATTGATCTACGACATCTAACATTTTGGCTTTCATCACCATACATGCTTAGCTTTGACCAGGAAAACAATTATCAAAAAGTTAAATAATTATATCAGTAGTAACAGAGATCTTTTCTACTGAGATAGCGAACTCAGCATTATTACCATAGGTGAGAGTGTCGAGGAGAAATGGTCTCGTCTCCTCATTAGTGCACCGCCAAAGAATGTCTATGGGACCACTGTGTTATGTTTTTTCTTGCGAAAATTGTCTCCAGGGCTCTGGTAGTAAGTCATAGCAGACTCTTCTCCCAGTGAAATCGGAAAGTGTTGGTTGATCAGCTAAAATCAGTCTATCCTTATTGAAAATCGAATCATTGCACACAGTGGCCAAAGCAGTAAGTACTGCTGGGCATATGGGGACGTATAAGCTCCATTTTCCAAATGAAATGTCCATGGAGGGGCAACAAAAGTAAGCTGTGAATATATATACACACACATATATATATATATATATATATATATATATATATATATATATATATATATATATATATATATATATATATATATATATATATATATATATATATTAAGCTGTACAGGCTGTAATACAGAGAAGAGGAATGCATATTTTATAAACTCTACCCCAAACCTAAATCTAACCATCAGTGGATTATTTTAAAAATAATTTATAAATGCATTGTAATGGGTGAGCAAGAGAGAAAGAGATTAAAAAAAGAACCAATTTGGCAAACTTTCCATAAAACTAAAGTACAAACCAAGCGTAGGAAGGCACATAGAAAATGCTCTTTGATGCTGCTGAGTGCTGATGGCCATGGAAGGGCAGGCTAAATGAGAAGACATGTAATAGAGCAAAACAAAAAAAAAACATTTGCCCAACTGGTTTGATTTTCTGCTTACCAAACGTTTTGGCTCTGAAGGTTTTTAAGATGTGAAGTTCAGTGTAATCGTCTGCACCCTTCCCCTTACGTGTGGCCCCAAAACACTCTTTCTGCTTGACTTTTATTTGAAATGGAGATGAAAAGAATATTCTAGACTCTGATTGGCAGTTTTTTTTTTCAATTACTGAGGCCCTGATAAGCAAGAGGTGCTTTTCACATGTGAGAGATTGGTGTTGTAAAGTTCAAATAAATCAGGTTTCTCTATTGGTCTTTCTAGTTAATCATTTTTCAGCCTGAGGGTGAATTAGATTTTCATGTAACAGAAGTACAGTGCAAGCATTACCATCCTGCCTAGCAGAATGGGGGTTAATGGGAAATTTTCAATGGCTTTCATGGGTTTAAAACAAAAAATTCTGACTTTGCTGTTATGTGATACATTTGTTTACTTTGGCTTTCAGCCAAGCATATCTGGAACTGCTTGCATGAGCTTGTCTTTACATGTTGTGTGATTTCTGTCTTAAGCAAAGCAAAAATGACATAAACTGAACTTTTCAACTGAAATTTGATGTGTGATAACGGTAGATGGATGCACTAACATATCATCAACCCTAATATATTATATTTCTTTTGAGTACAGTATTAATTTGACTTAGTAACAGCATCTGAAGTGAAGTAACTGAAGGATCTCTTGAGCTCATATGTAATGCAGCACCCACTCATTTAAGTAAGCACCTCACAAGGGTCCTTAAAATCAAGTATCATTTGGTCAAGTTGTCTGCATTGATAAGTGCCCACCACTGCTATCTGAAACAATAGACATGCATTGTACCTGGTACAGTAAAGTTATTACTGAAGAAACTAGTTTTGTTCTCATTTAAAGGCTTTGTTGCCATCTTAGGTGCATTTTTGTGCAACCATTTATGTGATTGTGCAAGTAAATCCAAGATAGAGTAAACATAATTTGTGTAACACTATGTAACTTTTTTTTGTTAAAAAATAACAAAATGTAATTAATGAGAGAGTGCAACAAAAATCAATCTTCCAAACCATGTCTTTACGCAAATACACTTTGATAAACCTACAATAATTATTTTTAATTTTAGAGCTGTCGGGACGGATTTCGCGGGAAATTGCATACATATGACATTCGTCCATTTGAGTTCACGTGTTGACGTCATATCCATACACAGAGGAAATAAGCTCCGGCTATTGTAATGCGTGTGTGGCAGTAGCTGAAGCTGAAAGTTTGTTGTCACAACGAACGAGAAAAATAGACCATGGATCATTCAAAATGGCAAACCTCCAGAGAATCACCGATTGTAAAAAATAAAATAAAATTAGTTGCTATCATGGGCTATTTGGCCAGAATATCTTGCAGTTGTAAAAACTTTACAACATTTGATCTTATCAGACTAGCAATCGTTATGTCTAATTTTAACGAATGTTGCCTAACTTTTGTAACGTCATTTATTTCAAAACATTAATATTTCCAGTAAGTCAAAACAACAGCATAAGATATGGCACTTATCTGTTCAGATGACATGTTTTTAGATATCCGTCTTTTCCTTTCTTTCGTTATTTGTCCATTCGCTCTTATAAAATATCCAGTATCCTTGTGTACACTGTTGCATCGAACCACATTCATCTGCACAGAGGAACAGAGCCAAAGCACAATTTACAGCATTTCCAAAACAATGTTCTTCCGCAGTTTTCTAATGTATAGATCAATAATTGAGAGTAACAGTTAGGACCGGAAGTAAAAATCCCATTCATTTTCTCTATAGGCAAACTGATTTTTAATTATATCTTATAAACCTTTAAAGACGGACCTACAATGAGCTCAAAGTTGTTCATTGATGGTATGTGTTTCTAAAGCTATTAGTCTGTCATTTAATTTTACATTTTTTATTGTGTTTAATAGCACAATTTATGGTGAATAACTACACTACCCATGGTCCGGAAGGGAAACAACCGACCAATCAGATAATCACAGCCAAACAAGCTCTTTTATCCACTTCCACGATGCACTGTGAATGACACAATCATGTTGGTCTCCATACACTCTCAAAATTCTTATATATTTGTATATATATCAGAAAGTTTATCATCAAATGTAAAAGACAGTATATTATTTATATAATAATGGTTAACAATTTAAAATCAATAGTTTTATATTTTTCAATATTTGTGATCTAATTAAGTAATTCACAATGCTTCATGGGATTGTAGTTCTTGCCCTTGGGAAAGACGTTATGTACACAGTCTTGTACCTTTGTCATTTTGTCCAATTTTCAAATACTTTTTTGCTCAAAACCCAAGTTTGTAACGTTGTGATTCATTTCAGAGTATACAAGACTACGTACTTAATGTTTTTCCCAAGGGCATGAACTACAATCCCATGAAGCATTGCGAATTACATAATCAAACAAAAATTATGGAAAAATATACAACTATTGATTTAAAGTTGTTGATCATACATATTCCACCCCTTGTGTCACAGGTCCTCAACATGCCACAAGCGGGATTCGATACCTTGGTTGCTATTGTATCTCTTAAGGCCAGGGGAGTGAGGTTCACACACCCACAGCTATCACATATCAGCTTGCTACCAGTACATTCACCCCCCTAAATCTCACTCCAATCTGGGTCACTGCACCAATGTCACTGGTCCTACTCAAACCGCCAAGAGCGGGATTAGTACCGGTGATCCTCAGCATGGAGCCGAACGCACTAGCAAGGAGGCTATAAAAGCCTCGGTTGTTAGTGCGTCTCTTAAGGGCAGGAGATTGAATTCAATCTGAATATCTGAATTACAAAATGCATTATCAGCCCTGCATATTATATTCATTGATTATTTATTTATATTTATTAATTTAATGATCATGTATTATTTATATTAAATGATCTTTATATGGGGGCCACTCTCAGCAAATGACATATGTGATTTATTATGATTAATTCTATGAATGAATTGGCATGTCATGTAATAAATCTTATTACACAATTTTAATTGATTGAGAGTCTTTATACATTCTTAAACAAATTACCCTTAATAGGCCGTCAACGCATGTGTTCATGTAAACACATTAAACAGCATACCTTTATTGGTGTGTAAGGTCATAAACAGCGTACAAATAAACCAACATGGAACTGCCATTCTTACCGGTTTATCCAATCCTTAGACCTTATTCACGCTAGCTCCATCTTTGATTTTTAATGGGAATGACAACAAGGCTGTGAGTGATAGATTGCAGTCTCTTCAATGGCATGACCGGTAAAAACTGTATAAAGCGCCTAGATCACATATGATTTTCCACAACTCACGTTGTCTGGAGTTCTTTGTATAATGAATGTTCTTGGACAGATATTTTATCAATGTTTAGTCCACGGAACGATCCAAAAACACTTTAAATTGCAGTACAGCCCACAGAAAAGACTGTAAGTCTATCCCTCACAGCCTCGTTGTCATTCCTATTAAAAATCAAAGATGGCACTGGCGTGAATAAGGTCTATGTGCTACACGGTTTGACATCAAAAACAGAGAATAATGTGATTTTAATTTTTTTTTTAAATAAGAGGATGTTTGGGAGTTATCAGCATATTGTTGTGCATATTAACAGACTCTCCGACATATGCGAAATGTCATTCATTGTGATTAGTTTGATTAATTAACCAACGTATCATGTACTTAATTTTAAATGTAATTGATTTGCAGCTCTCATTTAAATCCATTCCACAGGGTTCTGCAGTGCAGAAAATGCGAAAAAAGCTCCAATTCCATGTAGGCCCGATAATAGCAAGAGCTAAAATAGCAAGCTAACCAGAAAACAGAGGCAAACCAAAAAATAAAAAAGCTGCTGCTGTTTGTGAAATTGGTTGCCTGTACTCCTTCCACAGTAGTCTTGATATGCAAACAAATCTTTAGAACTGCTACATTAAACACTTATTTATGCTTGCGTTCAGTTAACAACGTGCTTGCCTGCATCTGTACCTCTAAGGAGATGGGGGATGGAGGGAGACAATTGCACAGATAATCTGCAATGCATTAGCAAACATGCAAACAGTATGTTACAGCCCATTAGTGGTTAACAACGAGAGCATCTTTTCAGATGCCGCAGATGGCCATTACTGTAATACAGCCCATCCTGGCCTTCCTCTCCCCAATGACAAGGTCCTTCCGGCACTGACATTAGATCAATAATGCAAAAGCCTTCTTAAGCTCCCTCCTTGTGACTCTGTTTAAAAGGGCCCTCAAACTAATGATGCAGGTTAATTGGCTTGTCATCATTTGGGAGTTTACCTAGATAGAGAGTCAGAGAGAGAGGGAGAGAATAAGGGAAGGAGATCAGACCCCTTAAAAGAGTTGTTCTTGGTGACTCCTCTTGTTTTCCATTTTTTATTGGGAAACTAACTGTTTTCTTTTGTTTACTATCATTTTCTGGCAGCCTAGTAGACAGTCAAAGAGTGTTGGGGAATAAATAATGCCCTCTTAAGAGAAAAGAGAAAGGAAAATAGTCCCTATTTACAGATCGTTGAGGGCATTAATTTAACATTTGAAAACATGGTGCAAACACAGATCAGCATCGGTTGTTGTCTGATAGATGAAAGTGTTCAGGTCAGAATAATCTGCTAAAAGAGTAAAGTAAACTACATAACACATTCTGCCTTGCTTCAATAGTCTCGATATGGATGGTTTGACAGTCTGAACCTTTGCAGGTCACGTGGTTGACTACCTCTTCATCAGCCCTATTGCAGGTCAGTTTTACACCCTGAATACCCAGTGCCCAATCGATTGACACAAGCCCTGCTTATTAATCTAACGGCCGGCCACTTTGAGCCTGCTATCTGTTACAGGCAGCATCAGGAGCCATTATGGTGACACAGCACTACATCATGCTGAATAAGTAATAAGGGTGGGCGGTTAGCCCCTCCCCGACCTCCTATATCAGCATTTAGGATAAATGACTTTAGCTGATGAGGTATAATGTTAGCTGATATTTCAGTGTATTTCAAGAGACCTAGGACCAGGATGAGAAAACACATATAAAGAAATAGTTCACCTAAAAATACAAATACTGTAATTGTTTACTCATCCTCGTGCTGCTTCTAACGTTCTTCCAAAGAACACAAAATGTATATTTTTGAAGAATATACAGGCCACTATTTTCCATATTCAGAAAGTGAATGAGGACTGAGGCTGTCAAGCTCCAAAATGAAAAGAAGCACCTTGAAAATGTAACTCTGCTGGCTGGAGAACATTTAAACCACATTTTGGCTACTTGGAACATTCAAACAGTGCCTTGGCTATTTATGAGTCTATGACGGATAAGGATTTTTAAAGGGCTATTTGAATTTTTCCTATTTTCTTTGAAATATTTGAACTAGAGGTTGACCGATATATTGTATATATACACAATATATATATATATATATATATATATATATATATATATATATATATATATATATATATATACAGATGAAGTGAGAAGTCAACATAAACCTTAGCCAAATACATTTAACTCCAGGTATGTTTACACAACTATCATGTACTAAAAACGGACACGTTTTTCCTTTGCGTTTTTGCAAAGTTTCGCGTACAGATGACAATGTAGTCAAAACGACTAAAAACACTGTATTATGCATGCCAGGCCAGTAGATGGCGGTCCCTTTGTAAAGAAACACAACGCACCTGCGCACATAAGCATTCTTCCACAGAGCGGCAAATACATACAATAAAGATGGCGAAAGGATCAAGCAATTTTGGCTGGACGGACAATGAGGTTGCTTTAGTGACACTGGACTATAAAGCATGCCACCTTTTTAAGGACTCCAAATGGTGATCTCATGTTGGTCTGCTTTGCTTTTGGACTTCTTGAATATTTGAATTAATTACTGTAGTGTGGTGGCCATTTTAAAGATTGTTATAAAATAAAGATTTTTCATACATCCAATTTAAGATTTTTCAGCATTTTTTTCATCTCTTATAAAATAGTATTACTATCTATTGTATCACTTTAAAAGAATTGGAATATAATGCACATATCATTTTTTTTTTTGCCATTTTGGAGCTTGACAGTCTTCATTCACTGTCATTATGGAAAAGTGTGGCAAGTATATTCTTCAAATAAAAATGTTGTGTTCCACAGAAGACATAGGGTGCTTCTCATTTCTGAAAATATGCGTCCTCGTTTCTTTTCCTTGCTATCTTTGCTCGCTTCCTAATTCCACCCTCTTAGGAAACGAGAAAAGGATGGAAGGAAAGGAAACAAGGACAGAGGAATCGAAGCAAGACGTATTTGTAAAATGAAATGTCCTTGCTTACTCGTGCGTCACTTCAGAGTGCATTTTTGCAGTACCTAAGCGTGCTTGCCTTAATTTTATTGAAACTTTATTTATTTATATATATTCATAATAAATCCAAATAATTCAAGGTGCACTTTTGAAGTCTTATTTTAACCACAATGGTGAAACAAGAATGATATAAAATTATTTTTTTCTCCCCAATTTGTTATGCCCAATTCCCAATGCTCTATAGTCCTCATGGAGGCATAGTGACTCACCTCAATCAGGGTGGCGGAGGACGAATCTTAGTTGTCTCTGCGTCTGAGACAGTCAATCCACGCATCTTATCACTTGACTTGTTATTATTGGCTTGTTGAGCGCTTTACCGCGGAGACCTAGCACGTGTGGAGGCTCACATTATTCTGAATCCATGCACAACTCACCATGCGCCCCACCAAGAGTGAGAATTAGCGCGTCCATGAGGAGGTTAATCCAATGTGACTTTACCATACCTAGCAACAGGGCCAATTGGTTGCTTTGGAATCCTGACTGAAGTCATTCATGCACAATTTAGGAAAAGAGAAGCACCCATGAAATCAAATAGGTTTGGGATGACAAGAGGTTGAGTATTTGTGGTAGAATTTACAATTTTGGATTAACTATTTCTTTCAAGTATGTAGGGGAAAACTTGTGTGTGAACTATCCAGAACTTGTGAGAAAGACACATTTTGTCGGCGTATTATTAAACAACTTCCTTATGAATCATAAACTCAACTGGCATTTAAATTTGCTGTAGTAAGCTGTTTGACAGATACACAAAATTAGAGATGAGTTTTCTAGCTGTGTAAAATCCATCTCCTCACAGTCTGTCTGTGTGAATGATGGGCTATGTGTGTCAGTCATGCTACTTAACCCTGTTGGAATGTGAGCATATGTGAGGTTTGGTGCCCGTTCACACAGACACACACACACACACACACACACACACACACACGTGTACACGCACACGAGTGCTAGTGACCTGAAGGGACTAGTATCCTGAGGAGTGGGAGAACAGGGGAGAAGTTGTGAAAATATCACTGTGGCATTTAGTCATGGTTTTGCTAAAGGTGAATCTGTATCTGTGAAGGATTGTGTGGAAAATGTACAGATTGCATAACAGCCCTCTAGTTGATATAGTGTATTATAGCCCAGAGCAACTGGAAACTCATGACGTTACTACTTAAATGAAGTTCATATTTTCTCAAATTCAGTGAATGGCAGTTTTTTTTTTAATGCTCTAGTACATACAGTATGGGATATGGAAATACCTTGTTGATGAGAGTGGTCAGCAGAGAATAAGGTGAGAAGAATAGCATCTTAGAATGCTATTCTGAGATGCTGGTTGGTGCTGTTTTGGTGGCATAAAGGGGGGCCTCCAACACAATATTAGGCAGGAGGTTTTAATGTGGTTGTGGCTGGTCGGTACACACAAGGTTTTAATGTAGTTTTTTTTACTGATCTGGTGATTTTTTTTTCTCATGATCAGGTTTTAAAAGTTTTCCAAGATAATCAGAGCAATGAGAATGTTACAGAAGGATTTTTCCATTTGCAACGCTGCATTCAGTTTGAGTACAGCAGTAGGACAATGAATGTGACAAGATGAATGCATTCAGGCAGGCTTCTCTGAGGACTCTTGCTCCTTTTGTCATTGTTGGGAAGAAGGACACACATCACTTTGTTGACTCTGAAAAAGAGTCGATCACAAGTGGGCTTATTAGAATTACTTGGATGCAGAAAATCTTCAGACAAGGACACCAGCAGCGGTTGCAGCACGTACACCTCTGCACTAAGGTCGAAATCTTAAATGGAATAAATTAGAGCTGCGCAGTGCGAGTGAGCACTTTAAACGACACACCATCATTTATCTATACTTTTGAGAGAACTGCAGTTTTTGCCAACACAATGAAATGCAAATGAATGCTGCATGTTTTTTTTTTTTCTCGGAAGACTCTTTGTCACAAAGTAGATGCACACACACACACACACACACACACACACGTTCGCCGGACACCCAGTGAAAATATATCCTGCTCTTGGAGGTCTTGGCAAAGATAGGCAAATGTTCTCGATTCCCGCTAGGCTTGATCTTCTCTGGAGTGCCATGCTGCATCGGCACGTGAATCAATCAGACCTTGTTCTATTCAGTTCCACTTATATCACCCTGAAAATAAATGATTCGTCCCATGGGGGATGGGGCGGGACCGATCAATACGGGATAAGGTGAAGGTCTGTCCGGTTCCGGGCCCTGCAGGCTGACGGGAGGTGAGGAGACACTTTGGCTTAAGATTAAACAGGCTGCTCTTTCCATGAAGTGATTTGTCACCACTCCGGTTACTGCCAGGCACACAGCCCACTCTTCTTTCCTGAAATGTCAGTCAATAACCCCCCAGAAAGAGTAGGGAACGAGTGGGGGTTGTGACACATTGGGTGGGGGCTGTTTGCAAATTGCGAGGGGGATGTAAGGACACTGGATTTTAGGTTGAATACCTTACACCTGCTTAATTTCCATCTCCCATCCTCTTGTCCAAGCTAAGGTCCGGAAACATGAGCCCCCTGACCTCGTACAGCTGGCCTCCATCACTGTTTTCTCCAGCCAGTAAGGATAGGACCATAACAGTGCTTTACCAGCCACACCAAGATACAGGGTTGGGTCCACCACAGTCTTTTGACTATGTGCATAAATTCTGGTGCACTTTACGTCTTATTCTGGCCAAGAATCACCCATGTAGACCGGAAGAGACTATTTGATGACATGCAAAGCATGGTGGAAAACTCATTAAAATAATTGCACTGCAGTATTGGTCCACAACCTGCTTTTCAGAAAAAAACAGAATACATTTGTGGAAATGTGTAGACTTTGTATTAAAATCTTTGGTCCATCCAAAAGTCATCAGTACAGATACCTCAGAAAGAATAAACTTCTACTCACAGATGTCTATTTTAGTTGCTAAAAAGTACCTCACACAAAATTCTTCTCTCAAAGATATCTTTCATAGATTTGATGCCACTACAACATGAACACACAATAAATTAACATGTTGCTTAAAATTTTGTATTTATCCTGAAATCAATCCAATTCAGCCAAATTACTGGCAAGCGGTACTGGCAATTACCTCCATCAATTCCAATGTTAACACATTTCTCTTTAAACTTTACTGATCAGGCGAGTAACCGCCGAAACTCTGGTTCTGGTCCCAGTGAACCATGTAAATAGTTGTGTTCACATAAACAATGGTGAGTACACTTTTGAGGTTGAACTCCAATAACAGTTTAATGTTGGGGTATGGGTTAGGGGGTAGAGGTAATAAAATATGCATTCCTGCTGACTGTATTACATAATTTACAAATGAAATTACAACTTGCTTTTGGTGCCACTCCGTGGACATTTCACCTGGAAACAGGAGCTCGCACATAACCATGCGTTCAAAGTTTCAAGCTTTGGCCACTGGGGGCAGTGATTTTGTATTTCGGTAAGCACAGATCAATTTCAGCAGCAATACATTCAACCTACTGTTTGCAGAATTTACCGTGTGATCAGGCCACTAACCTGGCAAACTCTTGCAAATCAAGTAATTAGTCCTTCCTCAAAAGTGCTCAATTATCTACCCAATGCCTACCAACACAACATTGTTTCCATGTGGACTATTAACCCCAACTTCCAGAAGTTGCATAACGCTAGTCAGCCAGATTGGAACAACTGATTTCAACAGCTCTTGCCATTTTTGTGTAATATGCACCAGTCAGCCTAACCAGGCGGTCCATAGGCATGCCATCCGATGCAGCAGCTAGGTCCACCACCAAGAGAGGGCTCCATTAAACTGGATTGGTAGACCTGTGTTTTCACAGACCACATGCTCCGATTCATTTTTATCACACGAGGAAGCCTGGATTTGGTTAGAAATCCAAGTGTTCAAAAATAAAATGCTGGCAGGGCTCAAAGTGACTCAAAGATTCACAAGTGACTGAAAGAAACATTCTTTTTACTAACTTCATACGTCGTGGCTTTATTATTCATTCTTCGACTATGCTGTGGCCAGCCACCTGCCTTGAGATGTGGAAGATGGTGCTTGTTATGCTTCTAGAAACTCTGGGGAACATTTGAGGAGTGTCCAATCACTCTCGCTCTCTATTAGCGTTAAACATATGGTGGAGGGTTTTATCTGAAAACACATGTGCTGTGTCAAAGTTCCTCCCCAATGTGCTCTCTTCAAAACTCGACTCTGATGTTCTATCAATGTTTCATTGCTTGAACTTTGTAGGCAATGAGGGTACATGACAAAAGCAATTTTTTAATCAATTGCAAGTTCTGCAGATTAGCTTTTAAAACACACACTGTTTAGCATGTTGATGCTTAGTGCCAGATCTTCACTGTGATCAAATGAATGTGTCTAATATAAACAGCTTCTTATGGTTCAGAATGTTCCCACTAGTATGGGAATACCAATAAATTGCTACAGTCTCTAGCATGTTTTATATTTCTTTAGTTTACTGAAGCATACGTTCACTGTATTTCCAGTGCTATATGGTTTGCCTGTTTGTTCAACGCCTAGTTTGTAAACAATCTTGAAATATATTCATACACACAACAGGATGTACTGCATAGCAGAGTGTCTCAGTTGACTGGCTTCATGTACCATGTTTTAAAAGAATGAAGTCACTCTGTGGGGTAAGGTTTTGCAAAAACCATGTTTCATAGCTTACATTTTAATTTATTTTTCTGTCTCCAGAGCATAAATGTTTGCTGTGTCTGTCTCGTGTTTGCAAGATCACAAAAGCTCAGGCTGTATTAAAGACATGAGATTGTAGTATCATGTTGAGACAACCTATTCATAGATAACAGCTATATTAAAGGCAGCTTCAGGGTTCCTCACTCTGTTATCATGATCCAGCAATCGGATCTTTAGGGCAGATTTATTGTGTCCAAGGGTTCCACATAATTTACGTGACTAAGGAACATCTGGATGTGGGTGAATGGAACTGCATGCGTTTATTTGAAGAATGAGACCACTAAGTCATCACTTGGAAAATCAAGTTTTATTGTTGAACTTGATGCAGTTAGAAAATTATGGTCTGTAATGAACTGACTGAACAATTAAAGCTGTTTTTCTTTTCAGCAGGCACGACATAAAGATTTACACTTGTGAAATTGCACACTTTTATTTAATACATATCTCCAAGTAGTATTTTGAGTGCATATTTTATTTAAGTAACAAAGCTGATATAGAAGTTTTTTCATCATGAGCAACCATTTATTGCCATTTTTGCAATCATTGCAGCAACTTTCTTGGATGTGTCTTGATTTTTTTCCATTTCAAAGCTTGTTGCATGAGGCAAGAATATTTCCTGAACACTTTGTAGAATGCACTACAAGTTCAAATGTCTATTAACATTTGCCTTCAGCACGAAGTCCTCAGAGTAATTCTTCATTCCAGCCTTTGATCTTGATTATTTTGATCTTGAATTAGTTTTCTTTGCTGTATTCAGGCATGTTTAACACACAAAGACTTTTGGTATTCCAATTCCATTGCCGTTAATCTGAGGACTCTGATTATCATTAAATTAAATGAAATGTAATGTAACAGGGTTGCAGATTTAGCCTAAATCAACATAATCCACAATACACGGTAGTTTGTGACCAAATTGTGGTTTGTATTTGCTGACATATTATATTTACCATAAATAAAAACAGCTTGGGTAACATGGTTAAATGAGTCTGACGAATGCAGTCAATACTAACATTTGAATAAATATTGAGAAAACCAAATTAGATGATGTACTTCTCTTCTTGTCATGCTCTATGTGTGTGTTCTATCATGTAAAGAAATGCATGCATTTTTTATTTATTTGGGGGAAATAATACAGTATTAGGGTTGCATGCAAAGTTTGGGTCAATTCTATAACTTTTACGGTTTATGTGGAAATAATGACATTGTCATATGATTTGAATTGTTGGATACAGCCGAGAAGTCAAGACAGCTGAGGTAAGACAATCCTATTCTGTGGTTTTAAGTGGTAGGGGTGGGATTGTGGGATTTATTGTATTAGGGTGTTTAAATGTAGCCTCTTTTCATGCTATGTTAATTTTCGGTTTAACAATAGTTTGGATGTGTTCCTTTATTGATTACAATTAAAAAAGAATGCAGTTTCCCCATTCTTTTTACATTTAATCAATAAAGGCACTAATCCAACTGTGAATGGAAAATACACTTTATTGATTTTATACAAAATCCAATGATTTCCTATGATGGAATTTAGTTTTGTCTTGGCATCCCAGTTGATTCCCATTTTGGTCAAATTTCAGCAGGATGATATCATTGTGTTGCTGTGTCTGACGTATGAGGGGTTACAAACACGGAAGTCCTACCATGTCAGAAATTCCACTCCGGTTGGCTAGAGGGAGGAAAACCTCAGAGGCTCTTTCCCAATGGCTCTTTCCCATGCATTCTGCAGCCAATGAAAATGAAGGAAAACAACCCGTTCCCATCAGCTATGAGTGGCGAATCCATGACCTCTATCTAATCTCTTCTGTTTGTACAGGAACCAGAAAGTCCAAGATGCCATTTATATTGCAGTACTCAACACAGTCTTGGATTTGAACTCAATGCCCCTTCTCGCCTCACCTCAAATGTCCCGGTCTCATTACTCGTCCATTAAGTTCATTAAAGATTTATGAACGTTTTTGACTTGCATTTCATAAGCATGATGCTATGACAAGTCACATTCTTACATATCTGCAAGCGTTCCTCTTTCTGACATCAAAAGGAGTTGCGTAAAAGCTGTGTGGGCTGGATGTACAGGCTGAAGGAGAGATTTGGAAACTAACATAATGCTTCAATGCATGTCCTCTAGCCAGACCGGACTGGAACAGATGTTTATAATTTCACATTGGCCAGCTCTAGGTTTGATTGTGTTGTTTAAGTGCCACAAAACTAATCCATCCTTTCTGAGAGGAATTAAGGATTGACGTTGCACTAAATATGTTGGTAATATTTTAGAAAAAAAAGGGGGAATGAGGAATATTTTGTGCAAATGAACTTGGCAGCAAACTAGTGGCAACTTGTTGCCAAAGGTGAACTTGTTGCCACTACCAGTGAAGAGCTGCAAACGTCTGGCAAACATGTGTGGTGAATCAGGCTCATTTGAATGCGAGTGTTAAATTTGAGGCAAGTTTGCCAGAACTCAAGATTTTTGTAAGGACTACTAACCACCCAGAATACCTTAGCAACTGCATGCTGTAGCAATGCACACACAAAAAAAAAATAAAAAAAATCACTTGCAACAGCATAACAATGCCCCAGCAACCACAGAACATACAAGCAACCATATAGAAATAACCTGGCAGCCACCCAAAACACCATCAAATTGTGACAATTCATTATGTATGAGCACGCACCACTTCTTTTTTCTTCATATGAGGTAAAAAACCTTGAGTATATTTTGGTGTCAGAAGTAGGGAAACATCTCTATTGTATACGTGTGTGGTTGCATGCATGCATATTTTTGTAAGTGGCGTGATTGTGAGACATTGGTATCCTGCAAAGAGCTTCCTGTGGTAACGTAAACAGGACATGCTGTTCTCTCTGAAAGTTGTGGCCTGAGTGTCTCATCCTCATGCAGCCGTGGAGGGATATCCCTGTTCCCTCCCACACATGACCCGAACTAACCCAGCCCAACCCTGCCCTGATGATTCACTGCAGAGGCATGGAGCCCCCCGTCTGTGGGTGTGTGCTTAAATGTGTGTATTCTGTTCCATTCAAAAGCATTTTGGGATTGTTTGCAGTTGGCTTGGTTGCTGTTATGAAATTGAATATTAATTGTAACAAATTAAGCATATATTCTCTGAATTTCTGAACACGTGCCACAGTTTGTGTGTACATGCCACATGTTTTTATCAAGAAAATTCACGTTGGATCACAATTTCTTTTTTTCTAGTAAGATCTTTGATATTAGGGCAAAAATCATATTCTTGATGATAATTTTTGTATTTTTTCCTGTACAAATATATATATAAAAAAATCCTTAAAACAAGATCTATTTGATTTATCTTGTTTAAGAAACAACACTGCGTAAGATATTTCTGTTTTTCAGAGAATGTATTTTTATTGTGTATTTTGTCTTACTGTACTGGCAGAGTTTTTATAGTCAAAACAAGTGAAAAAAATATACCAGTGCTGAAGTAATAAACACATATATATATATATATATATATATATACACACACACACACACACACACACACACACAAATAATTTTAAGAAGCATTTTTCTAACTTTAGTTTAAATATTAGACATGGATAGTTTATCCATATTGTGGCCGTTGCCTTTCTTAACAACATGCAGATTTTAGGTGAAAATGTATATGAATGGATAAGGAATTGTGTATATCACAGGTAGATATTGTAGGTTCCTGTTGCTCAACTGATAGCACATGGCACTAATAATGCTAAAATCATGGGTTCGATTCGCAAAAAACTTATACATTGAATTCACTGTAATTTGCATTGGATAAAATCATCTGCAAAATGCTTTGTAACCTGTCACCATTTCTTGTAACTCTCACTATTTTTTAAACACCTCTTTTGCTTCTGTTCATTTTATATGATGCTGTATTGCTTTAAATGAATTGCTATAAGACCAAATGTTCCATATGATCTCTCAATTAACATGAAGTCATAAAAGCATGCATAATAATTATAAAATAATTAGCAAAAAGCTGTGTTCGAATAGTATCAGATGGAGTTTAGCGTCTCACACAGCAGGACATGACAACTTCTTAAAAGTATTTCATGTCAACTACCCATATGCAGATTTTATGACCTCATATTGATTGAGCGATTGCATAGAATATTTGGAATACTAATACAAGGAATACATTTGACACCAAAAGGCTATTAAGCTTTTTTTTGGCAGTTCACTTAAAGGTGTTTAAAAATATGGGAGAAACCTTAAATATACTTACATTTCCCTTTTATATTCACACAATTTTACCTAAAATCATAATGTTATAAATCAAAAGTTCATGACTTTATTTTTCAAATACCCATTTACATTTCTTCCAAAGAGACTAAAAACTGCTGACTATTTCTTTGACATTGGAAAGTAATCATTCTTTTTCTAGGAGGATTAGTATTTTGAAGTTCACACTGGCAACAGTTTTCAAATGTATATGACAGTTAGATTATAGTTCGCTCTGTGTGTCGACGTTTCTAACATGCAGCTTCCTGGAAGGGCTGATAAATGGATCCTGCACATTTTTTCAAGGCTATTAACTTGAGTGCCTATTTATTCACTCTCATTACTTTTTAAACAGCCATAGGAAGTCACATGGAGGTTTCTAAAATCCAAATGTCTCGTGAAGCTATTTAAATACTGAATTTTTAACATTCTGTAAATGGAGAGAGAGATCGCTGCATATTCTCAGTTGGTTTGAATCTGTGCTCCAGTGATGAGACTCTACAGATTGTTAAATCTCAGCATAAATGAGAGCTTTTCTTTTTTTTCTGTGCGTGGTGACAGGCGTTTTCCTTACAGATTTTCTTTAGCAATGATAGAAAAGTGAATGTGACAGTGTGGTCTGTCACAGTGGGGCCAGTGTGAGTGTATGTGTGTGCGTGTGTGTGTGTGTAGACAACAAATATATCCCCTGCGAATTACTGTGATCATCCCAAGTCAGGGCCACAGCCGTCTCCATGGAAATAAACACAAAGACTTGCACACATATACATACACACTTCTGACACAGTTTACTGTGAAGTCCATGACTTCAGTTAGAAGAAACATTTGTGAAATATGACTTTAACCCTCAGAGTGTAGCAGAATTGCAATGTTTGTTTAAAACAAATGAACAAACACTTTAAAAACAATTGTAAACAAACAATAAACACTAAACGTGCTTAAAAATCTAGATTTTCCCATTGCTCTCTGGTCAAAACATTTGGATATTTATAATCAGTGGCCTAAAATACGTTTATGGAGGGAAAAAAAAACAAAACAAAAAAAAAAACGGTTTTTGACAATGAAAACGTCTCGGGTTACTTGACTGTAACCCTTGTTCCCTGATAAAAGCGGAACGAGATGCTGTGCTGAGTTAGCGCTTTGGGAACAACTTTAGGTGTGACCAGCTGTGAATATGTATGCAACACGTCAGTGAACATTGACCGGAATTTATAGCCTCTGCCGGTGACATCATTGGATGCACCTGTAGCAGGGCTATAAATAGATGTGTCACAGGTGCATCGTCAGGTATTTTGTCTGAAGAGCAGTCCTGGGGCATCCCAGTGCGGCAATGAAGCATAGCATCTTGTTCCACGTTTATCAGGGAACAAGGGTTACAGTCAAGTAACCCGAGACATTCCCTTTCAAAAAGCTACACTTATGATGCTGCGCTGATTTAGCGCTTTGGGAATGAGAATACCCACACCACTGCACTGTGGATGTCCGGACCCCTTACGGTTGTGTAGTGTGCTCACAAGAGCGCGAGAGGTCTCAGACATGAGCTTGTGATGGACATAAGAGCCCGGAGTGGCATGAACATCCAAACTATAAAATCTAATGAATGCGTGCGGAGAGGACTAGCCTGCCGCATCACAAACATGATGCAGAGGGACACCTCTAGCCAAGGCTTTAGAGGAGGCGACCCCTCTGGTAGAGTGAGCCCTGATACCTACTGGCGAAGCTTGACCGCGTGCCTCGTAGGCCAGGGCAATAGCGTCCCTCACCCAATGCGACATAGTCTGCTTGGTGGCGGCCGCCCCCCTATTGCGGCCCCCATGGTAAACTAATAGTTGCCCTGACTTATGCCACTGGCTAGTGCGGTGGACATAAGTCTGAAGGGCACAGACTGGACAAAGTCTGTGAAGTCTTTCCTGCTCCGGCGTCGTAAACGGCGGGAAGCAGAAGCCTTTGAGAGTGACCGGATGTAAGGTCGAGAAAGGAACCTTAGGCAAGTAGTCAGGTTGAGGGTGCAAAATTATTGGGTCTCTTGTTCGCGTGGCCAGTCTAACTATAATCTGGCCACAGCCCGAGTAACCACCTCGAGTAATTCCTCAGCCGCTTTATTAATGTGCGTGGAATGTACAGAGGTTCAGCGTCCCCCTCGTGAACTGAAGAGGCGCCGAGGTTTGCTTCAGGCTTACGAGACAGATCAGCTGGATCTGGGGAGAGAGAGCGCACGATAAGGACGGACCCGTCTCTCGCTCCTCAGCCAGATCTATGCGAGAGCCCCACGACGAAAGAGTGGGCACTGGCTCTTGGAAGTAAGCGAGACGAGTGTGAAGCATTTTGACTGCTTGCTTTGTTCATCAGTAATTCTTTTTTTTTTTTTAAAGAAAAGAGAAAGAGAAAGGTTTCTGTGCACTGCCTAACAATTCTAACTCTTAACAGAGGAACGTTTCTGACAGGCTCATGAAGCACACACACACACACACACACACACACACACACACACACACACACACACACACACACACAGAGTGATCTGAAGACAAAAGATCTGATGATGCACCTGTGACACATCTATTTATAGACCTGCTACAGGTGCATCCAATGATGTCACTGGCAGAGGCTATAAATTCCGGTCAATGGTCATTGACGTGTTGCGCACATATTCACAGCTGGTCACACCTAAAGTTGTTCCCAAAGCGCTAACTGAGCGCAGCATCAAAAGTGTAGCTTTCTGAAAGGGAACAATGTTGATGCTTATCAGGTCTGAACATACTGTATGAAAATTTAAAATAACTAAATTCAGTTGCATACATTTATCACCAAGACAGCTAAAAGATGTTACTCAATCTAATGATTTTAGGGCATTGCTAGGCTGTTCTGAGTGGTGGCTAGGGAGCTGCTAGGGTGTTCTGGGTGTTTGTTAGAATTTCTGAGTGGTTTCTAAGAAGTTGCTATGGTGTTCTGGCTGGTTGCTTTTTAGTTACTAATGGCCGGTCTAGGGAGTTTTTAGATGGTTCTGGATGGCTACTAAGGAGTTGCTAGAGTGTTTTTGGTGGTTCTTGAGGAGTTCCTTGGGTGTTCTGCCTGGCTGTTTTCTTCTGCTCTAGCTTGCTGCTATACTACGCCAGCCTCTCTTCCTCACTCTGGGAACTTGGCAGTTTAACACTGCAGATATGGTTGACTTCTGTATGATAAATTCCTTGTTATTTTCATCATTTGTAAGTTGCATTGGATAAAAATGTTAGCAAAATGACTAAACGTAAAATGTGTTCTAGGTGGTTACCAAGGCATTGCTAAGGTATTCTTAGTGGTTGCTAAGGGGTTGCGTTACTATGTTCTTGCTGGTTGCTAAGGAGTTGCTAGGGGTTCATAGTTGCGGGGGTGTACTGAGTGGTTGACAAGGATATGTTAGATGGTTATTGGTGGTTTCTAAGGAGTTGCTAGGGTGTTTTGAGTGATTCCTAAGGGGTTATTAGGGTGTTCTGGGTGGTTCCTAAGCAGTTGCTAGCCATTCTGGTAACTTGGCAGTGTAAAAATGAAAGTGTGCAAATATTTTTGACTTTTGTGGGACAAATTGCTTATGTACCTCACAAGTTGATTTGGATAAAAGCATCTGCTAAATAAATAAATGTAAAATAGTAAGTGTTAAATGTGTTCTGTGTGGTTGCTAAGACATTGTGTGGTTGTTAGAGCATTGCTAGATTGTTGCTAGTGTGTTCTGGGTGGTTGATAGGAAGCTGTAAGGGTGTTCTAGGTGGTTGCTAGGAAGTTTCTAGGTTAGGTGTCAACTTTTAATTTAACAGGCAAAAAAGTCATAGTAAACACCTCCTCAATAAGTTATTCTTTTTGAGATCCATTTCTGTAGTAGAGACACTGTGGGATAAGTGATGCTAAAGGGTTAGGATTTATTTGTATTTTTTTAACGGTATTAGCAATAGTTATAGTGATGCTTACATAAGCAAACACCACTAAGAAATATATTTTAGTGAACTAATATTAGCTGCAATGTTTACTTAAGCCTTTCGGTAGTCTGTGGAAATAACATGCATAAGCTTTGTCTGGTAATTTATTGTTCAAGAGCTGAAAAAAGAAAGATAATGAAGAAAAATGGATTACATGAGGAGGACGCCCAGTGTTGAGCCTGCTATTTTATACAACAGACAATTATTTGCTTTGACAAAGTTGCCATGGTGATTTCAAGGCACTGCTACAATGTCCTTTTTTTTTAATCACCAACCAGCACAGCAGTTGATCAGCAGCAGTGGACAGAGCATGAGTAAAGCTTTCCACTGCACTGCCCTCACACACACACACACACACACACACACACACACATGTTCCTTCCTCAAAGCATTTGTAAATAGACATTAGTGAATGAGACTGTCATTTCTGAATGAGTGTTTTGTCATAAACACACATCACCATGGAGACCTTTGTGTTTACCACTGTGATCAAGGATTACAGTAACAGGGAGGGGAAAGCTCGGGATTCCCTTTCGTGTTTCTGCAGTCACATGCTCTGACTTTAGGTAATCCTTGTTTGAGGAGAGGTTTCCCTGCAAATGGTTGTCATGTTTATGAAATCATTCATTTTGCAAACAGATGCTAAAATAGCAGTGCTAGTCATCCAAGCAGGAAAAAAAGAAGGAAAATGAAAACACCCAAAAATCAACTAAATTTAGGTCTAGGGTTTTTCTTCAACCATGGGCACTTTTGGCCCTGTGTACATTTAAAAAAATAAACTCTCCTACAGGAATATTCCAGGTTCAGTACAAGTTGAGCTCAATCAACAGCATTTGTGGCATAATGTTGATTACCACACAATTTATTTTTAAAATAAGCAAATATCTGGGTTACAGTGAGGCACTTACAATGGAAGTTAAAGGGATCAATTTCTGGAGGGTTTAAAAGGCAGAAATGTGAAGCTTATAATTTTATAAAAACAGGTTTTATGTTTTGTTGACATATTGTCAAGGCAACGAAGTTGCAAAACTGGCAATAACTTTACACAGATAAGGTTAATAAGTGATTTTATTATACTAAAATCATGTTAACACACATATTGTTTACATCTTGTGGCTATAGTTTTAAAACAGTGAGTACTGAACCTTTTCATTAGTAGGGTCTAAAGTCCTCTCCAGTGCCCCCTGGAGTGAGTTATTTTTGCACGTGAAACTGCACAGCTGGTAGAGGGGAGCAGAGTGTAGACGAGTATTTTTTTTTATTTAATTTTTTAATTTTGGATTTCTTGTCTTAAAAAAACATCTAGGTTACGTATGTAACCTCCATTCCCTGATGGAGGGAACGAGATGTGTCGAAGAAGTGACACTAGGGGTCTCTCTTGAGTGCCGAATATGCCTCTGATCTATGAAAAAAGGCCAATGACAAGTTGGCAGACAGTATTCACATACCCCGCCCCCAGACATACGGGTATAAAAGGCGGGGAAATACATCTAATTCATTCAGGATTTTTCTGAGGAGCCGGAAATGGTCTGGCCACAACAGTGGCTCGGCTCAGCGACGTGCCCGGGAGGGGAACGGAGGTTACATACATAACCTAGACGTTCCCCGTCTGTCACTCACTTCGACGTTGTGGTCCAATTTAACTAGGGGTTCAATTTAAATCACGCCATGTGCTAAGCCGTGTACATGTACTGCTGACACAGGAGCGGGCAGGTATTTTATGTGCAAAGGCGACCAGCTGTGTCAGACCGCACGTACCCTTCCCCAATGCCCCATAAAAGTAATAAGAATCCTTCTGGTTACCCTAAACAGGGGAATAAGGTGACGCTTGCCAACCTGGGAATGGGCCGAGCCTTGCTGGGCCTCTTTTCTCTCCATGTTTCTCGCATAGAGCCAAACGGCTGGGGCCCTTACACACATCGTGGGAAGGGGGTCTTACCCAGTTTCCTATTCTTTCAGGGGGAAAAGACCACACCTGCCCATGAAGGGGGAGGTAAAAGTGGTGAAATACAATCACATGGGCCTCTTAGGTCACATGTGGGAAAATGGTGTGGTGGTAGATCCAGCCTCAAAGAGGGGGGAGTTGCTACATCACGGCGACCTGACGGCAGCTGGAACTGCCTAAGGGAGATGCAGGTCCACTCGTAAGAGGACAGTACCGCAGAAAATACACACAGGAGGAAGCTCACGCAGGAGCACCTATTCCAGAGCAGGGTAGATTTGAGTACCCGCAGTGGATTGGGTGGAGTGGAGTGGATTGCAATTCCTCCGCTGAATTGCAGACCCACAGAGCTAGGGAGGAGTCATCCAGGGAGCCGAGTTAGTGGGATCTCCTGGGAGAAAAAGTGCACGATTTTACCTAGACCGAGGGAAAGGGCGCTAGGCGCAAGCGGTCCACCAGGTCAATCCGTCAGCGCGTTACCGAGTTCTACCGGCTCGGACCTGAGAAAACACTTGATGAAACTGACTCTACCTTGAGATTGTAAAATCTCACAAGAGTATTAGGTGTTGCCGAACCCGATGCTCTGCATATGTCTGCCAGGGAGATGCCTCTGGCCAGTGCCCGTGAGGATGCAACACTCCTTGTTGAGTGTGCTCGGACCGCAAAGGGAGGGGCACGGCCTGGATGTGGTAAGCCAATGGTGTCAACTACCCAGTGGGAAGGCCTCTGTTTGGAGACAGCGTTCCCTTTCCGTTGTCCACCAAGGCAGACAAAGAGCTGCTCAGAACATCTCCTCCCGGAGCAGCTTTGCTTGCAGGTTCACAACATGGACAATGAGGGGAGTCGTAGGAACCTTCGTAGAACACCAATCTGCGAACAAGTGCCACTTCAGGGCGTAAAGTTGCCTGGTAGAGGGGGCTCTGGCTTGGTCGGCAGCTAGTCCAGGGGCCAGAAGTGGAGGTTGCAGAGGTCTGGGTGCAGATCCCAGAGCATGCCCCGTTCCTGAGAAAGAAGATCTTTCCTCAGGGGAATTCTCCAGGGAGGGGCTGTCGCGAGGAGTACGAGGTCTGAGAACCAGGCCCGAGTGAGCCAGTAGGGAGCCACTAGGGTGACCTGTTCCTCGTCCCCCCTGACCTTGCACAGCACCTGTGCAAAAAGGCTCACTGGGGGAAATGCGTACTTGCGCAGCACCGATGGCAAGCTGTGTGCCGTGCGTCTGCCCCGAAGGGAGCCTCCGTTTGGGCATACTAGAGCGGGCAGTGGGAGGTCAATCGGGAGGCAAACAGGTCTACCTGGGCCCTGCCGAAACATTCCCAAATCAGCTGGACCGATTGGGGGTGAAGCATCCACTCTCCACTTGGCCAGCGTTGTTATGACCGCGTGTCCGCTACCAGATTGAGGTTTGGGGGATGTGAGTGGCATGCAGCGACTTCCCAGGCTGGCTCCCAAGGAGGAGACGACAGGCGAGTTGTGACATGTGGTGGGAGTGTACGCCGCCTTGGCGATTTATGTACGCTACCGTGGTGGTGCTGTCTGACCTGACCAAGACGTGTATGTCCCGAACTAATGGGAGAAACCTCCGCAGGGCAAAGAATACAGTCAGCAACTCAAGGCAATCGATGTGCCAGTGATGATCACACGGTGCGTGCCACCGCGTCATGCTCGTCTCGTGACTCGAGTCTGGGGCCAGTGCTGAAGTGGTCTAATATGCATCCACCCCAGCGGCGCGGCCGCCGCGGATGATGTCATATGCCCCAGGAGCTTCTGGAAATGTTTTAAAGGGACCGCCGTGCCCGGCCTGAAGGCAGTGAGGCATTTTAGCACTGACTGCGCTGACATTGAGACTGAGTCTAACTCCACGCAGAAAAAAAAGAGACGCTCTGAATCGGGGCGAGCTTGCTCTTTTCCCGGTTGACCTGAGGCCCTAAACGGCTGAGGTGCCTGAACACCTGGTCCCTGTGGATGCACAGTAACTCTCGGAAGCAGGCCAGGATGAGCCAGTCGTCGAGGTAGTTGAGTATGCGAAAGCCTGCTTCCTGAAGTGGGGCAAGGGCTGCCCCCGCGACCTTTGTAGAGACGCGAGGGGACAGGCACCCAGGGGAAAACTGCACTGCCGTGCAGAGAAGGTGAAAGCCAATGATATGTGCCATAGATCCAACAGCAATTGCACTCAGAGGTGGGAGGAACAGTATGTGACTCACAGCTCGCTGCATACACGACCATCGGCCCCAAAGAAATTTCTGAATGAACTAGACGTATTTCCCCGCCTTTATACCCGTCTGTCCGGGGGCGGGGTACGCAAATACTGTCTGCCAGCTTCTCATTGGCCTTTTTTCATAAATCAGAGGCATATTCGGCGCTCAAGAGAGACCCCTAGTGTCACTTCTTCGACACAACGTCGAAGTGAGCGACAGACGGGGAACTGTATATAATATAGTAAACATGTGAACAAATAGGTTATGTCTGTTGTACAGTTTTATAGCTGTAAAAAACAAATAATATCAGAAGTCCGGTTTGCCTATGCACTGTTTGACTTCTCAGACATTGTGTGTGTGTGACAAGCGCTAATGTAAACAGACTGCATGCATCGATAATTGCACTCAATCATCATCTGTGAGTATATAGGAGTTTTAAACTTTTATTGGTGCTTGTGTGAGTTTCAAAAAGCAATCATATTATATGTCTGAAAAGACTATTTGAGTTGCTTTTTGTGTGAATGAAAACCACATCTGGACTTAAATCAGCAGATGTAGCTGCATGCATGGGAATATTGTGTTTAGATATGATGGCTGTGCATATACAAGCTGTGAACTGTTATCATGGTACTTTGGTAACAATTTGGCTGTTTTTTTTTACATAAAATAAACATTGTGCTTGAAAAGACTGCCGTTTGTTTGACGAATGACAACCGCTACTAATGTAAACAAATGGCAACTTGCATCAGAGGAAGATCATGTTTGATGTATTGACTGTGCGTTTAAGAGCTGTAAACTTTTATTGTGGTACTTTGGTGACAATCTGGATATGTATATAAAATATACATATTTATTCTGTGGTTTAAAAGTATGAGGAAATATTTGAGGAAATATAAATAACAGACACTTGACGTAAGCCAATTTGAATCTTGCAGCTTATATCGTAATTGGCTGTTGCAGAAAAACATACATGTATGAAAGGGTTAACAAAAAAATTGTCCTCCATTCACTTGAATTGTAAGTGTCTCACTGTAATCTCGATTTTTACTTTAAGAAAAGGAGGGACAAGACAAAAATGTTTTGTGGTAATCAATATTATGAAACAAATGCTGTTGATTGAGCTTGACTTGTATTTAACTTTTCACACTCTCACTAGAATATTTAAATTGTCAACTAACACACACACACACACACACACACACACACACACACAAACACACACAAACACACAATTTATGGAAGCTTTGGTGAGCAAATATAGCCTATTAACCTTTGAACACATTGGGAGGCCCAATTCCCAATGCGCTCTAAATTCTCATGGTGACGCCTCAATCTGGGTGGTGGAGGACGAATCTCAGTTGCCTCCACGTCTGAGACCGTCAATCCACGCATCTTATCACGTGGCTTGTTGAGCGCGTTACCGCGGAGATGTAGAGCGTGTGGAGGCTTCACGATATTTCACCATGCACCAAGAGCGAGAACCACACATTAAAGGCACCACGAGTTGGTTACCCCATGTGACTCTACCTTCCATTGCAACCGGGCCAATTTCATTGCTTAGAAGATCTGGCTGGAGTCACTCAGCATGCCCTGGATTGAAACTCGTAACTCCAGGGGTTGTAGTCAGCGTCAATACTCGCTGAGCTACCTAGGCTCCTAAAAGTGCTTTAAGTTAAAGAAACATCTGCTAGCAGTGAACACAAGATTTTAATTAGTGGCAGGAATACAAAAATTTTGTTTCAAAGTAGGCCCAGAATGAATCCAAGTTCTACCAGAAAGACTCGGGAGAATAATACTGAACAATTAACCATTTATTTACAGCTCGGCAAACAATATAAAGATAAAAGTTCTTTGGTGTAGGCCCCATCCGTAGCTCGCAATCCGGGGGTCTGGACTCTGCATTTCCTGCCTGGCGATGAAGGCAGGGGCGCAGCCGACCCCCAAAGAAGGTGGAAGAGAAATTCCACCAGGACAGGACCTACCCCCAAAGAACGGAAAAGAGGAGTATACCCACCGGTCGTGAATCCTGGAGAGCCTAAACATGGAGAGAGATGAGGGTTAATAATGAATATGACAAAAAACACCTTTAAGGCCAATAGCTAATTAGTAAGAGGTGACTACATTATAAGAAGACAAGAATACAATCATGCAATTAAAATTCTGCTGCTGTGTAAACGTAAGCATTAATAGAGCTGACACTTTCGTACAAGCGACTTTTGAGAAGTTTGGGACACACTACGACTGGTCACCAGTTTATCCCTGAGAATGAGTCGAAGGGAAATGAGCATGAAGGAATAGAGATATAACTGTGAAATAGGCTAATATAGTGTCAGGAGAGTCAGTGGAAACTAGCCGTTGAAGATCACATGAAGACAAGGCCACACAGAGACGAGGCCGCGAAGGACCACACAGAACCGGGCCGCCTGGCCGAGGCCACCTTGGGCCACACAGAACAAGGCCACCTTGGGCCGCACAGAGCCGGGCCACCTTGGGCCACATAGAACCGGCCCTAATGACCACAAAGCGGAGCCACACTGGCCACGTGGCCTTGCTAGACCACAGAGACAAGGCCGCACAGCCACACGGCCTTAGTATACCACAGAGACGGTCACAGTAGACCACACTGAACATTTATATATATATATATATATATATATATATATATATATATATATATATATATATATATATTAGTTCTAGTGAGCTAGAACTATAACAGATAATGAAAGAGCATGACACCACCACCAGTAGTTGCATAGGTATATACCTGGACCATTATCGTAGCTTGCTGAGCTTCGAGGATAGTTTTTGAGACTGGACTTATAAGAGACTCGAATGCGGAGGAACGCCATCTACCCGAGGAATGGTAGCTGACGTTGAAATAAGGAGATTTATGAATGAATTAAGAAATTTAGCCATAGATTTGGCCATAGAAGGGACAAAATTGTTATAAATTGAAATCGTTAGTGTGATGCCGGAACCTTGGAATCATTCATAGAGTGCTTAAGAGAGTAAAGAATTAGGTGAAAGGAGTAGATCGGAGAAGGACAGATCACGAGCGGGATCGAAATAATTGGTAGCTGATGTAAATTCCCCTGGACGCATAAAACCGTAGAAAGCAGTTAGAAACACAGCTTCTAGCAAAATATTGATGTATGTAGAAAAAAGCCTTGGCGAATAGAAGATTAGTTTTTGCAATAAAGGCAAAGTAAAAGGCAGCCGTTATGTGGAGAATGATAGAGGATTTGCTTTTGCATGAGCAATGAACGAATAGGAGAAGCGGTGAATAAACTTGGAAAGTCGGGTTTGAAATATTTGCGTAGAATTGAATGCCTGCTAGTAATCTACAGATGGAGGAAGGTATAGATTAGGTTTCTCGAAGTGAAGACGAGAGCGGAGCAAGCGGTCGTAATCAAAAATGGGAATTACGGAAATTTGAAAAAGCAAAACGTAAAGAATGAAGACCAAGCGGAAATGTAAGCTCTATAAGTGAAAGGAGCTGCTCCTTTAGCCATGAAATGACTGGCTGAACGAAGCAAATCGACTAATTTAACATAATGGCTGATAGGGGTGGGCACAGAGTTGGATCCGTGAGGGCTGAAGGGCAAAAGCCGTCTGAAAACGAAACGGGAGAGCGCGTCGGCAATAGCATTGGAGTTGCCTGCTATGAGAGCAGCTTTGATAATAAAATGAAGATGACAGATTGCCAGATTAAGCGTCTCGCAAAAGGCATCATAGTCTGGCAAAATAACCGACGTTGAGCCCCAGATGACGCTGGCTACAACTAAAGGATAAATTTCGTGGAGTGCGGAAGAGACAGATCCAGAAGACAGCTAGGAAAAGCAATAGGCCATTTTTCTGCGAACCATTGCCTTTGAAAGAACCCCCCGCAGCCAATAGAGGGGGCGGCATCGGAAAAGTAGTACAAATATAAATATGCAGTAATTATTAAAATCACTCCATCAAGACAAAATGCTGCAATTACACCCCAAGGTGAAGATCACAAGGTGCTGGGCTGCAGGTTTCTGCGCAACAGTCTCTAAACAGGAGGAACAGGACGTTTCAAATGGCTGCCTCAAAAACGAGTGTGCTGCCCACATTAAACGGCATATTTGGGCATTTCAGGTGCGATCATGTGTGCAAACACGTCTATAGAGTCACAAAAGTGCTATAGGTTTTTAGACACAGCAAATATGTTCCAGCACATGTACAAAAGGAAAGACGTATATTTTTCCCACTTGAGCAACCACTCCTTCCAGCGTCGCACAATGATGCAGCACTTTAAAAATGTCATTTGCACGAGACTAATAATAATAATAATCGTTAGTCTAATTCGAGTTTAGCCCCCTTTTTTTTTTTTTTTTTTTTTTTTTTTTTATACAGGAGAAGGGGACTGAAACAGTGTTCACTGGCATCGTTGTTAATTAGAAATGCACTTATTCATTATTTCAAGGCATCGAAAAAACATCAAACATACAAGATGTGAACTTGTATCACTAAAAACACAAATCCATTAAACTCCGATCTCGAAGACTGTATATGCAGAAATATATAATTATATAATGCATGGAATGAAAACATAGGGACGCCGTTAGATTTTGCCGCGGCGAGAGTCTTATGTTTTCGGCACCGTGGACAGCGGCCGGATCATTGCATGCGAACACGGTGAGCGCTGCAAATGGTACGGGCTAAGAATTATTATTTTTTATTTTATTTTTTTAAATGGCGAACGAGCGGTGGTATTCGTGAAACAACGTGCCCCCGTGACTTGGCTAAAGACTGCAATGATGGTTAGATAGAGATCTAACTCTTCCCTTCTCTCGGGATAACTTTGGCACAAAAATGTCTCTGTAGATACTAAAAGCGATCACAAATTCGCCAAACGAGAGATTACGTTGAAGGTGAGGATCGGAGGTTTTAAGAGGGACTGCCACGTCACCACAGTTGACCATTTTCCTGCCAGCCTCAGGTGACAGAATCAGAAATGACACCAAGTTAATATCTTTACCTTGGATAATGATGGCTCTTGGTTGTGGGGACACTGATGCGGCAGCTGGTGAAACAAAAACGCCTACCAGAAGCTTGAGCTGGAGTTGCTGTGGATAAACTGAAATTTTAAGGAGCCGGAGAAGCGGAGACATCTTGAAATGGCATCTGGATCGTTGGTAGAGAAGCAGGCAGAGTAGAAGAAATAGAGGCACATTCGAAGGGTTGCTTAATCCGAAAGGATGGGGTTGAAAACTGAAGAATCGCTGAAGAGTTCGAGGCCGGATCTGAGCTGAAGTTAGGGTTGATGAAGAAATGTTTGAAAAACCGACATTTTAGATTCCAGTCCGTTAACGGTTTGAGAAAGGCTTTGAACTGCTGAGAAAATCTGGTAATTCATGTCTGTAGGTTCAGTTGACAGCGGAGGAGATGGTACAGAACGGGCGGCGATGATCTTTTTGATAGACGAGGTGAAGATGATTTAGCCGATCTTTTCTTGCCAGTTGGTTTTAGCTGAGCTGACGAAGTTGGAGCTTTTGAAAACGAATAAGGTGAAACAGGCGGATTACCCAGGGTGTTTTGGGCCAGAAGGAGAAGATTTCTCTAGAAGGGCCTTGTCTGACCGGTATGCCGGCGTCCTCAAGAGCGATGACCGTGCCTGGAATGACCAGTGCGCCCATGGAGAAGTCAGAATCAGAGTAAACGCAAACGAATTGCGTGTCCTTAGACGTGTTTGATCGGCAGCTGACGCGACAATGAACGAAAGCGTCAGCATCTGTGAACTCAGACATGTGTAAGTACCCATCTTTTATACTGCAAGTGTTAGAACGCGATTGGATAGATGAGAAGGTAATGAGTGACGTAACAATTGAGTCTTCCTGGCAGAACTTATGCTAAAGCTTCCATTTTTGCTGCTGAAAGAATTAGAACCTAGGTTACTTCCCCTTTAACACTTCACTAATATGTCTCAAGGCATCCGTCCACCATGGTAGATATTCACGGAAAGGCAGACATAAGTGGAGGAACAGGACTGTGGAGTAAATGAACATGGGTAAAGACAAAGACTAGAGAGAACAGACTGCATTTGCATTTAACACTCTGCAAGGCGGATGAACTGGACCGCTATCAACATGCCATTCTGTACTGAACACAACAGTCTTCAGTCAACTTGGCAATGGCTCTCCTTTCAACACCTGTCACTGCATCCTTTAGTTTAGCTCTGAAGGCAAGCACCACTATTGCTGTTGAATGGTTATGACATTGTGAAAGTATTACAATTTGGTACGACTTTTTTAGAAGAGGTGTGCTTTTATTTTTCTAAATGATGAGACAGACAAATTTAGATTGGTGGACCATAAAATGAGAAGAAACTCTCCAAAGATTTACATTGAATATGATATCCAAGCATCTAGAGATCACAATATAATAGAAACTTGGGAAGGACACCCTAGCAACTGCATAGCAACATCCTGGCAACCACCCAGGACCCCTTAGCATTGCAGTGGATACGCAAACATGACTAATATTTTCTTTGGAGAGAAGTAAAAAAAAAAAATATTAACATACTGCATATAGGAACAAATGTATAAATACACTGAATATGATTAAAATGTAAGGTACTTTCTTAAAACTTTCATCCAGGTTCCAACTACCAGATTGTTTTAAGATGTTTTTAATGAAGTCAGCAAAGTCAGTCACTTGAACTAAAAAATGCTTTTCTATTTTTAATAGAAACACTCCAGCCAGAGATGGAAATTCCCTCATGTTTGAACTGTAAATTGGGTTTTGTAACGGTGGCTGCCCAACGCTTTCACTTAAACCAATAATTCAATTAAATGAACAACTGAATTAAATAATTCGGGTGCCAGACAGGTCCAAGCCAGTCAAAAATAATTATCCCAGAATTACTCAAAAGCCATTGGTTACATAGAGGGGTGAATTATAAAACTAATAAATTGTTGTTCTTTTTTTTCTTGCTTTAATTCACCCAAAACAGCACTTTAATTAATGTAAAAGTATTTATAAAATAAATTCACAACAAAAAGGTTCTTTGAGACAACTATATTGTCTCAGACAATTAACTTTTCAATTAAATTCAATTTTGCCATTGTATAACAAGTAAAACAACTCAACAAAAATAAATACAGGATTTTGAGAAAGCCTGCCTTTTGCGTTGATCAGTTCACTACCTTGGAATTTACAACAGCAGATTCAAGAGTTCATTTTCTCTCCTCACAATGACCCGAATCAAAGGAAAAACTATATATATTAGGAAGAAAAAGGTAAAGAATAATCAATAAAACATAATCAAAACACACTCTAGAAACAATGAGCGTGTGGAAATGTGTGAATGAGTGCATGTGCAGGATGTGTGTGTGTGTAAGTTTGTTACAAACAGCTGACCAGTAATGGCAGGGAGAAAAACTCTGGGTTTGGAGTTGAGGCCATCGGCGTCGCCAGGTCATTTTTCCAGGGCTTCAGCACCGAATGTTTTCACTGTAGCCCCGAATGTAAATGTAGGCAACACACGTTTACGTGCAGCTCAACAACAAAAATATTTCTGTATGAATATGCATTAACCTTCATGACGCAGGTCTTCGAAGAACGTAGGCTACTCGCAATAATATTGCTACATTTTGTTTGAAGTTCACGTGACATGACACTCTCCCCCTCCCGCTACTAGAGAGAGACAGCTTGTGTCATTCTGGAGGAAAAATGAAACGTCAAGAAAAAGCGCAATGCAGCCTTTTGGACTTTATTGAAAAGAGTAAAGGTGAGGATTTACTGATGTCACCTACATGTTTAGCTTAATGTTTTTAAACTTGTGGGCTGGTCAAGGATGTCCAAATCCAGGGTGACCTTACATTCTCTTTTACCTGGACATGTCCTCTTTTTCGGACCTACTGAAATTTGTACATTTGCGAAAATGTCCGGGATTCGGCTTTAGTTGCATTATGATGTGCATCTGGTCTAATACTTCATTGTGTGCGCGTGCATATTGGCATTGCTTTAACCCCTCTTTGTAAGTCCAGCATTCTCGCACACCAATTGGTTGATTATAAGAGGCTTGCAGCAACTATTGGCTAAATTCCTGCCTGTCAATCTCTGCAAACACTGTTGTGTTCGGCATCAAACAGTTGCTTGACACTGACAGTAGCAGCAAATAACAGCCGAGTGGAAACAATGCCCAAACGAAAGTGAAAATTTACAGAAGATTTGTACAAATAATCCCCATGCTTTTGTCCAGGTCGCGATCCGTGGGATGCAGAATGTATGACATGTAAAACTGTCACTTATGTGTCAGCTGCTAATAAAGGTGCAAGTTATTAGAAGCACACATCTGCGATGCAAAAAAGGTCAGCAAAAGGTGAAAGTTCAGATTAATTAACAGACTACTTTTTGTGTCCAGGTAAAATTATCACATTGCTTCATTTTTACATGGTCATTCAAAATAATAGTAAATGAAGGTACACTCATGGCATCAAATATTAAAATTTTGTGCATGGACATTCAAAAGAATCTTGGAAATGTATATTTATTTATATATATATATATTTATGTTATGCTAATAGAGTGTCTTTTTCACCGTATTAAAATTTGCATTTAAAGTGTTTTGAACTTTATTATCCTCCCCCCATGCAAAAAAAATGTGTCCTATTTGGTCACCCTACCAAATTCAAGAAATAAATATAACGTTATGCTTGTAAATAAGTGTAAATTTTGTGGAGAAATAGCCTACATCTTAATCATAACTGCCACAGCCAGTGGGTGACACCGGTCTCTCATTGTGGTTTATCTGGGTTTGTCTCGTAGGCCAAGTAAATCAAATCAGTTGTAAAAATTGTGTGCATGGGGTGTGCTAATCCTCTTATGCTATTAACCAGCAACTGACTGACTTAGATGTTCTTAGAATGTTATTTGGTTGAGGAGGTAATCTTTGAGGTAATTAACATTAACTAACATTGTTGCTTTGGATAAAAGCGTCTGCCAAATGAATAAAATGAAAATGTAACATTAAAATGTATTGAGTGCATTTATACACCACTCCACACACAATTTATCATCAGTGTACAAGAGCAAACAGATAATATTATTGCCAAAGTTACAATCACGATGATTAACGTAAATGAATGTTACCGTTACTAGGTTAATTGGTATAACGTTACACTACCTATGGCTTCTCTAGCTAGCTATCATTAGCAGTCTGAGGTAACATTGAAAGATAAAAAGCTGAAACTGACATTCCTAGTACCCTGCTTTTCAGAATGAGCATACAAAAATATTTTAAGAGATGTCAAACCTCAGATGAGAAAGAGACATGGTGTCTAAGTTAAATGAGGCCCTGTGAGAAATTAGTCAGCACCACAGACTCTAGCTCCGAGTGAAAAATGTTGGTCGGGTAGTGTCAATCCAGCTAATTTTAGCCAATCGCTTTTGGCGAGGCAGGCCTTGGCTCTGTTTGTGAACAGCTGTCAATTAAACCATGGCTGGGGGTGAAGAGCATCATGTATACGGGGAAGAATTGGGGGCGCTGTTTCTCACAATTCAATTTATTTCAAAGTAGCCTACTGCAGCTTTAAGGGCACAACATTGTTTACTAGAGCACAACACTAGCCTCTTAATTTTGCTCTAAAAGTGCACCAGATGGAAGTATTTAACTTTAAAATGTACAAAATGTTCTTACTGGGGAGCATGCCCCCAAACACCCCTAGGATCAGAGGTCCACCCCCCATAATCTCACCAAATCCTGTGGGATCCACTGTACTTTCATTGTAAGTAAAGTGCCAGAGTGCAGAAAAAAAAACCCCATAAAAGGTAGAGAGTGTTTATTTATAATAGATGGGGGGGGGGGGGGGGTAACCTAAAGCCACACCCACTTAAATGGGGCCGGGCTAAGCCCTGAACCTCATCAAGTCCTAAAAATGCCCCTTGTTGAGGCTAGAGGATTTCAAACTCAACATGAATAGATTTACATAGACGTTACACTCAGCTTTGTGTCTCAAGCACATTGCAGCTGGCAGTCGAAATTGTGGTCCATGAACCGCTAGTCACTCTGACAATCGCTCCGGCACAGCGTGAGATCTGCGTGTGTGGAAGCGTCTGAGATTCCGATTCCTGCAACGCAAGTTCCCCTCTCAATTTACCTGCCCCCTTCTATCTTTTTCCACCATCTTATATAATTTCACTCCATTTCCACCTAATTGATTTCCAGTTATTCATGGAAATTTTAAAGGGCCGGTACAAAATTTCTCCACACTACCAGAGTTTAGTGACTTAATTTCTGCCTGGAACCAGATGTACAGACCCAGTGATCCATACATGAATCCTAAGGAACTCAAGAGATCTGTTCCAAAACCTATTAAGCCCTCTTGCTACTTAGGCAGCTACCTTCTAAGGCAGCATCATAATTGACATGGAACCTCATAAGAAACTGATCTGGAACACTTTACAATGGCAGCACCTCCACATGCCACACACATAACACACCTCATGTGAAACACATGACATTAGCATGTTGCTAAACTAGCAACATAATGCTCTAAGCTCTTAGCATGGCAAACACAAATATATGTGTAGCCGGTGGGTTGCAAATAACCACACTGGACACATACATTATATACACTCACCTAAAGGATTATTAGGAACACCATACTAATACTATGTTTGACCCCCTTTCGCCTTCAGAACTGCCTTAATTCTACGTGGCATTGATTCAACAAGGTGCTGAAAGCATTCTTTAGAAATGTTGGCCCATATTGATAGGATAGCATCTTGCAGTTGATGGAGATTTGTGGGATGCACATCCAGGGCACGAAGCTCCCATTCCACCACATCCCAAAGATGCTCTATTGGGTTGAGATCTGGTGACTGTGGGGGCCATTTTAGTACAGTGAACTCATTGTCATGTTCAAGAAACCAATTTGAAATGATTCGAGCTTTGTGACATGGTGCATTATCCTGCTGGAAGTAGCCATCAGAGGATGGGTACATGGTGGCCATAAAGGGATGGACATGGTCAGAAACAATGCTCAGGTAGGCCGTGGCATTTAAACGATGCCCAATTGGCACTAAGGGGCCTAAAGTGTGCCAAAAAAACATCCCCCACACCATTACACCACCACCACCAGCCTGCACAGTGGTAACAAGGCATGATGGATCCATGTTCTCATTCTGTTTACGGCAAATTCTGACTCTACCATCTGAATGTCTCAACAGAAATCGAGACTCAGACCAGGCAACATTTTTCCAGTCTTCAACTGTCCAATTTTGGTGAGCTCTTGCAAATTGTAGCCTCTTTTTCCTATTTGTAGTGGAGATGAGTGGTACCCGGTGGGGTCTTCTGCTGTTGTAGCCCATCCGCCTCAAGGTTGTGCATGTTGTGGCTTCACAAATGCTTTGCTGCATACCTCGGTTGTAACGAGTGGTTATTTCAGTCAAAGTTGCTCTTCTATCAGCTTGAATCAGTCGGCCCATTCTCCTCTGACCTCTAGCATCAACAAGGCATTTTTGCCCACAGGATTGCCGCATACTGGATGTTTTTCCCTTTTCACACCATTCTTTGTAAATCCTAGAAATGGTTGTGCGTGAAAATCCCAGTAACTGAGCAGATTGTGAAATACTCAGACCGGCCCGTCTGGCACCAACAACCATGCCACGCTCAGAATTGCTTAAATCACCTTTCTTTCCCATTCTGACATTCAGTTTGGAGTTTAGGAGATTGTCTTGACCAGGACCACACCCCTAAATGCATTGAAGCAACTGCCATGTGATTGGTTGATTAGATAATTGCATTAATGAGAAATTGAACAGGTGTTCCTAATAATCCTTTAGGTGAGTGCAGTGAAATATGGTCGAGGCTAATGTCAAAAGAAAATACAAACAGAACATTAGCATACCCATACACTTCAGCATACAGTAAATCACCTTAATTCATGCTTATATCATTCACAGCATTTTATGCATTTTTAAGCAGGCTATAATGCCATGTGTTGCAGTTTAAAGCAACAGAATTCTCATTACACATGTTCTCATAAAATGTATTACAGTTACTCAATAAACTGGAAAACTCTATGGCTATAAATCATTAAATGAGATATGATTGATAGTAAAATGACATACCAAGTTATCAGATGTGTGCACAGAACGTTGTCCAACTTCACAAATGCAATCCATATGCATCCTTCAAAAATATACCAAAACAAACACTCAATTTTAACATACAACTCTTCTGAATACATATTTAATGCAATTTATACGTATTTTGTGTAAAATTTTTATATTTCCCAAGTAATTCTCAAAAGATTAACAAAACTGGGAGCTCACTCTTGCACAATGTGTACAATGTATAACACAGCATTCATCACAATCTCCAGTGTTGCAAAGCTTCAGTCTTAAAGGGGCCATGTCCAATTTATGACTAGGTATCTTAGACTATGTCTACATTAATCCGGATGCATTTGAAAACTGTGTTTACGTTTTTGAAATGCTCTCGATCCACACTGTTATTAAGCGTTTTCCAAATGTTGCTCATCCACACAGAAACGTATGAAAATGCTTAAATCACGTCACTGCACATACGGAAAATCCTCGTTGCATGTACGGTCTGAAACACAATTATCCTCATGTTCCGTCGTCGGACACCAATTCCAAGTAAATTTCCCTTCAAATTTGAAGGACCGAAATGTGAAGGTTATTTATTTTTTAACAACACTATCAAAGTGAGTATCAAGAACAACAGCGCTGCTATAACATGGGCCGTAATCTTGATTTTTTTTGGTTGGATAGATTGCATGACTGCGTCACATGACAACAAATAAATCATAATTTTCAGATATATCTGTTTTCAAAGTCCACACTACAACACGAAAATGCAGTTTTCAAATTTATCCATTTTGGAGTGCATTTTCAAAAAGCTCAGTTTTCACAGACAAAAACGCCATCTCAGCCAAATGGAGAGAAAAAGATGCATTTTCAAACAAAAACGAATTAGTGTGGGCAAGGCATTAAAACAAGGTGTCATAACTATACTGGCTTCCTTTTTAAACAGCCTTTGCATTGGAAGTGTGCCTATAACGCCTTAAAAGGACTAGATTTTGTATTTTTGTTGCATTTCACAATGCAAAAAATATTTTGCAACTCAGAAATCATCCTTGTGTTTATATAGTAAGTTACTGTGTGACTGAAAACTCCCACAACAAGGGAACTCCAAATATTCTGTTTGTTCTGGAGAGAAAATGAATATTGGTGGTGGTGTAGAGGTGGTGTATGGGGGTGGGGGTGTGCGTTGAATCACCACAGCAACTTTAATAATATCTATTTTGCAGCTCACATATAAAAGGAAATGAGTTTCAAAGGTGAGGTCATGCTTCAACTGTCACTTATATTTGATAGCTTTCACACATCAGAGACATGAATGCCACTATACACTGAAGAGAGTTAATGTGTGCTATACTCTACCTCACATGCAATGTAAATTCTTTATTGCTTCTACCCACAAGCCATGTGGAAACAATAAAACATTTTTCCCCCCACTGGCCACGAAGGAAACTATATTCTACTCTGTCGAACTAGGAAATACCTCGTTCTGGTTTGGGCATAAACATATGTACAGAAAGCATCATGGAATTGCTTACCGCTGATGGAATATTGCATATGTGTATGGAACACAATTCCACAAGCTTGCAGCCAATTCGACTACTTATAGTACTTAATGTCCGGATCAAGTTTCACCACAAATTAACAAAACAGAATATTATATTAAACTATTATATTGCGCACACACACACACACACACAGAGATATCTGTGTGCAATATAATATAATAGTGTGTATATATATATATATATATATATATATATATATATATATATATATATATATATACATATATATAGCTTTTTTTGGACCAATACTGACAAATCTTGACACAGATTTGTTTTTTTGTATAATAAAATAGTCAACATTTAATTTAGTACAACTGATACTGTCATGATGCACACTTAAAATTGTGCTTTACAATTTAATGCATCACAATTTGTTTTTTAATTATGGTAATCAGAAGGAGAATTTTTTATCTTACAGTAATTTTACATTGCACTATGTCTTAACAATGGCTTTAATGGAAATATTTTGTTTTTCCATGTGCTAACCTGCCATTGTCTGAAATCGTACTACATGTAATTGTAAGCAAAACATGAAATATGTTATGACTGGCTGTGACTTTTTTGTAGTAAAAATCGAAAAAAAATTTTTATTGGTCCAAACAATGGGCTTCATTCTCGGAAATTCAAACTCTCTAAAGGATTATCATGTGAATGTGGGCATGACATAGGATGATTGGTAGGACAGCAGACTAGATCTGCTACACTACAGAGCAGGTATGGAGGCTTGCTACTGCTAGAAAATACACAAACATACAGAGTCAAGCATGTGGACCTGCTGCACAATGAGACAAAACGCAAGACATGTGGCATCAAGCATGTATTAGATTCTGCTGCACATATAGACATAAACAAACCCCCATCAAAGCAGGAAAGCTGCACGAAATAACAAACACAAAACACAACCCCCCCAAACAATCAGATCCAGGCCAAGACTTAGCCATGAGCCATATGCATTGAGTGCATGCTAGCTAAGTGTGCCTAGTCCGCTGGCCAAATAGTGTAATTCTAACAAACTAAATTTCTATGTGTGCCTCGGCCTGCTTAGCCAATTAGCAAAATGCTAGTGACCTAACTAGTAATGTATACCTGAGCTAGAAAAGACCAGAAATTATTTAACTAGTGCGTCTGCCATGCTATGTGTGAATTTACTGAATTTAATGATCTAAGATAACACTGTGTACCAGACAGATTTGGCTAAGTCTTATCATGTTAAGACGTGGTGTTTATGTATAACGGTCAAAGCAGACCTTACCATGCAAGCTGATAGGAAATCTCCTGCAAACCACCTGAACAAACAGCATTTTCAGAGAGAAAACACGTGCAGTTCTCTGCTGGAGAAACAAAATTAACTGCAAATCTGAGCCATTCACATAAATTCAAATTGATTGGCTACCCAATAACAAGTCAGAGGACCAATCAGTTTACACCATGCCAGATGATTGGCTTAACATGTGAGCAAGCCACGTTATTTTTTTTTCCCCCATCCGTGTTCCAGCAACTCCCACTATTTATATAATTAGACATCAGATGATTGGACGAAAGTTGTCTACACGTCACCAGCTCGACTACACCTTCTGATTGGATGATTATCTTACAGAACGAAAACAGTTGGGAGAAGATGCACAAAACAGGTAAATCTCTTTGCTTGAATTGATAGCTCCTAAATAAAAAAGTAGCCACCTTCAAGATAAGTTCTATAACTCTACACTTTGCCGCTGCAACATTAGAAAAACATTGCGTTTTTCTTTTTATTGATAGTAAATGTCTGATAAATGAACTGGAAAGAAAATAATTAGTTATTACATATATACTGTATATATATATATATATATATATATATATATATATATATATATATATATTAGGGCTGTCAATCGATTAACATTTTTAATCGAATTAATTGCATGGTGTCCCAATTAATTAATCGCAATTAATCACATTTAATCACATTTACAAATATTTGCTGAGAAAGCCCCTCATATAACAATAATTCAGTATATAATGATGAAATAATTATACATAGTTATCTTTAAATTAGTGCTGTCGATTTAACGCGTTAATTTAGTGCGATTAATTTGACAAAAATTTTTTAAAAATTAACGCAATTAAGCGCATGCCCACGGACCATAATAAGGAAGATTCCTGAGAATTGAAAGCTTGTAGTACCACCTGTTTACTCCAGAGGGTGAAGTGAAATTTCAGCTGTATGAGCAACGCGCAGTTTATACAGAGTTTATAACTCATGTGTTGCGTTCTTGCGTTGTCAATGTTGTTCAAAACATATATGGCATATTTGTTCTTGGGCACCTACGTATAGGATATTCAAAATATTCAGGCAGTACTTTTCTAAAAAGAAATGTTAGATAATAACTGGGGCTGTCATGTTGAATGTGATAAATTGCGAAGCTCACCCAACATGAGTTGTCGAAAGTGTTACAGGTGGCCTTCAGTGACCAAAACCTGCTCACTTTAAAGGTAGACTGTAAAAAGATTCCATCTTTATCAGTCTTTAAGTCTAAACCATGCACTGGCATGGTTTCTCCTTTAACCTTTGACCTCTGAGAGTATGACCTTTACCCCTGGCCACAGCATCATGGGAACTAACAAAGCCATCTCTACAGGAGGTATGAGACAGGAACGTGACATAACACATTAAATGAAAGAGCACCTACATTTAAACATTTAAATGCAGTGCCTTCACAAGTCCCTCTTTTGTTCACACAGGTAACAGGAGGGAAGTAAGAGTAAGCACAAGTATAGTTTATGTGAAATGCTTTGATTGAATTGTGTGCTTATGCTATATTTCTTCAAAATAAACTCTACTTATTGTTGTTTTGTTATATATTGAGATTTTTAAGTGAGGCTCAAGTGTCTGAATACTTCTGGGGCCACTGTAATTTAAACTAACATGTGTCCAGCTGCAAAATTCCACTTTTTTACTAACATTTCCCAGAACACACTTTATGCAAAACTCTTGATTTGATTGTAGATTTGCATGCATTAGAACATATTAAAATTAGTCAGATGTCTAGACATGTGCTTGGTGGAGTCAATATTGCACTCCCTTGATGTTTCATTCTCTGACATAATGCTAAAAACCCTTTTATTCCAACATGTGGTTCTGGGAGACACACTGAGGCAGTGTCAGAAGGTTGAAGGCAACAGACCCCAAAATCTGGTTTAAATAGTCTTCAATTAGATAAACCATCCCCACCCACAGAGCACTGCTGTCCAAACAAAGGCCTTAGGCTCTGCTGACTACGCCAGAGGCGAGAGGTATGGTTTCAATACCATTTGTTTGGATAACAATGGCTTTATCAACATTATGTAAGGAATAATTGTTGACTAGTGCTGCACAATTAATCATATCGCAAACATAATGTCAGCCTGTGCGATTATATAATGGCAAAATGCTGCGATTTTATTAAATAAATATTCTTATTAATTAAAAAAAACTCCAAAACTGTCATTCTCTGTGCGGTCAGAGCGGCTTCAACCAGTCGCGGAAGAGACCCAATCTGAGCGGGAGTCGAGACCGGGAGATTTAAAGTTCCGCCGGCTGATGCGCACTCTAACACAGAGACGCTCGTCTCTCACCCCTGCTGTCTGCAGCTCGCAACGTGTTGCATCATTGATGAGATCATCATGATAAGATCAATCTTATGTGAAAAATAACACTAAAATGACAACAACAATAAAGTGTGTATATGTGTGTTTATATATATATATATATATATATATATACACGGTGTTCAGTGACTAAAATGTCAACAAATTTCATTGACTAAAACTAAATTAAAAAGCCCAGAATTTGTCAACTAAAACTTGACTTAAAAAAAAAAAAAACAGAATAAGGTTGACTAAATATGATAATCATGTGTCAAATGTCCTTTTTAGTTAAGACTTAATTAAAAAACAGCTGACAAAATTATCACTAGTATTCAGTTGCAGGTCATTAGGAGTGTATTAACACAAAGCCAACGTTTACGTGTTTTTAACGGTCACTTTTTTGATTAGGTACCATTTCCACCTCATCTAGAGCCAGGAAAAACCCTGGTTATATGGCAATATTCTGGCTTTAAGATAACCGACTCTGAGCAGAGAGAGGTACTGTGCAAAATGTGCAAAATTAAAGTAGCTACATAACATGGCAACACGACAAATTTATATCAGCACCTGAGACAGCACAGAGAAAAGTATGATGAATGCATGACTGTGAAATCCCAGATTAGTACTATATGAAAAGTCTTCACAGAGATATAAAGTAATCACTGACTCCATAACGCATAGCTTGGTAAGAGACATGAAGCACCATTAGCAAAGTGGGATTTCAGAAAATTATCCACACACTGGACAAGAGGTACCAGCGATAAGTAGAACTTTTTAGAAAGAGGATTTAGAAATACCAGTTGGTCATTTAAACAAAACAAAACAAAAAAAAAAGTGTTTTAGTGGTATGAGTGAACCACACTTGTATATCCTGTTTCCTTTTCAAAAGTTTATAGAAAGTACATGTTACATCCTGCTTAAATGTCCCTGTTTGTTTGGACAATCTTATTTTCATGAACATTTGTATGTTCTTATTTATTGTTCTATTTTATTTAGATGTAATACTGAGAAAATAACAAGTTTGCAGTAATGCAAAGATATTATTTAATTTTGTACAAATATTATTTTAATTTGAAAACACTGTGCATTTATAGTAGTTGTTGTTGCTAGTTTGAATGTTTGAGTTGAGAAATACACATTTCAGCATGATCAGTAATCTATTTGTGCATTTTCCTTGATAACCAAGCAAGTTGACCCATGATACCATTTGTTTATTATATCGTGATCGCATATAGCAATATTAGCCTCAATTATCGCAATATGACATTTTCCCCAAATCGTGCAGCCCTATATTCGACGGACTGTTGAATTATTTAAACATAATGCACAGTGGTAATGCGGTCACGACGAGCAGCGGAGTCAGTGGTCGACGGGCCGGAGTCAATTATTCTTAAGACATTGTTCGGGGTTTTATCTCAAGACACTTTCTGGTTTTCGTCCCTAAACACTCTTGTGAGTGGAACTATATTCTTCTGTCATGGATTCAGTGTCTTGCTTTAATGCAGTCTGAGCCTTCGTTGATAGTTCGAAAATGTCACTTTAGAACTAGCAACGGAGGATAGCAAGGCTTTTGCTGCTTTACTGTAGCACTTACTGGAGTAATGAGGTAGTGCATTTGTGCATGTGTGTAAGTGAGTTTGTGTGTGAGTTTGTTTTTGAGGGATCAAAAGAGAGAAATTAAAAAATCAAAGAAGTTCTCTGAGTTGGTTACAAGAATGGGGACATCAAGAAACAGATTGATTATCTGGAGTCAGTTTTTAAGTCTACATTTTTAAATTAGCAATATATCAGTGTGCTTTGTCCCGCATGTCATAAGCAGTATTTATGCATTTATTCCACACCCTCGCGGGAGTACTGGATACTATCGCAGCTACTTCAGGCGGATTAACTGTATAAATCCATGTAAACATCCAAACTGAGTGTAAATCACTGCCATTTACCTGATCGACAACTGGAGTGCGACCAGACAGCATTTCTATGCGTGCACAGCGAGGTGCGCAGGGTGCACACGTTATCATTCCCGTATCCACTGTTTCCTATATAGTGAATGGCAGTTAGTGGACTAAATCTCAGCAGTAAGTGAACGAAATTAGTGAATTTGTACGAGAGTGCCGGAGCTCTGGGGCTGGTGCAGAAACGTCACATATTAAATTTTAAAATACTTGGGCCTAATTTGTTATTCTTATTAAATAATATATTAATACAATAAATCTTCATTCTGTTTGTCATTTTAAATTATACTGTGTGTTAATATAAAGAGTAAACACATTTGATCAAATAAAGAGTACATTTTAAAATGTATCTGTATGTTTTGTCTATGTTATTATGTTATTTTAATCAAGTAATGATTTGTCAAAAAGTAATGTAATAAATTCAGCATTAAATAAAATATTGCAGGAATGAAGGAAGCACTAAACTCCTAGCTCGTAAGTATTCCCCATGGTAGATTGTGGGAAATTAGCCATCATCGAGTGTACTTGAAATATACACTTGAAATTAGAATGCATTGTGGGTAAGAATGAGTGAACAAAATTAGGGAACGAGTGGCTCACTCAGAATTCAGACACTCCTACAAAATAATGAAAACTCGAAACAGTGCACTATATAATGGATAGGGGGCAGTTTAAGACACAGTGAGTGTTCCATGACCGGAGTTGGTACCCTACGTAGGCTGCATTCTCTGCATTTAGAGAGAAGCAGTACTGCTGTACAGAACTAATGATCTAAATACTTATGGAACTGAAAACAGTAAATATACAGAAATAAGAATCCACACAGGACTTTAAAAGCTATGAAATAGCAAAAGAAGGCATTATATTTCAGCATTATATATAATGTCCTTGTGGGACATTTTCACTGTAATAATTACTAGAAATGTTTCCAAACCTCTCTTCTTATTGACAAATTCATCCAGATCTGACAAGAGCCCTTAAAGGGATAATTCACCCAAAAATTACAATTCTCATTATTTTCTCACCCTCATGCAACCCCAGATGTGTATGACTTTCTTTCTTCTGCGGAACTTAAATGAAGATATTTAGAAGAATGTCTCAGCTCTGTAGTTCCATACAATGCAAGTGAATGGGTGGCAACATTTTAAAGCTAAACAAACAAACATGAGTCAGCATAACAATAATCCTGAAGACTCCTGTGGTTTAATCAGTATCTTCAGAAGTGATGTGATAGGTGTGGATGAGAAATAGAGAAACAGATCACTTTCTCATTCTTCTTGTGTTTTAGGTGATTCACATTCTTCTCTTCATATCGACCCTACTGTCTAGCAAAAAATGACAAATATTGAACTGTTTCTCACACACACCTATCATATCACTTCTGAAGACACGGATTAAACCACTGGAGTCTTATGGATTACTTTTATACTGTCTATATGTGCTTTTTGGAGCATCAAAATGTTTGCCTATAGAGCTAAAATATTCTTTTAAAAATCTGAATTTGTGTTCTGCAGAAGATAGGAAGTCATACACATCTGGGATGGCATGAGGGTGAGTAAATGATTAGAGAATTTTAATTTTTGGGTAAACTATCTCTTTAAAGTGATAGCTCAGCCAAAATGTAATATTCTGTCATCATTTCTCTACCCTCATGTTGTTCCAAACCAGTGTGACGTTTTGTATTATGTGTAACACAAAACATGTTGGACAGAATGTTAGGGACTGACAGTTTCAATATATATATTCACTGAAAGTAAATAGTGACTCAGGCAAACATTCTGTCTAATATCTCCTTATTGTGTTGCATAATTATTTATATTAGTACTTTTACTTCTACTTGAGTAATTATGTTTTTGAAGTAATTGTACTTTTACTTGAGAACAGTTTTTGGCTACTCTACCCACCTCTGGTTATTTATTTTCTTAAATCAAAGAAATATGACATAGTGTTTCTTTCCCTGCAGGAAGCTGAAAATTTGGGAGGATATGGGCATGTTTTCTTTAGTGCTGGCTTAAGTAAGAGCAGGGGAGTCATTACATTGATATGTAAACATACAATTCAAGTGTCTCAAACAGAGTAAAGATAAATTAGGAAGAGTCATTATTGCTTTAACAGAAATTCAAGGGAAAAAGTTGAGTTTGGCTAATATTTACACACCTAAGGCTGATGATCAGGGCTTTTTATAGATTGTGAAGGGATGTTACAAGCCACTGGCACCACTCATGATATAATACTGCAAGGAGACTTTAATCTATTGATGGACTCAGTCCTTGATCATAGTGAAGCAAAAGTGCAAAAGCCCCCTAGAGCAACACTGATGCTTCACATGATGTGTAAAATCTTGATCTTACAGATATTTGGAGACTTTTGAACCCATCTGGTAGGTACTACATTCTTTTCATCAGTCCATAAGAATTATTCTAGAATAGATATTTTTATTTCTAAGTCCCTCATTTCATCTGTTGTTGATTGCTGAATTGGAAACATCTTAGTCTCAGATCATGCCCTGGTGAGTTTTGAGGTGTTGCCACATTTCGAGAAAAATTGGCGCTTTAATGTATCCCTTTTACAAAATCCTGATTTCCAACAAATGTTAAAGGCTGAAATAAATGTTTATTTGTATGTTCTGTGGGTTTGGCTTGGGAGGCGGATCATAAAGTATGCCTCATTCATCAAAAAACCCAAAGCACTTGTGGAGTTGGAAGGGAATTTTAAAAGTGCTGAGGCAGAGCTGAAGTACCAAATGTCATCTGATGGCCTCAGATTTGACCCAATTGAAATACAGATATAATACTATTTTGTCATGGAAAGTGGAGTTTTGGCTATTCAGGGCAATACAGTCATACTTTGAGTCAGGGGACAAAGCAGGGAAGCTTTTAGCTAGATAAATAAACCAGAGAGAGTCTTTTTCTACCATTCCCTCAGTGAAATCTGCTGGTGGTGAATTTTTTACCTCAGCCATTGATATTAATAATGCTTTTAAAGAATTCTATCTTGATCTCTATAGTTTCACGTCTTCATCTGCTGATAAAGACATAAGACATATTGTGGAACCATTAGAACTCCCTTAACTGACGACTGAGCAAAACAATTATCTTGATTCTGAGATAACCTTGGAGGAGCTTGGCGAGGTAATTAAGGCCTTGTCTTCGTGGCCAGTTGGCTTTGCCTCTGAGTTTTAAAAAAAATATTTTGCTACAGAATTGACCCCACTTTTGTAAGAAGTTTATACAGAATCATTAAAGAATGGAAAGCTTCCGCCAACCATGACACAAGCACGGATCAGTCTAATTCTTAAAAAAGACAAAGATCCAAGCGAGTGTAAGAGTTGTCATCCAATTTCCCTGATCCAGCTAGATGTTAAAATATTGTAAAAAAAAATCGGGCTAATCGATCAAGTAAAGTTATGACATCTCTTATACATATAGATCAGGTGGGGTTTATTCGAGGCTGCAGCTTTTCTGATAACATTAGGCATCTCATCAATATTATGCGGTCAGTGGCGAATGATCAGACTACGGTCATGGCTATTTCACTTGATGCTGTAAAGGCATTTGATATGGTAGAATGGGATTATGTTTTAAGATTTTGGAAATATACGTGTTCAGGAACACTTTTATTGGATGGATTAAGTTACTTTATAGACACCCAGAAGTGGTGGTACAAACAAATGGATTCATTTAAGATTAATTTACTCTAGATAGGGGCACCGGGCAGGGTTACCCTCCTTCCACATTATTGCTCTGTCTTGCCCAGAAACCATTAGCAGTTATGAAGGGAAGATGATTTCCCAGGGGTGGTGGCAGGAGGTGTGGCGCATAAGCTTTTGCTTTACATGTGATATTTTATTATTCATCTCCGACCCCCACTAGGTCTATCCCTTGCCTCCACAGAATTATTCACTCATTGTCTAAGTTCTCAGGATACAAAGTCAATTGGTCTAAATCTGAAGCTTTGGCTCTGACAGCATACTGCCCAGTAATAGCTTTCCAGCCATGTGCATTCCAGTGGCCCAAACAGGGCATTTTAAATATTTGGGCATTTTATTCCCAGCAAATATGTCTGATTTAGTTAGAGTTCATTTTGACCCCTTAATAAAAAGGTTTTTTTAGTGATGTTTGCAGGTGGTCTTCATTACATGTATCTACAGTATGATTGGGAAGGTTAATGTTATTAAAATTAATTGTATTCCAGAATTTAACTACCTGTTACAATCTCTCCCTGTAGATTTCCCCCACTCTTACTTCAAGAAATTTGATAGCATTGCAAAGTCATTCATTTGGAATGGTAAGCATCCTAGAATACATTTTAATAAGTTACATATGGCAATTGACAAAGATGCGCTATGCCTACCCAAGATTTTGTTGCATTATTATACATTCGGTCTCAGACATTTGGCTCATTGGTCGCTTTCACCTGAGAGAGCCTCTCCCTGGTTTTGTTTTGAACAGGAAGTTATTGCCCCTATTTTGCCATTGCAAAGCCTTTCTTTCAAACAAATCGGAGAAGATAAGTTACACCCCGTTATCTCGCATTTGCACTCGGTATGGACATAAGTGTCCAGAGTGTTTAATTTGGATACCTTTCTGTTGGTCAGAGAAGTTTATGAGTGGGCATACTACACTCGGTGACCTATATGAGAGTGGAGTGTTGAGATCTTTTGAAAATTTGGTTCAAAATTTTGGGATTCCCAGATCTCAGTTCTATAGGTATTTACAGCTGCACCACCTGCTCTGTATTGTTAGCACACACCCACCTGCTGGTAATGCCAATCAGAAGATGGAGACACAACCCATGTTTTTTTTTTTTTTGGTTAAGATCCAGGAATTTTGGTTGAAGGTTCAGAGTTTTTTGTGTGACGTTTTGGGCACTCAAATTTCACTCTGCCCCAGACTCTGTATTTTGGGCAATGGGGCGGTCATACATTTCGGGGATAAACACATAAAAAATTGGGTTCTGTCCAGCATTATGATTGGCAGGCAAATAATTTTAAGGGGATGGAAGAGGATAGACCACCCTCATTTCCGGAGTGGTGTGTGGAGATAGGGATGGTGGCTGCTTTTGAGGAGATGTCAAGTAGAAGGCTGGGGGTTCAGAATTAGTTTGACAGGAAGTCAACTACTTGGTGTTTTGGGGAGACTCTCAGCGAGGGGCTGTGGAGAGAGATGTTTAGTTTTAGTTATATATGATTATTATGTTTTGTGTGTGTGTGTGTGTGTGTGTGTGTGTGTGTGTGTGTGTGTGTCAATGTGTGTCTATTTGTGACCACAGGGGATAGGGAGGGGGTTGGTGATTGGGGAGGGGTATTAGGGGGGGTTAAATGTTGATTCAATGTATATATGTTATGTTTTTTAATTTTGTTTTATGCTTATGAATCAATAAAAATGTGAATTGAAAAAAAAATCTGTTGTAATGATCAAGTTGTAGGGTTTCGTATTTGTTTGGTGGTAATGACTGGAGTCTCTTTATGTATGTGTGTGTGTGTGTGTGTGTGTGTGTGTGTGTGTGTATGTGTGTTTGTGTGTGGACGCATGTGTATGTACTGTATGTGTGTCAGTCAGCGTATGAGTGTGTGTGTGAGACGAGAGTGAAAGAGAGAGAGAGAGAGAGAGTGTGCGACGATGCTTTACATCTGAAATTGAAATAAATTCAGGATATTATAGACATTTTTTGTCATTCTTATCCTATGTACTTAACCACTGTCTTTGTTTTTTATTTTTTATTTTATTATCCTGTCGTAGCCAGTACAGCTCTTTGAAATAACTGAAATAATGGAACCATTATGTGGTCAAGACTTGGAACCACTTGATAGCCATTCGTTTACTTGAAAAATAATTGCACACCTTACAACGTCTGTCAACCAATCAGAATCAAGCATTCAACAGACCCATAGTATAACATGACAATAAATTTACACCACTTTGTTTTTAGCATTTTTTTTTTTTTTGTCTCTAAACTTGTTTATTCAGACAGTTACGTAACCTAAAACAGCTTTCAAGAGATTGAATCTATTTACAGTTAATATAGCTTCAAATTACATAGTATCCACTGCAATCAAATATCCTAATTTCAGTCAACATGCTTTGAGTTTTATATTTGACAAGGGCATGTACTAGCAATGGTGGCTAACAGAACAATGTGCAAAAAAATTGAGATAGAAAAGTAATGTTTAGTATACCACAAATGATCTGTTTTGGTGCCAGTTATTTAAGGCAAACTATGAATGCCATTGTTCAAATCTGTCAGGGGGTTATGTAATAGGCTTTGGCCTAGATCTCAGCACTCTGGCATCTGTACTTTTCCACTGCCGCTCTGTGCCCAGGGCAGCCTGTTGAGTTCTACTGTTAGGTAAGCTTTTTGCCCATAGGAATTATAAGATTTCAGAGCAAAAAAGCTGACACATGAACATTGAAGATATGAATTATTACAGATGTACACAAGTCACACAGAATATATCTTGAATATCTCTCAATCTGCTCTGTATCAACATATAATGATGGATTGGCCCTCCAGCAGAAAATTAATTAGTACATCAGAATGTGGAAGAATGGAGTAGGAAAGGGGGTAAGGCAAGTCCAAGAAATGGTGAATGCTAACTTATTAAATGGATCAGACAACCCTGCTGAAACAGATCAAAACAGCCAAGTTTTTCTGGTCTTAGCTGACCACACAGTTGTTTTCCATTTGAAAGTCATGTCTAGTTTGATTGTTTTAAAGGGGTTTTGGGCTTGTTGGCTGGTCAGGTTGGGAGACCAGCTAGAATATCTAAAAACCAGACTGGCCAAGATGGATTTCTGTCAGTTTCAGTCCCAAATTGACCAGGATGGAAGACCATATTTACACCCGCTAGGCCAGGCTGGAAGACCACATAAAATCTAGTTTGACTTGGCTGATAGACAAGTTAGACCATCTGGAAACAAGCCTGACCAGGCTGGGAGACTAGCTGCAGTCCAGCTTGGCCAGGCTTGGAGACCAACTGAAATCCAGCTTGGCCAGGCTGGGAGACCAGTTAGATCATCTGAAAACCAGCATGGCTGGGAGACAAGCTAGACTATTTAAAAATATCTTGACCAGGCTAAGGGACCCACTAAGACCACCTTAAGATGTGCAGGAAGATGTGCAAATAAGTGCAAATGTTGCCACCTCTTTATAAATCTCATGTGAAGACTCATACTTTATGGGTAATTTATCATTCTCTAAAAGGACACTTTCTTTTTGTTGGGTAGTGAATTTATGGTGTCAGAGGGTGAATAATGTAGCCAGATCTTTTACTCCCTTGAGGCAGATTCCATACATCCCTGGAGAAATCCAGAGAGAGTGAAAGTGGTAAGAAATATTGGGGAACCTCTTTTGTTCCATGTCTGACCTTCTGCCTTCAACCTTCTGGTATTGACCATGTTGGGTGCACTTAGATGTATACAGATGTATGATGTATGCCCTTTTGTCCTGCGTTGAGTGACGGGTCACTTCCTCATTGTAGCTTTTAATCCAGACTCACTGTATAGTTGTAGCTATTTTTCATGGTGAAGAAGCTCCATGTCACCTCCTAGCTCGTTCCTCAGCACAATTTCTCATCTGACAATATTTCTAATAAAGGTTTGCTGATGAACAAGGTCTATGATGTTGACCTTGTTCTAGGGGTGATGGTGTCCCAGACTTGGAGTATGTATCAGCATAAAATAAAGTGATGTTCAGAAATATGCCGTTTGAGAGGAATCAAATATGTGTATTTGGGGTTTTGCCTAAATGCTGTGTGTGATCATGCTTGATTTAGAGGAGGGTTTTCAACCAGAGTGAATCATGAGCTATTGTTTTTATATTCAGACTCCTGGTGCAACTAATTTTAGGTGCCATGATCGAGTAAATTACTCACCAATAACCTTTGACATTTTTGACTTTTCTTTGAAAAATCATTCTCCAACACTCAACACTCCACACTATGTCTTGAGCCACCCCCACACCCCCCCAGACACACCCGACAACTCGTCGACTCATCAGCTTTTTACAAGAGTACTCCAAAACATGAAATGGGTATGTACAATAAGTAACTCATCTGAAATGTGTACTGTTGGAGGACCTCCAGGAACAGGGTTGGGAAACAAGCCGTCCTCCTCTTTTTTTACATTGTATCATTTTGTTCAGAACAATGGTATGCTTGTGTCACTGATGTGAGTACTATAGTAAGCACTAGTAGACGCTGACCACTGCAATTGGGTAACAGCTCAAGAGATGAAAATATTAGATTTACTGTTTTAACATTACAAGCACTTAACATCACTCACATCTGTCTGCTGTGGATGCATTGCATGAAATGGAAAGAATGTAAACTGCTCACTGAAAGCAACTTCTGTTGAGACAAGTAGGAATGAAAAATGCATTAGACTTCAATATAACCAAGTGTACATCATCAATAGTGGTTCAGTTTTGCAAGTTAGTGCAGATTGGTTTTAAACATATTGCAAGTTGACTCAATCGGACTTTGGTTTAGTTCCCTTGTGTGTGCCTGAATTCGGAAAACTGCTTTAACCCAAACTCTGACATCAAACAAACTCTGTCTAAACCAAAAGCACCCTTACAAACTTAGACTAAATGTGTCTAATGTGGCAGAGATTTTTTTTTTTTTCACCTACAAACTTGCAAAGTGATGTTGGACCAAATGTCAGTACCTTATAAGCTCTTTAAATTTTGAGGCTTGTGTTCAATATCTCAGACTCTGTGATGTATAATGATTAGCTGAGTAGGGCTTTTCCCCTACTGGTAGGGTCATTGCTCTGATCAAAACCTTCTTGTAGCATGCATACTCAGCCAGCGGGACAGCAGACATTCTGCATAATCAGCATTTCAAAGCTGTGCTGTCAGATCCCTCCAAAGCACAACCGCATGGCTTTCATTTGTCTGGGCCACATGGGGTCAAACTAAATAGTGTCTGCAGATGACATCACCCTTGCCAAAGGGGGTTTCTTCTTCAGTAGGTTCTCTTTGAGACTTTGAAGGAATGAGAGGACAAGAGAAATATGACCTCAGTCCTTCCTGGTAGGTGTCTGGGTGTTCCAATAAAGCCAGTTCCTAAGAACCCTGAGTTAAACGGAAACTCCTCCACACTTATTTAGAATGAAAATATTCCACTGAGAAATTTCAGGCATATTATGGCTCAGCTGTCAAGCTATTTCGGGCCATCCATGGAGCTATTCCACAAGAAATTGCTCTGGATGTATAACTCAGTTGGTCCCTATAATGTGGACCTCTGCTATTAAACTTGGGCTGCTAGATGAACACCAAGAAAGCAATTGCCTCTCATTTCTAACTCATTGTGATCCATTGTTCTCACTGTGTTCAGTGCCAAACGTAAAACAGTCCAGTCCTTTTACTAATTTATTTTTATATGCCTTCAATATCAATAAATGTTTAATGGAAAACTGTAGAGTGTATATAGAGTGATTTTAAGCAGAGGAATCTCTTTAGAATGTTATTAAGATAGTATATCACAGGAGCAAGTGAGAAATATACCTCTATATGTTCAATTCCACATCATTTTTCAAAGTCACAATTTGCTTATGGGCAGAACATTAGTTATGTGCAATCATAATTTTGTAAAATAAGAAATGGCTTAATAAAATGATTGTTTTTTTCAATGTTTTGATCATGAATTTCCACTTTTTAGGGCACTAAAAACATTAAATGGCAACAGACACCATCATAGCACTTTCCTAAACACCTGTTTTACACTATGACACTGCAATTTTACTTATTCATGAGGTAAAATATGAGATATGTTTGAGGAGGCTGTTAAAAGGTTGATGTTGATGTCATTTTAAATAACAATCATTTTTTAAATGTTAAAGATGTAACTATGAGAATTCAAATATATATTTTATTATATATTATTAAGACACCCCCAATTCTCCTTCACTTTCATTATATGGAAAAGAGTGACAAGGATAGTCTTTGAAAATTCCCCTTTTGTGTTCCAGAGGAGGAGTATGACAGGTTTAGAATGACATGAGGATGGATGCATAATGACAAAATGTTAATATTTGTGGGAACTATTATTTATGGGGGACATTGGGTCCTTTTATATTAATAATTATCATTCAATTAGCATTAAATGTACATAAACTGTGCATTACAAGCACATTAAATGTAACCCAGCATCACAATGGTAATTCTAATTTGTTTTCCGCAACTAATCTGTGTCCTTTTCATAATTGTATTTATTTATTTATTTATTTTCACAGAGTTCAGGATTCCGGTGAAAATACCAAGAGTAGCATCAAACTGTATTGATGTTAACTTTATGTCCTTGATATGTGGCAGGTACTTAATTATGATGTCTGGATCTTTCTGAGAAAGCCTAGACTCCACAGGCATTGTTAAATAGAAGACTTGTAAATAATAGATAAGCTTTGGTTGCATAGACTGCAGCTTGTATGGCCCATCAAAGTATATGAGTGAAAGAAAGATGAAAGCAATTTTCACTATACAAGCATGTCCCATGTTCATTGACTTTGTGTTGTCATTTGATCTGAAATAAGATGGTGATTTTGACGTCTGCTGATGATTAAAGCATTGGATGGGGAATTGTTTTGCCTTGTTGTTCTCCATTTGGAATCCCCATCTAATCAGGTTTTTCACACTGTACCTGCTAGTATCATTAGTGAAGCTTAAGACTCCCCAATTTTATGCATTTCTGCAGTTTGTATACACTTCTCCATGGCCAAATATAGTTATAGCTTTGATAATACATGTTCCAGATCTTGTGCACGATGCATCAGTGTACAGTACGTTATTCCAATATAAAGTATATAAGTTTGTCTTTGTAACTTAATTTACTCGCTCCGCCTCTGAAATTACATTCTTTTTTGGCCAAATAGATTTTTGGGCATTGTTTTAGGCGTTGTTGTAGCTTATTCAGTTTTTCTAATTCTTTATGCGATTAATTGTAATTAGCTTTTATTAATTAATTGGCATGTCATATTTTGATTGTAAGTTTTAATCGATTAACAGCCTTAATTGATACCTATCCTCAAACGAATAGCTTAAATGGTGTAAGTAAGTGTAACAAGGTTCAAATGGGTCATTAAAACAAAAAGACACACAACACATACAGTACACACACATGGCAGCTGCATATGGTTCTCTCTCTTTCGAACTCCTGCGTTCAGCTGCACTTATCCCTCTCCTCGGCTGATTATCCCAATTGGGAGCTGGGCATACAGTCACATCCCGGTCCCACCTTCCTCCTCATCACAGTAAGCTTTTCATAGAGCTAAAACTGAAAAATCATTTAACCAATGCACTGACATTTAGAGAATCCAGTGTTTCCAAAACTGGGGTATGCGATGTGACACTGGGTGTACACAAAGACAATTCTGAAATTTACCATTCTTTTGATTTCATTTGCGGTTATCTTTTGCGGTTAAAAAAAAATGTATCTACTCATGCGTCGTGTGTCACACAAGTATTTTTTTTCACCTGCCCAGCTCAGTGCTAGGTGACATAGCTTATTGATAGCAAGTAAAATTGATACTTCACTGATTCACCAGACTCACACATCAATCGTCCACAATTTTAGTTTGTCCTTTTTTTTTCCGCTGTTTTAAACTTCATTTGTATTTAAGGTTAGATGCATAGGTAGTTTTGATTCGGATGGTATAAGTTCATAAGCTTTGATGACAGGTGTCAGACATCCGGTTTGGCAAAATAATTTTGTGGTTACACCACTGTAAATAGGTTGGGAACCACTGAGATAAACTAATCTAAATTCTCATTGATGCACCATGATAAAGCTGCATTTTTAACAAATAAGCACATTTATTCTTCATCAGTCTCTTTCTGTCCAAAATGTGCAGACCAAGTTTGGCACGCCACACTATCAACATTTGATATATGGCCAAAATTGGAATTTACCATTGAAATTGCTTCTCCACAATGCTCAGATGATGACAATGATTAATCCTCTAAATAACTGAATCATCCTTCTTCAGTATGGTTCTACGTTTTCAGCTACCCATCTAAGACTTAAATGCAACATTTGTATTCCCTGTGAGTGGCTCCCCTGCATATATGACGATATTACCTCCAAGTGCAACCCCGCCCAGACAGCCAGCCATGGTGTGTGGTCTTCGGTTTTAGTGTCATTCATTTCTCTCCCTATCTTCTGATCATTAGGCAATTTAATAAATGTGGTGTGAGCACACAAATGTTCGATCATACATCAGAGCCAGCTGACCTGGGGTCAGAACGGCAGACAGCATCCAGGTTTGCACTTCCCTTCCTCCCTATACATCTCTTTATTCTGCCGTTTCTTTTTCTCGACGTGTGCAGATTTTCATATCTTCTCCTCTGAATGCATATGGCCTTTGAAATTTTTGCACAAAAAGTGCTCCAAGCATAAAAGTCATCTGGCAGAAAGTTTGCCAAAAACACAGCAGGACTTTTCCTACTAGAAAGCCAAGTGTGTTTTACCTGAAAGAACGCTCTTGTTTAATTTTTTATCATTGCAGAATGCTTAAAGTATTGGGCACACTGCAGAAATATTGTGTTTGTCTGCATTTCCAGTAAAAAAATCTCTAAACGTGTACAGCAATAGTTGTAGAGTAGGGGTGTGGCAATAGTTGTTGAGTTAAAATAGTTAAAATGACGTCACCACCGCTCTCAGACAAGAGTGCAGAAAAGCTGAGCACAAGCGGAAATGAGACAAGCTTCAGGTCTCTTATGACATTTTAAAGGAGTGTTTAACAAACTATCAGAGAGCTGTAAAGGAAGCTAAAGTCAAGTTTTTCTTTAGATTAATCCCTGATTACACAAATCGACCAAAAGTATTGTTCAAAACAATTCATTCTTTTTTAAACCCAAATAAAAACGTGTTTCTGGATGCCACCCAAGAGAACTGTGAAACATTTTCAAACTTATTTACTCACAAAATTGAGCAGATTAAAGGTGCCATTGTACCTTCACAATTTGATCAACCACTAATTCCTTCCTCATCCTGCTCCCTGACTCAGTTTGAACCAGTTAGCAGATGTAATCAGGGCTGGACTGGGAAGAGAAATCGGACCTGGGTTTTACATTGGAACTGGCCCAACTGTTGAGCGGGTGGTGGTGGTGGTGGTGGGGGGTGTTGTGGTGTGCGAGCCAAACGTTGTTGAGCCGGGGTAGGGTATGGGGGGTGTTTGCTGTCCTTTTCTGCGGTCAACCAACTGGCCTGCTCGGTTCGCGATGGCCAGTCCGCCCCTGATTGGACCCAAAGTGCGTCGGCCCACCGGGAAAATGCCTGGTATGCCAGATTACCAGTCCAGCCCTGGATGTAGTCTCCAAGATGAAGTGTTCCAGTTACAAACTATACATTCGTGTCCATGACTTCACAAAGAAGTTTTAATGACTATCAGTTCCAGTGTGACAACAATATTTAAAAGCTCATTAGCAAGTGGAGTTGTTCCAAGTTGTTCTTTTTCAATAAGTAGATCAGTGCTGTTGTCAAGGGTAACCACCTGAGATCTATCACTAAAATAAAAAATTATTTCCCATAAAGACTTGGAAATTGTGATCCACTCACCTATTTCATCAAGGTTAGACTATTGCAACTCATTGTACATTGGTCTGCCCCAAACTGCGTTATCTCGCCTACTGCTAGCTCAAAACGTGGCAGCTAAGTTTTAACAGGGTCAAGAAAGAGAGATCACATTTCCACAGTTTTAGCATCTCTACCCTGACTTCCAGTGAAATTCAGGGTCAATTTTAAAATTCAGATTTTTGTCTGCAAGGCACTACTGGTCTCGCACCCCAATATATCAGTGACCTTCTACACCCTTATTCCCCTAATAGAGTGCTCAGGTCTTCTGATCAACTTTTAGCGTTGCCGCTATAGATCTAAGGGTGACTGTGCCTTTTCTGTGATAGGTCCTAATCTAAGGAATAGTCTCCCTTTCCATGTGAGGTCAGCTTCATCACTAGCCATTTTTAAATCTTCTTTAAAAAAATAATAATAATTCTGTGGCTTTTGAATAGATCATTGAATAAGTTGAAATGGATTAATACATAATGTTGTATTTAAATGTTTTTATTTATTTTATTATGTTTTATATTTAACTTTAAATCAATCTGTTTTTATATATTTTGTTTATTTGATCTGTAAACCAATTTGGGCCAACTTCTGCTGTTTTTAAATGTGCTCTATAAATAAAGGTTGACTTAACTTGGGCGGGGGCACCTCCACTTAAATCTCCGAGCTCTTAAAGGCACCTCAGTTTAAAAGGGTATTTTTAGGGGCCCCCATTCTGTGCACCCCCATTCTGTGCACATCAGTGCATCATGATGTCAAACCTGCACCACAATAGGCATATTTGATTTGGGCACCACATACTCATCTCATCTTGTTCGAAGTGATAAAAATGATATATATTCTATGATATATATATATATATATATATATATATATATATATATATATATATATATAATGATATAAATAATTTTCTAATCTTAAAACACAAGGGTAATCTCTAAAAATGTAACCTTTGTGTCCATGTTGGTTTCATACATAAAAAACCTTTATCAAGTTCATTAACTATCAAGTTAATGGTATTAAAATACTTTCATTGCACCTTGAATACACACGAGTGTATTTTTCAAGGCAAACATATTTTTTGTAAAAATACTGAATTTTTGAGTCAATAGTATCAAGAAGGTTCAGGGTCTCAGAGTTAATCCATTTGACCTGAACAAAATGAGCAAAATCTGATTTATTTATATATAAACTTCGCACACTTTTTTACATCACCTGACTGTGCTTTGGTGGACAAACAAACATATAAAAAATATATATAATAAAATGTATTCACTGCTCATTATACTTGTATAATTTAAGAAATAATAACATAAGATTGTGGTGCAATACTAATGCCAACATCTCTTTTTCAAAAAAGAGCTTTTAAAGAGACTTTGATTATTATTTTATTTATTTTTTTAACTGTCTTTGGACGGCTCCACCACATTCCATTTTTTACTTAAAACCTCAGAACAGAACATGTCCCACTGTTTTTCCATGATCAGTTTCTAAGCCAAATGAGATGCTGTGTGTGTGCACAGCTGTGTCAGTTTGTGTCTCTTCACTCGTGTGTGTGTGTGTGTATGTGGTGATTGTCTAAGGACTGGATCAAGGCAACCAAATGAAAGAGACACTCTCGGCTAGATGTAGAGTACAAGTACCCGCATTATGGGGTGAGCTTAAATGTGTCCGAGACACAGCATCGGATGACAGACACCACTATTTCAGAGAGAGCAGCCATTGGCAACTGCCAGCAAGAGAGATGAGCTCCTGATAAAACGTTAATTTTGCCAGAGATTTTGTTTTTACGACTCAAACATTGTCTAAATATTTGGATACTACATATAGAACACTAGATGCATATGATTATTAAGGTAAAACCTCTAAAACGTCTAAGACCTTCCTAAAAATATAAAATATAATCAACACATCAAGCTAAATGCTAGCCAAGCTAAGATTCCATGGCAGTTAAAATTGTTGTTGACATCACAGACCTGCCTAAAGCTGAGGCATTTTTCAAAAATGAAGAGGAGCTGGAGATAATTTATCGAGCAGAATTTCAATCTAATAAAGAAAAGAAGAAGATAAAAGAGATGGTCTTAAGAGTTATCCCAGAGGTTCTTCTCTCTGATACAGTGGAGCAGAAAACAAGTCTGCTGTAACCTGCTCTACTTTACTGAAAACCCATCAGCCTGGCACACCACCCTCTGCTCTGCCATGACCTGTTGCAGAAAAGGGGGCATCAGCAAAGGCAAACAACTCCATTTGGAAGGCGAAGAAGAGATAAAGCTGACTGTGAACCTTTATCACAATGGTATACAGTCATGGTCCAGGGGCCATAATCCAGCCGTAATCAATTTCAGAGGAATTTCAGACACTTTAAGATGGAGCTTCAGAAGCTTAAGTCAGATCCTCAGGTGAAGAGTAGTGCAGAAGGTGTGCCCAGTGCTACATCGTCCACCAGCACCGGCCCCAGATCGAGCACCCCTCTAACATGAAGACACACTGACACTCCTATCACTCCCAAGATTAAGGCCCTGAGAGACAGCATCACTGAGCTGGAGCAGGTTTACTTCCTTTTAAAGAGGAAACTACCAGTAGCCTCTACCAGCTCCAAAGCCAGGCCAGACACCCCAATATGCAACTTCTTCAGCAGCTCTGTTCTGCTGTCAGACAGCTGGAGGAGACCAACCAAGGACTGCGGCAGGAGTGTGAAAGATGAGGTGTTGAGAAGAGAACAGCACATTCAGGAGCTAGAGAAACAGCTGGAGGAGATGAGAAACCAGCTACAAAAGAACACTGCGAACTTCACAAACACAGCACAACATCAGCACTGTGTCAGCACAAAAACTCACAGCACCTCTACCCCTACAACCCCTCAGGATTCACTGAACCCCAAGAAGAAAGACAGCAGCAGCAGCAGCAGCAGGCAGAGCCATCCACCTACCACAACACCACCCAACAGAGAACTGAGGAGAAAGGATAACATTGTCATCCAATGTGACTCCATAAGCAACCATCTTGACCAGAGACGGCTGTTCTCAGGGAGGACTATGAGGAAATTCTGGTGTTCCACCACCGGCTCCACTTTGAAGCTGCTAAGAGAGGGTGTATTGAGTGCACCCTCTCACATCATATTGCACACCGGGACAAATTCACTTAGCACCAGAAAGCTCTGTCCGACATAGTGAAAACAGCTTCCAGGATCTACCCCAGTGCTAAGGTCATCATCTCTACCCTTCTCCCTCACAGAGACATTCCACAAAAAATCATTAATGCAATTAAAACAGAGATAGCTAAAGTTTGTGCACCAATGTTAAATGAGCACATTGTAAACCATCAGCACATCCCCCATGAACATCTGTATGACTGCCTGCATATTCATAGAGATGTCATGAAACTATTTGCAAAATCCATCAAGGACGCAGCTCTTAGGAGCCCCCAGAGAACACGTCCTGTCAGCAAGGAGAGGGTCACACAGCATCCCGACAGACAGTCAGACTGCTATATTCAGATATACAGTGTATTTGTATTACTTGAGACATGAATTTGTTCAGAATTCGTAAAACTTCAATCAAAAACCTTAATATTAAAAATGGAAGAGATTCCGGAGGAATTACAGTTTGATTTATAGAGCATTTTTTCCACTACGTTCAGCCTGTAAAAAAGGGAAAACACATATCTGGATGAAAATTAACATGGATGTCATTTGTTCAGATGAGGACACTTACCTATGTGCAGTGTGTTTCCCCCTATTTTAATGAGGACACCTTACCAACACTATAGTCAGAGATAATTCAGTTTCAGTCTCTAGGCTCTGTAACTGTTAAATGCAAGGATTGGAAAGGAACCAGACAACAGTAGTTCAGCTTGAGATAAATATATTAACAGTAAACATACACAGAAGACTCAACTTTTTACTAAAGCATGTCAGAGCTATGACAACACAATAAAAAGACATGGGAAACACGTCCTGCAGCTCTGCCTGGGTTTATATATAGTTAATGGCAGGACAAGGGGAGACTCTCTGGGTCAATTTACTTACAGCTCACCTTGAGGCAGCAGAGCAGTGGACTATGCTATTACAGATATAGACCACAACAAGATCAACTTCATGGTGATGCTACAGCTTTCTTTCTCAGATTACAGTCACATAGTCATAAGTCAGCAAATCTGCCATCTGATCAGAAAATTTAATTGTATTCCCTCCCCAATAATTTGATATGGAAAAATGACAGTCCTGCATGGCATGAAGCTGAGCTCCACAGTATTCATGTTCAGAAAATGATAGACACGTGTTTCTAAACCAAATTTGGACTAGGCAAGGAAAGTATAAATTTGGTTACAGAACAGTTAATAAAATATGTTTATACAGTGGACAGCAAAGCCCTGAGAAAAAGAAAAATGTACAGAAGTTAAAAATAAATTGTTAAAGCCAATTGGTTTGACAAAGATTGTCAAACATCAATAAAGGAATATGAACATTATCAAATGAAAAACACTGAGACCATGTAAACAAGCACACACAAACCACATATCATCAAACCCTTTAAATGCACAAGTCACTACTAAGAAAGATAATAGCTGAACATATGACAGAAAAGCTCAACAAGATTGAGGAGGCAGTCAATGAAAATTCCTTTTGTGATATATGAAACAATTTCGATAAATAATAAAAACAAAAATCAAATCCATTTCCATCTGTAACCCAAAACTCTGGACAGAACATTTGGAAAACCTGTATATTCATAAAATCAACAACACAATAGAAGAACACACAATAAAGGATAAATTAAACCATTTGGACACCCCCATCTCATTAACTGAACTGACTGAAAAGATGAAATCCCTCAAAAACAAAAACACTTGTGTCTTGTATGGAATATATTGAGAGGCTGATACATACCAGCCCAAAACTGAAAGATGCTATTTTTAATTATTTAGTTTATTATCAAAATCAGGACACTTTCCTGAGAATTGGAAGGAAAATCAAATCGTCTCAGGTTACTTAAGAGTAACCCTTTTTCCCTGAAAAAAGCAGAACGAGAAAAGCGCTTTGGGAACGAGAATACCGCACTGTGGCTGTCCGGACCCCCTACAGTTGTGTAGTGTGCTCACAAGAGCGTGAGAGGGCTCAAACATGAGCTTGAGATGTCGACTCAAGGACATAAGAGCCCTGAGTGGCATGAACATCCAAACTGTAGAATCTAATGAATGTGTGCGGAGAGGGCCAGCCTGCCGCATCACAAACATACTGCAGAGGGACCCCTCTGGCCAAGGCTTTAGAGGAGGAGACCCCTCTGGTAGAGTGAGCCCTGATGCCTACAGATGAAGCTTGACAGCACGCCTCGTAGGGCAGGGCAATAGCGTCCCTCACCCAATGCGACATAGTCTGCTTGGTGGCGGCTGCCCCCCTGTTGTAGCCACCATGGCAAATTAATAGTTACCCTGACTTACGCCACTGGCTAGTGTGGTGGACATAAGTCTGGGCACGGACTGGTGGAGTCTTTACTGCTCCGGCATAGTGAACGGCAGGAAGCAGAAGGCTTTAAGATGACTGGATTACTCAGGGAGAAGTAGAGGAGACATTGCGCTGGTCCTCTTCTGCCCTGTAAAATCTCACCCAGATTTTTTCCAAGTGGAGGGAGCCCTAGCACTTAAAATGGTCTCGATAACCTCAGGTGAAAGCCTTGTGTCCCTCAGTTGGTACCCCTCAGGGGCCAAACAAGAAGGTTCCACAGCTCGTGCCGGGGATGAATTATTGTCCCCTATGCCTGAGACAGAAGGTCCCTCCTTTCGGAATCGCCCAAGGCGAGCCGCCGAGGAGAGACATTATCTCAGAGAACCATACCCTGTTCGGCCAGCGAGGCACTATCAGTAAGAGGCAAGACCCTTGCTGGCGAACTCTGGCCAAGACTCCTGGGAGCAGAGAAACCAGGGGAAATGCAAACAGACACATTCTGGGCCATGTATGCACCATCGCGTCCAGACCCAGGGGGGCTGGGTGACTCAGAGAGAAGTAGAGGGGACGTTACGCTGTCTGTTGGGAGGCGAAGAAGTCCACTTCTGCCCTGTAAAATCTCATCCAGATTTGTTCCACTACCTCTGGGTGGATTTTCCACTCCCCCATCGGTATTTCCTGTCTGAACAGTAAATCTGCTCCCAAATATGGGCATCCAGTGATATAAACTGCCCTGAGTGACAGGAGTATCCGACGTGGCAGAAATTCAGCTGACATGAACGTGGACCTCCTTGATGGTTTATGTAAGAGACTACCGCTGTATTGTCCACCCGCACCAAGACATGACAGCCTCTGGAGGAAGTATTTCAGGACCAGAAATACAGCCATAAACTCGACACAGTTAATATGACAATCAAGCTGACGACCCTACCCAACCCATCAGGGAGGCGTCTGTCATAAGCAGCCTGTGACGACAAGACACATCTAGAGTGGGACCCAAGGTAAGAAACCGGGGTCTGTACCACATTCAAAGGGAACGAAGCTCGCGGCACGTAACCCTTATTTGCCTTAGGGGACTGGCCATTGGATGAGACCCCCTGGCTTTTAGCCACAGCTGGAAAGTTCTCATGTGCAGAAGGCCCAAAGGGAACACCGTGGACGCAGACGCCAAGAGACCTAGTATTTGTTGATACTGACGAGCAATGCAACCTCAACCTAGCCTGACTTTGCTCAGGGTTTTTTGAATGGAAATGATTCGAGTGGGAGACAATTGTGCCCGCATCATGATCAAATTCCATATAACTGCCAGATAGGTAATTCCCTGGGTGGGAGAGAGAATGCACTTTTGATGTTGAGTCTCAGACCCAGAGAAACCAGATGAGCTAAGACGATATCCCTGCCAAGAACTGCCAGTTCTTGGAACTGTGCTAGTATCAGCCAGTCGTCTGTGTAATTCAGAATGCGGATACCCCGGAGTCGCAAATGTGCCAGTGCTGTATCCATGCATTTCTGAATGTGCGGGGTAATAGGGCTTGGCCGAATGGAAGAACCCGATACTGGAAGGCTTCGCCCTGAAAGCGAACCTCAGGAACTTCCTGTGCTGTGGCAGAATTTCTATATGAAAATATGCATCCATGAGCCAAAACGTGTTGTTGGGCTTGTGACACGACCGTCTTGATAGTTAGCATCTTGAACTTGAATACCCTGACTGAGCAGTTCAAGCCTCGAGATCGGACGCAACCCCCACCCTTCTTGGGGTCCAGGAAGTATTTTCTGTAATAGTCTGACTCTTTCTCTGGAAGGGGAACACGTTCTATGGCCCCTTTGACCAATAGATTTTGCAGTTCTTTCCACAGTAGACATTCCTGCACTGGTTTCACGGTAGTGGGCCCAAATTTAATTCTGTAACCTTTTTCTACTGTTCTTAGGACCCACGTAGATATACTGGGCAGAAGATTCCACGCTGCCCGATAGGTTGAGCCATAGGTGTCTTTTCGTGCTGACCAAAGCGGACATAGACCGGCCAATGGAACGGGCTGTCTGCTTGGTCACACGGAGAGATACGTCCGTGGCTCGACGATGTTCAGAGAACGCTTCTTCGTCGAGCGTGGTACCTGCACTCAGGTCCATCAGCAGATCAGTCTGGTATGCCTGTAACACCACCATAGTGTGCAGAACAGCATCAGCCTGACCCGCTGCCTGATAAGCCCTCCCCACTATCATGGAGGTGGTCCTGCACGGCTTCGTGGGTAGAGAGGGTCTTTTCAGCGATGATGCCGAACCCGGCAAGAGATAACCCGCAAGTGTCTCCTCAACCGGCAGCATCATCTAATACCCCTGTGTCTCAGCACCCACGATATTCGAATATATCGTCATCGAGGGCACGTGGACACGGGAAGTATAAGGCTTCCTCCATGAGCGAGAGAGCTCGACATGGAGCTCATTAAAGAAGCTCCCCGGCCACCAGACAGAAATCTATCCTCCAACTTGGAGCGTTTGGGGGTCTCTTGTTGGTGTGGCCAGTCTAACTGAAGCCTGGCCACCGCACGAGTAACCACGTCGAGTAATTCCTCCGCTGATTTACTATCATGCCCAGAATGCTCGGAGGTGGGTAACTTGAAATCTGCCAACTCAAGAGATTCACGGTCCCCCTCATGAACCGAAGAGGCGCCGGAGCACGCTTCAAGATCATGGGAAGGACCAGCTGGGTCTGGGGAGAGAGCGAGCGAAAGGGACGAACCCGTCTCTTGCTCCTCAGCCAGAAGTAAGCAAGGCGAAGTAAGCAAGGCGAGCGCGAAGCATTTTGCCCGAAAGCAGATCGCAATACTCAGGGGAACAATAATAGATAGGGGAACATGCATCGTTTGCCCTGATTTTCAGTCATTTTCTTTCTTTCTTTTTCTTTTTTTTTGAAGAGAAAAGAGAAAAGGTTCACTGCGCACTGCCTAAAAGATAACTCCTAACAGAGGAAAGAAAGTTTGACAGGCTAGTGAAAGCACACAGACACAGAGGGTTCTGAAGACTAAAGATCTAATGATGCTCCAGTGATGCATCTATTTATAATCCTGCCCCAGGTGCATCCAGTGATTACAGTGGTAAGGTTAGAAATTCCGGTCAATGTTCAATGTTCATTGAAGTGTTGCACACATATTCAGAGCTGGTCACAACTATAAGATGTTCCCAAAGCACTTTTCTCAGCGCAGCATCATAAGTGAAGCTTTTTGTAAAGAGAACACCCCAATTTTCCAACAAGGAGATGAGTGCAACCCTAATAACTACAGAGACATTACAGTAAGCACAACCTTGGGATACTATTCTGTTACATTATAACTATTCATATCTACACGTTCCACTCACATATACAGAAATATGTTCAGCAAACAAAAGAAGATAAAATATCAGGCTAATTCATTGACTTTAAAAAGGCCTTCGATTCTGTTTGGCATAACAGACTTTTCCTAAAACTCATCCAGTGTGGAATAGGAGGAAAGACATGTGACATCATAAAATACATGCAAATATCATCAAATACATGTACTAAGACATTAAATGCTGTGTTAAGATTAATGACAAAACAAGCAATTATTTCAATCAGACCAAGGGAGTTCACCAAGACTGCAGCCTCAGCCCAACTCTATTTAATATTTATGTAAATGAATTGGCCACAACCCTTCAAAAGTCATCTTACCCTGGACTGATCTTAGATGGCAGAGAAATAAAATGCCTCTTTTACGCTGATGACCTCCTGCTGCTGTCACCTAATAAAAAGGGACTGCATGAAAGCCTCTCTACAGAAAAATGTAGCAGTGCTTGGGCCTTACCAATAAACATCCAAAGTCCAAAGTCATGATTTAAATGAAAACAAAACAAAAACAAATGCATTATGAACAATAAATATATTTTTACAATCAGGGGAACAATCCTTAATCATGCCAACTGCTCTAATGATAATTTCTTAATAATCATGCCAACCCCCCCCCCCCCCCCCCCCCTCACAGAAATACTCAGAGTCTGGGTTGTAGAGCAGAACTGGTCTGGTTTCCTCTCCTTGCTGAAATCCAGAAGAGAGTAGCTAAGTTGTTGTTCCATTTGTCAGACACACCTCCGAAAAACTACCATCACAATGCCTCTACACACAGGACAGGGCATCCAGAGAGTGACCATATGCACTATTTAGTGGAAAAAATATAAAATAAATGTATCCATCCAGTTCAGACTGGCAAAACTGAAACAGACAGAAAATACAACCCAGGAAGAATACATTCATGATTGGCAGCACAAAGTCACACAAGTACATAACTTAAGTACATTTCTGCTTCCACAGAAATAAGATTGAAAGATACTGTCAAAGTATCGTCTGAGTAAGCACAGTCTGTCCATTGAGACAGGGCGACACAGGCAGAGCTTGAGGCCCAGTGAGGACAGACTGTGTTCACATTGCACTGAAGGATTCGTGGAGGATGAGCTGCAATTCCTCACTCACTGCAGTAAATACGCGACAATTAGAAACACTTACTTTACACAAATAGCACATATTCTACCTGAATCCCAGGACATAAATGATTGTATCTTATGGGAGAGAAAGTGTGTTCAGCTGGCAGCACAGTATGTGTCCTCCTGTCACCATATGAGGCGAGAGACTGACCCCTCATGATATTACAGCTCTATTGAAACTGCTATTTTGATTTCCTCTTTTATTCCTTTCGCATTGCTCTCTGTATTTTACTTTGTCATTTGTATGTGCTTGAATTGAATTGAGAGAGAGAGAGAAATAAGAGGCACCGAACTGAAGGATGCGCAAAAAGCTTTACGGAGAGAACACAAAGCCACCTCAGTGTCTGTTACATTTCCTAATTGAAAAGAGATGTTCAGTTGATCTGTATGCATGGATCTGGGTATTTACTGATATTGGGTAGTTTATTGATGTCTTTTATTTTCAAATATACAGAATGTGATAATGGCAAAATCAATTGTTTTTCATTACATACAATTAAATTGAGTGTATAGGCATGAACAGGTGTTTAGGAAAGTGCAGTGGTGGTGCTTATTCAACATCAACGTAATGTAGCCGAAAGTTCATCTACCCTGAAATCAACCCCATTCAGCTGAATTTCTGACAAGTGCCATCAGACGTTTCAATTTAAGCGTGATCACCTTTACCTCTAGTGCAGGGATTGGGAGCCTGTGGCTCTTTGTTACAAATCAAGTGGCTTACCGGGTGTCTCACCATTCACAAGCATATGATTGTTTAATACTTTCTAGAGATAATTTTCCTGCAAAAAGTGTGGGTGTGATTGCAAAGCTTGAAGTCAATGACACTATTGATTTCCTTTCTCCCAAATTTGTCATACAGCTTACTCCTGGTGAACAAGGTTTGAAATTAATACCCACCAAATGCGGATTTTTCATGCACAGTGGAGGGTAACTTTGCTGTAACTAACCTGTAAGACTTCTCAGAGTGATATTTGACAAGAAAATAGACACAAAGACACACAATATGTGTGATTATATTTTGAAGAACAGACGATATTAAAGCCGCCGATGTGCATCTAATTTTATATGTGTGCGCAGTGAACTCTGCTGTTCACGAGTGCATTGAAAGCATTTCTCCAAGACATGCACACGGATAGAGTTCTAGGCCTCATTTGCCAATAATTTGATCTTAGCGGTTAAGAGCATTTTCTATGAGCAATTTTACAAATGTTTGTTATTTTTTATGTGCACCCAGGTTGTGAAATAGCCCACCACTCACAAAATGCAACAAGGCTAAATCCAGTTTGCAAGCTACTCCAAATGCAGGTGATTCATGCACGAGTAATTTTGCTCATCTTCCTGCAACAGGCGGGTGACCTGTAAGACGTCTCTGAGTGGCACATGACAAGAAATTCTGTTAGTCACAAAGACATGCTTGATGAAACTTTATTATATTTTATCATGTAATAACAGACAAAAGAAAAGTCACTGTTCAGAGTGCTGTGAGTTTCTCTTTTTCCACAGAGCAGTTCGCTCTTAAGGATTGTGAATGCAACTGTTTTATATATATATGAGTGTGTGTTTGTGTGTGTGTGTGTGTGTGTATTAAAGAAACAAAGATGGTAGTGATTAAACCATAAAAATATATATTAGACACCTTGAACCTAAAATTGAGTTCTATTTTATTTTCTGTAGGCAGCATAAACTGTTTTTCTAAAACGCAATACAAACACATTTGATATGAACACACATTTGGCAGCATTTATTTGGTTACATATTGGAATTTGTTCACGCCGACACAAGCATCTGTTATTTATATTTGCTCAAACAGTTATTCATACAGTCTTTTAAACCACAGAATAAGTTTATTTTATATACATACATCCATATTGTCACCAAAGTACCACAATAAAAAGTTTACAGCTCTTATACACAGTCAAACATGAACGTCCTCTGATGCAAGTTGCCATTAGTATTGGTTGCCATTCGTCAAACAAACTCAAACTCAAAGAGTCTTTTCAAGCACATAATATGTTTATTTTATGTAAAATACAGCCAAATTGTCACCAAAGTACCATGATAACAGTTCGCAGCTTGTATATGCACAGCCATCATATCTAAACACAATATTCCCATGCATGCAGCCACATCTGCTGATTAAGAGCAGATACGGTTTTCATTCACACAAACAGCTCAAACAGTCTTTTCAGGCATATTATACATAAAACATATTATATGGTTGTTTTATGAAACTATCACAAAAGCACCATGATAACAGTTTAAAAATTGTATACTCACATGCTGATAGAGCGCGATTATCCACGCACATTAGCACACATTAGCACTTGACACGCACACACACACAGCTGATATTATTTGTTCATTTGATTTTTAAATATGAAATAAAAACAATTAAAAATACAGCAGACATATTCCATTTGTTCACGCTAACTATATTATATACAGTATATTTTTATGACAAGAAATCTATAATTACAATTAAATTTAAAAAAAATATTTGTCTACACTCTGTCCCCCCTCTACCGGCTATGCAGTGACACATGCAAAAATAACTCACTCCAGAGGGCACTGCAGAGGAATTTAGACCCAACTCATGAAAAGGTTAACTTGTATCTGTGGATGTAACAGCGAATGGTGTTGACAGACAAAGATTTACTGAAGTATTCAAGAGCCCATGTCATGATATAATTATTTTAAAGACAGTGACTTCTGAGGTATAGGAAATTACACACATTCAGAAGTGGTTTACCAGCAGGACAATGTCAAACCACATACTGTACTGCATGGATTACAAGTGCATGGCTGTGTAAGCAGAGAGTGCATGTGTTAAATTGTCCTGCCTGCAGTCCTGACCTGTCTGCAATTGAGAATGTGTGATGCATTATGAAGTACACATTACGGCAATGAAGAGCTCATACAATTGTGCAGCTGAAGATATGAGGAAAATTCTACTTATCAGAAAAAATGGTGATGTTACACAGTGGTAAACAATTGACTGTCACAAATTTTTTATGAAACTAGTGTATATTAATAATAAAATTCACAATATAAAACATCAAAAATTTGTTTCAACATCATTTGTTGTTGTAGTGCTTTTAATATAGCACAGGGTGAATCAAATTTACAAATCAATCCTTTGTGTTTTTATTAGTATTTTCCATACTGTCCCAACTTTTTTCAGAAGTGGGCAGAAGTCATAATAATACAATTTTAATTATTAACATTTGTTAACAAATATATATATATATATATATATATATTTGAACTTTCCTGACATTTATCTTTAGGGTTGCGTTTGGGTTATGGGGTATGGTTGATAAAATATGCATTCCTGTTGCCTGTATTACATTATTAACACCTAAAAAAACACTCACTTTAAGTGCCACTCTGTGTACATTCCACTCGGAAACTGGAGCTTGCAGGTGATCATACGTTCATCAACACTTCCACCTTAAGCCACTGTGGCAGTAATTCAAATTTCAGTAAGCAACTGATTTCAAAGCAAACCTTTTGACCTGGTGTTGTTAAATTCACAGAGTGATGAGACTGATTTGTTTCTATTTAGTCTGTGGGAGATTTATAATGATTTGGCAAATAATACATAAACCCTAATCCAAGGCATTGTTTGTGTTTTGGGTTAGTTAAATGAAAAGTCTTTTTTAAAAGAACACTAAATTATATTTAATCAGGCTCTTTTCAAAAACACAAACACAGGCAGTGTTTAACCAAATAGGCCCTGTGCACTGACATCATGTTCATTATTCATTTGAACTTGGAGAAAAGTCTGGAAATACTGTTCCTCTTTTTCCAGAACTGGAATCACTGCTTATGAGCAAAACAGATTCTTTCCTTAAGTGGGGCAAAAACCCTGACAAGTTATTTCTGCACATAGGAAGGAAAAGGAATTTAAGGTTGTTTCGATTTGGATGTTTATTTTAATATATCTATACAACCACAATTTCTGTGAGTGTGTGTGACTACATACATTTTAAATAGAAATGTCAGTACAAATTGGAGGGTAAATGAAAAACTAAAGTATGTGTTGACTTGTGTGTTCTTCAGGATTTGTACTCTAGTCCTTTGCATTGGATGTGCAACGCTTGAACTTTCACATGATTTTATCACTCTCGAACAACCTTGTAAATGTAGTAGGTTATGTCATGCGAATGTTAAAATGTGTCGGCTTACAAGTCACACACACACACACACACACACACACACTCTCTCTCTCTCTCTCTCTCTCTCTCTCTCTCTCTCTCTTATACATACAATTATTTTAATGACAATTTTGCTTTTTAATAATTACTACATTCTAGCAATTAATATAGTCATGAAATGTATTATATAATAATGATATGAGCTATCACTGTTTAAAATAAAGTATATAGTTTTCAAGTATATACAGCACATTAAGTTTAAAGACCACCATAAATGTATCATAAAAAGAGGTCTATATGACCTGTTAACTATTCCAAGTCTTCTGAAGCCAAACAATAGCTTTGTGACAAGCAGACAGAATGCAACTTGTTATTCACTGATAATCTTTATCATCACCAAATCTTTGAAATGGACTACACAAGTCACAAGGGCTTCTTAAAACACTATTTGATGGCAAACAGCATCTATTCATGTTAGTAAACATCATGTCAATCCTGCCAAATTTGAAACCTACAGTGGAGGTGCTATTATTATCCAATTGATCTGACTAATAATTTACACCTGGTGAATGATAAAATGGCAAAAAACAAAAACAAACAACCAACAATGACTTACATTAATGTGGGACCCGAGCCACATCTAGAGTCCACAATATCATAGAGAGTTGATGATGGGCTTTTTGGACATTGGCCAGTAAACAATTTTCTAGCACCAATTAAGAACACAATAGTAACAACATAGAAACACCCTGGCAACCTCCCACAACATAGAAGCATTGTGGCAGCGAGTTTTGTTTGGGCAAGCACCACTCAATTTTCTTCAGTAAATATAAAAATCTAGTTTAGTAAAGTGGCCCTGATAAAGGCTGCACAGCGCTGATAGCTCTCAATGTTACATCTCTTTTTTATCTTTTGTCTTTTCCCATTAATAGTCAGTTGAAAGGCTGAGACAAACACGAGTCAGGATTTATTACCTCTCTTCCCCCCCACCTTCCCACAACATCATGAATTATAGAAGTGCACAGTGTTCCATGATGTGACTGGAGGATGCATGATAGCAAATTAAACACAATGTTCCAGGCAATGTTCCTGAGAGAGAGAGCTTCTACAATGAAACCAAATAAATACACTGATAAATAATAAAGAGCTGTTGAGGGCCGCTCACCTTGGCCATGACATGACCTGGCTCTGTGTTTGCCTTGTCTCCAGAAACAACCACCAAAATCTTGGCCTCAGACAGCACGTCTGAACGCCACTGACCGGCTGATACACATTGCACACAAAACTGGAAAGCTCTTGTAAAAGTCTCAAGCTCCAATCAGACTGCAATGCAAAGTCTGGAAGTTGGGGTGCAAAAGTTTTCATCAGTCTGCCTGAAAATGTTTCTAAGGCTCACTGAGAATGTATTGCACCAGCTAATTTGTATGAACCGCCTGCTTTCTGTGGGCAGTTATAGCACAAGTTCCTTTCTTTCCACTAAAAATCATTAAAATTACTTATTTTAAATACTGTGGATGCTGGTTTTTGCACTGAAATACAGTTTTTTTTTTTTTGTTCACTGTATAAAGTGCAGTGTTAGGGCAGGCAAATATTCCAAATTGCGAATAATGCAAGTTAAACTTAATTTTAATTCTATAGATGCAAGTTTTTGCGCTGTAATACTTTTTTTTTTTCAAACCAGTTTACTATTGCGATGTAATCTATTTCCCGTTTACCTGCCCGAAAAGTCAAGTATAAACAAAATGAACTGTTCTTGATCGCTTTACCCATCAGTCAGACAGTCTTTATTGCCGTAAGTGGGCGGTTCTTGGCCCGAAGAACTTTTAAACTGGACCAGACTTTATTCCATAAGTCTGAAGTCTGACTATGCATGACTACCATGAAAGACTCATAGAATCTCCCATCCAGACCATTTACTTGACCTTCAACTTCAGAATTGTACTGCTCACTCTGTTCCTTCAGTGACCTTTTTAGCTCTATTTATCTTAAAAAATGTGTTAATTTTATTATGCCGGGTTATGTTTCATTCATGCAATGCTCCCACAAGCTTAATGGACATTACCATACAGTATATCTAAGCCTGAAGGAGACATAAACGAGTGAGTGAACAATATTTACCCAGTGATTTATATGAATATGGCAGAGAAATGACAGTCTGGAATAACATGGCTGATTATATATGGCGGAAAGATAGGGAACAACATCTGCCAGTGCTCCACCCATTATTCTGAAAAATTAAACAGGACTGATGGTGCTGCAGATAATGGACAATGCCACATTAGCCTCAACAGTATTTAATTACTTTATTTCAGTTCTGTATTTCTTTTCTTTTTTGTGTGTGTTTCATTTTCGTATATTTCATTGTCCCATATTTTTTTCTACTGAGTTTCATTTGTGCTGAAATTGAATTCATTGAATAATTTTTGCTCACATTTTGGAACAATGTTCATTTTGAGTCATATTTACAAATTGTCAGATTTTAATAACATTTTGCATTAATCAAATAAGTACAAAATCACAGTTTACATATTTTTTTAATTCCCCCTTGCAATATGGTCCCATCAATCACTGTCCTTTCTCTGAGACAGCAGTTAAAAATTAAAAACCCAAAGCAATGTTTTGTATTCTTGTAATTTCTTTACAACCGACTGGCTGCTAATAACTTAAATTTCAGTCGCATGGATTCAGAAGACTAGTTGTATGGACTACTAATGTTTTCCTGTGCTTTTCATGTCCCTTTTGAAGCTTGGCAGTATAAATCAAACTGATGTTTATTTTTAAGTAAACTATTTCTTTATAGAACACAGTGTTGCCATGCTACATACTGTAGGAGGACACATTATGTTAGCTTCACATGGTCATAACACATGCCTTCCCACTCTCTGCCCAAACAATAATGAAGTGTAAAGCAATTAAATTTATCTTGGTGTGAGTCCAGTGTTGCTAAAACATTATGCCAAGCTAAATAATACTCCCCGGACATAACTTATCAAAATGTTAATTTGTCAAAATGCTTACATAACTGAAGTCTGAGCACATGGAAAAGGTGTTTCTAAAACTGCATTCCAATATTCACACTTCTATTTTATGGGAAAGTGCATAGAGTTAATTCAAGTAAACTGGGCCACATTTTGACATTATAATGTCTGCAAACAAGTGGCTTATTTTACCTCAATGGTTGGGGGTAAAAACTAGAAAAATGGCAAAACGAGTGCACAATACCGAGGAATTGTATGGTGAGGTGAGGTAAAGTGATTTTGCTGACAGTGTGTATCTTTATCATTGTTCCCATCAATGTTCTGCACCACGATGAGTTAATGCACTAGTTCCAGCACAGCATATTAGCTAGCAGTCTCTGTTCACTTACAAAAATTGAGAGTTCACTGCAAATTTTCCACAGACTTGACACAAATTCGCCACAGATCATTTTCACATGAAAATGAGCTTTGCGGCAAACTTGTGTGCGAAAATAACGAGCAGCAAATAGATGTCTAGTTTAGATTTTTTTGTAAGGGTTTGCTATCAGCTCCAGTGCAAAACATGACTTTATAACACATCTGCAGATTTAGAATATGAAACTAGCATATGTAGTATGCACTAAAGCAGTGAAGCTGAAATTCAACCCCAACCACTCAAGGTGTAAGACATCACATAAACACAGCAGCACCCAGGGAGATAAACCCCAGGTAGTATGTAGTAATCGGCCGAAATCTATAGCATAGTGGCACCTGCGGCTCAGACTCGGTATCGGCAGGTTTGATCGAGGCTGAGTGATGCCCGCAGTCGGCTGCCTCACGTGTGGTTTAGTTACACCGTTAAAGCACTGTGCAGATTCCGGTTCAACACAACTGGGCCAGATCAGGACACTTGATCTGGGCCAATTGTGGAAATTATTTGGCTTAGATTGATCTTTAGGCTGCATTACATGTCTAACGTAAAATTAACATCATAAATGTCCATCCATCCATCTTCAACCGCTTATCCGAAGTTGGGCCGCGGGGGCAGCAGCTCCAGCAGGGGGCCCCAAACTTCCCTATCCCGAGCCACATTAACCAGCTTTGACTGGAGGATTTGAGGCGTTCCCAGGCCAGTGTGGCGATGTAATCTCTCCACCTAGTCCTGGGTCTTCCCCGAGGCCTCCTCCCAGCTGGACATGCCTGAAACACCTCCCTAGGGAGGCGCCCAGGGGGCATCCTTACCAGATGCCCAAACCACCTCAACTGACTCCTACTGACGGACTGATGATGACATGAAGACCACATCATCTGCAAAAAGCAGCGATGAGATCCGCAGCTCACCGAACCGCACACCTTCCTCACCCCGACTATGTCTCGATATCCTGTCCATGAATATCACAAACAGGATTGGTGACAAAGCGCAGCCTTGGCGGGACCAACCCCCACATGGAACGAACTCGACTTCGTGCCGAGGACCCGGACACAGCTCTCGCTTCGGACATACAGGGATTGGATCCCCCTTAGAAGGAACCCCCCCATCCCGTACTCCCAAAGCACCTCCCACAGTCTTTCCCGGGGGACCCGGTCATACGTCTTCTCCAGATCCACCAAACACATGTAGACTGGATGGTCATACTCCCAGGCCCCCTCCAGAATCCGTGCGAGAGTAAAGATCTGGGCCATCGTTCCACGGCCAGGACGGAACCCGCATTGTTCCTCTTCGATCCGAGGTTCGACAATCGACCAAACCCTCCTCTCCAGCACCTTGGAGTAAATTTTACCAGGGAGGCTGAGAAGTGTGATACCCCTGTAGTTGGCACACACTCTCTGGTCCCCCTTTTTGAAGAGGGGAACCACCACCCCGTTCTGCCACTCCTTAGGCACTGTCCCAGATTTCCACGCAATGTTGAAGAGGCGTTTCATCCATGACACCCCCTCCACATCCAAAGCTTTCAGAATTTCTGGTCGGATCTCATCAATCCCCGGGCTTTGCCACTGCAGAGTTGTTTGATTACCTCAGTGACCTCCCCCAGGGAAATAGAATCTGATCCCCCATCACCTCCGGCTCTGCCTCTAGCATAAAGGGCGTGTTGGGATTTAGGAGTTCTTCAGAGTATCCCTTCCACCACCCAATAACCTCCTCGGTTGAGGTCAACAGCATCCCATCTTTGCTGTATACAGCTTGGATGGTTCCCCGTTTCCCCCCTCCTAAGGTGGCGGATGGTTTTCCAGAAGCAGTTTGGTGCGGACCGAAAGACCTTCTACATGGCTTCTCCGAACTTTTCCCAGACCCACTGCTTTGCCTCCCTCACGGCTGAGGCCGCAGCCCTTTGGGTCTGTCGGTACCTTGCAACTGCCTCCGGAGACCTCCGGGACAACAAATCCCGGAAGGCCTCTTTCTTCAATTAAACAGCTTCCCTGACCACCAGTGTCCACCACGGTGTTTCAGGGTTACCACCCCTTGAGGCACCTAAAACCTTGAGGCGGCATCTCTCCACCACGGCTTCGGCAATAGAAGCTTTGAACATTGCCCACTCCGGTTCAATGTCCCCAACCTCCGCAGGGATGCCTGAAAAACTCAGCCGGAGGTGTGAGTTGAAGATCTCGCGGACAGGGACCTCCTCCAAATGTTCCCAGTTCACTCGCACTACTCACTTGGGCTTCCCAGGTCTGTCCAGAGTCTTTCCCCACCCCCTGACCCAACTCACCACCAGATGGTGATCGGTTGACAGCTCTGCCCCTCTCTTCACCCAAGTGTCCAAAACATATGGCCCCAGATCTGACGACACGATTACAAAATCGATCATCGACCTTCGGCCTAGGGTGCTCTGGTACCACATACACTTATGAGCATCCTTATGTTCGAACATGGTGTTTGTTATAGATAATCCATGACTAGCACAGAAGTCTAATAACAAACATCCACTGTGCATCGAAGTAAGCTCAACCAGATCCAACTGGTAACGCTCCACCTCCCTCACCAGTTCCGGCTCATTCCCCCCCAGTGAGGTGACGTTCCACATCTCTAGAGCTAGCCTTTGCTGCCCTGGTCTGGTCCGTCGAGACCCACGGCCTTCACTGCCACCCATATGGCAGTGCACCCGACTCCTGCAGTTTCTCCAATGGGTGGTGGGCCCAAGGGTTGTAAAGGGGGGTATCACGTTGCTTCTTCGGGCTGTGCCCGACCGTGCTCCGTGACAAACCCGGCCACCAGGCGCTCGCCGATGAGCCCTCCATCTGGGCCTGGCTCCAGACGGGTGCCCGGGCTTCCTCCGGGCAGGGTAACTCCTCCTCGTGCCATTTTTTCCATAGAGTCTTTGTGAACTATTCTTAGTCTGGCCCCTCACCTGAGACCACTTTGCCTTGGGAGACCCTACCAGGAGCACCTGGATACAGACAACACAGCCCTCAGGATCATAAGGGCACTCAAACCTCTCCACCACAATAAGGTGCTGGTTCCCGGAGATCATAAATGTAATGGCAGAAAATTTGTAAACCACACATTTAATGCTGTGAATTTGTGAAAACTTTCAATCTGCCTGTAATATATAAAATAGCACATGCCACACCCTCCAGCCCCTGGCTGTCGGTGATGAGCTGAGGGCTGCAGAGAGAAAGTGGCACAAGCCAGAAGACCCTGCTGACTGTGTAAGTGTCAATCACTTGTCTCCTCTTTTTATGCTAGAGTTTGTGTTGCTAAAATGTATTAATACCATAGCATGATCAGTAACACTTCAGATTCCCGTAAACTTCCTAATCTCTTCTCTATCCTCCTCCACCACATCCTTCTACTTCTCTGACTGCTGATGACTTTTCCACATTTTAACTAACAATATAGTGAGCATCTGAAGCCAGTTCTTTATACCTAACACCCACAGCTACTCTCTTCCACCATCCCGTTTTACTGTTTCTCTCTTCTCTCCGAGACTGAGGTCTCCAAAGTGCTTCTTTCTAACCATCCTACCACCTGTACACTTGACATTATCCCCTCCCATCTTATGCAAGCTGCCTCTCCATCATTCTTACCCACACTCACACACATTATCAATGCATCTCTCACAACTGGAAACATTCTCAATACATTCAAGCAGGCTCAAGTAACCCCACTGTGTAAAAAACCAACACATAACCCCACAGTGGTTGACAACTACAGACCGGTGTCTCTCTTACTCTTCCTGTCTAAAATTCTTGAGAGGGTTGTATTCAACCAGTTGTTTTCTTTTCTCTCACAGATCAGCCTATTTGACAAATATCAGTCTGTCTTCAAAAATGGACACTCAACAGAGACTGCACTCTTGTCAGTAGCTGATCCCTGCACCTGGCGAGAGCTAACTCCAAATCATCTGTCCTCATCCTCCCTGACTTTTCTGCTGCCTTTGACATTGTGAACCACAAGATCCTTCTGACCACCCTCTCTGACCTGGGCATCACAGGAACTGCACTTGGATGCAGATTGTTCAAGGTCTCCTAGAGAGTAGAGGTGTCCAAGACACACCAGTTCATCACTGGGGTTCCTCCAGGATCAGTGCTTGGCCTCCCTCCTCTTCTCGATGTACACAACATCACTGGGACCGGTCATTGAGGCACATGGCTTTTTCTACCACTGCTACACAGATGATACACAGCTCTACCTGTAATTCCAGCCTGGTGACCATACTGTCTCAGCTCGTATCTCTGTCTGCCTCTCGGACATTTCGGCCTGTATGAAGAAATTACACTTTCAGCTCAACCTTGCCAAGACAGAACTCCTCATGATCCTTACTTCTCTTGCTTATTCATGCTTTACATCATCAGCAAAATATTTTTTTACAGCACTAATTCATCTTTGTTAATGTTAGTTAATAAAAATACAATTGTTCATTTTTAGTTCATGTTAGTTCATAGTATATTAACTAATATTTACAAACATATTAGAATATGTTTTAATTAATATTAAGAGTAAAGAAATGCTGGAAAATATTGTTCATTGTTAGTTCATGTTAACTAATTTTGTTAACTAATGTTAACAATTGAAACCTTAGTGTAAAAGTGTTACCATTGTTTCATTATTATTGATTCTGAACCATGATGATCAGGGGAAAAATTGTATTTACTAGTTTGAATTGATGTTACACACATTTCAATATTATTTATGCTGGATACAGCCACTTATTGTTAAATCATTGGCCTCTGCATTGTGAATAGTCTATCAAACAACACTGAGGTGTTGGAATTTGGCAACACATGAAAAATGTGCATAGCTTTAAATATATTTGATTTAATTAAGTCTGCATTCAGTTTGACCATGTTGCTTTTATTTATAATTTATTGTACTTTATTATTTAATCTTTACAGGTACATTAAATAAAAACTCCCAAACAAAGAATTCATGGGATGAAGATGTGGAAAGACATGTTGCAAAATGACCATGACTAGCTCCCGGTAGAGGTGGTGGAAGGAGAAAATTAGCATAGGCCATCGCACAATAATTTAATTTAAAAAAGTATTCCTGATCAGTTTAATTCAAACAAATGGTTTAAATTATTTAAATAAGTTTAAGTTTGCTCAGTATTAAATTAGGTCAATTAATGCCAAAGACAATAGCTACTTCGCCTTTTACCAAAGTTTATTGTTTGAAACATATTAATTTTGGTTAGTCCTACTAAATTTTTTAAATAATTTTTTTAAATACTCCACATTTAAGTTTAATTAAATGTTTTATATATATTCTGGTCATAATATGTACTTTATTTTTAAGATTTCTCAATTCAGTGAATTTATATAATTTTTATTAATCTTAGAGATGACTTAATTACAACAATGTGAGTTGAAAAATTGTCTTACGTGCATATTTATATGGGCTTAATTGCTGTCTGTTTTTTATTTCAAGCACATATAAACACACTTATATGTTTGTAAAATGTTGTAAATAAATGTTCTTCATGCATTCAAATGAGTTCTTATACATTTATTATAATGAGATGGGTTTTATAGATTTGTAAAAATGTATTATTTGAGTATTATAAACAATAATTCATATACAAGAGAACTTTTAGGCTGAATTTACATTTTAAAAGGTAACATTGCTAAACCATATATGTTTACATAACTCAGGCCAGCTACGGTGCACTGTCACTTATAGCTTTGGGCCAATTCCGTCTTAACGCTGGCAGCATCAGCACGTCACCGGCTGCCATATCTGGGCCAATTGATTCGGCCCCAAATTGGGGAGACAGAAGCGTGCAAAAGGGATATGCGGGTGAGATTCTAAACTGAACTGGCCAAAGTGTATTTTGGATTAGTACACACAAAAATGTAAATACTATCACAATATTCTCACATTAAAGATGTTCCAAACCTGTATAATGTCTAGGTTACGCATGTAACCTCCGTTCCCTGATGGAGGGAATGAGACGTTGTGTCGAAGAAGCAACACTAGGGGTCTCTCTTGAGAGCCTTTTGCATCTCTGATCTATGAGAAATGGCCAATGAGAAATTGGCAGACAGAATTTGCATGTCCCGCCCCCGAACATGTGGGTACAAAGGGAGGAAAATGCGTCTGAGGAGTTGACAATGAGGTTCGGCCGCAACAGTGGCTCGGTTCAGCGATGTGGCCGGGAGGACACAATGTCTCATTCCCTCCATCAGGGAACGGAGGCTACATCCGTAACCTAGACGTTCCCCGTCTGTCCCTCACTTCAATGCACTGAGCCGTGTACGTGTACTGCTGACATAGGAGCGGGCAGGTATTTTACATGCCAAAGCAACCGGCTGTGTCAGGCTGCATATACCCTTCCCCAATGCCCCATAAAATCGTCAAAGACTTCTGGTTCTTTACCCTCAACAGGGGGGAACAAGGCGACACGCCAAGCATGGGAGCAGCCTTTTCTCTCTCTATGTTTCTGGCATAGAGTTAAAGTGGCTGGGGCCATCTTAACGCTATCATACGCATCGGGGAAGGTGATCTTTCCGAGTTTTCCTATTCTTTCAGGGGGGAAAGACAGGAGTCATCCAGGGAGCCAAATTAGTGGGATCTCCTGGGATAAGAGCACGGTTTTACCTCAGCGGAGGGAAAGGTGCAAGCGGTCCACCCGGTCAGATTGTCAGCGTGTTACCGAGTTCTAGCGGCTCAGACCTGAGAATGGACGGGACACGGGACGAAACCGACTCAACCCTGAGATTGTGAAATCTCGCAAAGTTATTGGGTGCTGCCCAACCTGCTGCTCTGAATAAGTCTGCTAGGGAGGTGCACCTGGCCAGTGCCCACAAGGACGCAATACTTCTTGTTGAGTGAGCTCAGACCCACAAGGGTGGGGCACGGCCTGGGTGTGATAGGCCAATATAATGGTGTCCACTACCCAGTGGGAAAGCCTCTGTTTGGAGACAGCATTCCCTTTCCACTGTCCACCAAAGCAGATCTGCTCAGAACATCTAAAGCTCTGCGTGCGGTCCAAGTAGGTACGCAAAGCACGTACCAGACACAGGCACGAAGGGGCTGGGCCTGCCTCCTCCCGGGGCAGCGCTTGTAGGTTCACTACCTGGTCCCTGAAGGGAGTGGTAGGAACCTTGGGCACGTAGCCCGGTCGTGGTCTTAAAATCACATGAGTGTCTGCCGGACCGAACTCCAGGCAGGTGTGGCTGACAGAGAAAGTTTGCAGGTCCCCGACCCTCTTGATGGAGGTGAGAGCGATCAGGAGGGTTGTCTTCAGGGAGAGGGCCTTGAGTCCAACTGATTCTAGCGGCTCGAATGGGGGGGTCTGTGAAGACCCGTAAGTACCAATGAGAGATTCCAGGAGGGGAACAGGCTTGGCCGGGAGGGATTTAACCTCCGGGCGCCTTTTAGGAACCTGATAAATAAGTCGTGCTTACCCAAAGACTTCCTTTCTACTGTGTCGTGGTGGGCCGCGATAGCAGCTACATACACCTTCAAGGTGGAGGGGGACAGCCTCCCCTCCAACCTCTCCTGCAGGAATGAGAGCACTGACCTAACTACGAACATATGTGGGTCTTTAGCCCGGGAAGAACACCAATTTTCGAACAAGCGCCACTTCAGGGCGTAAATTTGCCTGGTAGATGGAGCTCTGGCTTGGTTGATTGTGTCTACAACAGCAGGTGGTAGATCAGCTAGATCTTCCACATCCCGTCTAGGGGCCAGATGTGGAGTTTCCAGAGGTCTGGGTTCGGATGCCAGAGCATGCCCCGTCCCTGAGAAAGAAGGTCCTTACTCAGGGGAATTTGCCAGGGAGGGGCTGTCGTGAGGAGTACGAGATTCGAGAACCAAATCCCAGTGGGCCAATAGGGAGCCACTAAAGTGACTTGTTCCCCGTCCTCCCTGACCTTGCACAGCACCTGTGCAAGCAGGCTCGTAGACCCGTAAGGACCACTGAGAGATTCCAGGAGGGGAACAGGCTTGGGCCGAACCGTTCCCAAATCAGCTGGACCGACTGGGTGTGAAGTCTCCACTCTCCGCTGGGCAAGCGTTGTCGTGATAGCGCATCCACTACCACGTTGAGGTTGCCCGGGATGTGAGTGGCACGCAGCAACTTGAGTTGAGCTGGCTCCAAAGGAGGAGACGATGGGCGAGTTGTACATGTGACGGGAGCATACACTGCCTTGGTGATTTATGTACACTACCGTGGTGGTGCTGTCTGATCGGATCAAGACGTGTTTCAGGGCAAAAAGTACTCTAGGCAGTTGATGTGCCAGTGCCTCTGGGCCTCTTTCCAATGGCCTGTGGCTGCATGCCCATTGCACATGGCGCCCCAACCCAATTTGGAGGTGTCTATTGTGACTCGGGACATCTGCTGCAAGGGGACTCCTGTCCGTAGAAAGCAGAGGTCTGTCCAGTGTTTGAAAGTTTGGCGGCAGGCGGGGGTTATAACCACACTGTGCATGCCGCGGCGCCATGCTCGTCTCAGGACTCGAGCCAGTGCTGAAGCGGTCTCATATGCATCATCCCGAGCGGTGTGACCGCCGCAGAGGATGCCATATGCCCCAGGAGCCTCTGGAAAAGTTTTAAAGGTGCCACTGTGCCTGGCCTGAATGCGGCGAGGCATTTCAGCACTGACTGTGTGTGCTCGTTGATGAGGCGCGCTGACATTGAGACTGAGTCTAACTCCATGCAGAGAAAAGAGATGCTCTGAACTGGGGTGAGCTTGCTCTTTTCCCAGTTGACCTGAAGCCCTAAACGCCTGAGGTTCCTGAGCACCTGAACTGAATAGCAAAACCGAGTCGAATGGGCCTGCCCAGCCAGCGTGACGGATTGGGAAGTGAGAGCCACGGGTCCAAACTCTGAGCTACGGGCACTAAGTGGTCGATTATTTTTGATATACCCGGCGGGGCTTTGCAGCGGGGTGGAGCAGGTAATGTGGCGTCTGGAGGCAAGGGTGCATCCCGAGGCTCTGGTGCTGAGAGAAGACTCGAAGCACTTACCTTGCTCCGCACACCCGGCAGGGGGCGGGTTAGTGACTCAGGAGGAGGTCCAATGGAGGCATCCTTGACTCGTCTGAACCGGCCGGCCGGGGAACAGTCGTGGTGAGGTGTGGCGGCAGAGTTCCTTGAGAACGGCATTTGCGGGCCAGGTGACCCAGAGACAAAGGAAATAGCTCTTTTATTGAGAATGTGGGTACTGCAGCCCAAAGGGGGTGCAGCAAAGGAAATAAATTCAACTGAGAATTCTCCTCCCGGCCCTCCATAGTGGGACGGAGTGGTCTTCTTGGTCTATGGGTCGGGCATCTCAGGACCGCTTGGGAGCCTTCCGGATACTTGGAGCGGTCCATGAGACAGGGGGCGTGCGCTTCCTGTGGGATGCTCGATGCAGGGGCTGAGAGCTTGACCCAGGTTGAGGCAGAGCTGAACGTTTTTTGGAAGCCGCAGGAGAACGACCTCGTTGAGCAGACGGGCTCAGCCATAGATGTCGTTCCTGAACCACAACAGTGGTTTCTTGGGGCACAGGTGGATTGCAACTACTGGCGGGGCCGCTCCGCCGTCAAGGGTAGTGAGGGCGAATGTGAGCGGCACGCAGACCCGAGGAACCAATCATCCAGCCACGAAGACTGTGGGGAGGACGGATGGTTCCAGTTCCAGCAACTCGCAGTGAGAACATGAGCCATCCACAAACACTGCCTCGGTGTGATCGCTGCCCAGACACATGAGACAGTGCCTGTGGCCGTCAGGAGGGAGTCACTATCAACTGCCAGTTTATTGTAAAAAATGGAAATGGAAAATTGTATATTAATTAACAATTTTCATTGGAGAAGTCAGAAAGTCATAACCTACAGGATTGGAACAAAATATCCATTAGCAAAAAATGTTCTGGCAAACTTGCTGCAAACTTGCCGCAAATTTGCCACTCATCATTTTCACATGCTAGTTAGTGCAGTTTGCATGTAGAGGTGGACCTGCCGCAAACCTTTGACAATGAAGAGTTTGCTGCAAAGCTCGTTTGCATGACAAAATTTATGAGTGGTGAATTTGCAGCAAGTTTGCAGTAAGTTTACTGCAACTCTATATTGTTTGTAAGGGAACAGCGAGAAAAGTATGACAGAAATAACTATTTATTTAAAGAACAATTTCCCACATCCAACTTTGAAAGGAACACAGCATGAATATATTATTATATTTCACATTTTTCACTTTAAAGGTTGTGTTCCACTCAAAATGCATTGAATCACAGTGTTATTTGTGTCCCATTGCCATGTATTTCTGAAGAACAAGTTCTTTGTTGAGGTCCATCTTCATAAGTCATAATAGGTGGATACTTTTTTTGTCTGTTTCCACTGATTAAAGGGTAGTTAATGATGGTGAAATGGCCGAGGATAACATTTGAAGAGATGCTTTTTGAAAGCTGACCCTGAGCCGTGATCATCCCTGCTTTCATCTCTCCCTTCTCTCGATCCCCACTTGTTCTCCTATTCGGAAAAGTAATGACAATCCCAACAATGCAACCAGGTCGTTTTTAAGTGAACCAGATTCACTGTGATCAATATACATAGTCTTTTTGTCATGCTAGAGAACAGAATACTGAAGCTGGTGATTCGTGACAGTTTTAAAGACTCCACTGCCAGAGGCCTACTTAGAAAATCCGTTGCATTTTGACGGCTCGCAAATGGCTGAATGTATCTGAGATTAATTGTGCTATTTGCATGAATATTTCTGCTTTATTGCCAGAGAGCTGTATGAGAGGCAATTGCATTATGAGTCTACTGAAGAATGCGTGTGAGTGATAACATTCTATAACCTCCATGCATACATGCATATTGCGATGGTTGTGAATAGCAGCAATCAAAATAGAGACTCCCTCTAAGAGGGGGTTTAAAAACAAATTGAAGCATTACATACATTTTATGTACAGCAAACAAGCGAATCAAGAATTGAAAGGCATGACAAGGGTCCATTGTTTGGCTAAAGTCTAATGGACAAAAGGGTGCTCATTAAATCTTATTTTTAATGGGTTTAGATCAGAAGTAAGATTTTTTTTTGTTTGCTGCAGGGCCTTTCATATGAAGTATAACTTTGTGCAATCACACAACAACAAGAAACAAGCATAGATAGAAGTTAATTTAACCCATCCTGTGAATCATAATGAGATCTAAGTTAGAGGTAGACAGAGTGAACAATATATACATGTAACGGGATTTAAGAAGGGAAAGGAGGAGGCGAGAACCGGCTTGTCCACATAAATAATATTTTAATGATAAACTTAAAACAAAGGACAAACACACACATGACGGACATGTCCGTAAATGATCTCTCTCTCGTCGCATCGCTGTCTGTCATCGGCCTTTATCCCTCTCGGAGGCTTGATTAGCCTGATACGGGCCCGGGTGTGTATCATCACGACCCGGCCCGCCCGCCGCCCTGCCACAATACAGTATGTAATACTGTTTCTTTCACAGTCCTATCACACTCTCAGGTTGGGTTTCTCTCTGTTGGGGCCGTGACATCATCATCCCCTGTCTGTCATGTCTTGGTGTTTCATGTCTTGTCTTTGTGTGAGTGCACAGGTTTGGTTGTAAGTTACCTTTGTGTGCTCTATGGTACTGTCACAATCCTGTCATTCTGTCATGTTGGGTTTTTGTCTGATGGGACCGTGATATCATCATTCCCTGTCTGTCTTGTGCATCATCTCCATTTTTTGTGTGAATGCAAGGGCCGGTTGTGAGTTACCGCCATGCGCTTTTCGATCAGTCTTGTTTGTGTCTGGTGCTTGGTGTCTGACTTCCTGTCTGGTGCAGTTTCAGTCTGTGTTGGGATACAGACACTCATGCTCCATGTTCTGTTTGTTATGTTCCAATTGTGTTGACAAATTGTTCCAATTGTGTTGACGTTTTCGGACTCTTGATACACCTTCCTTAAACAATGTTCTGTGTACTTCTCATTGCAACCCTCTGCTTTCCCGTCAAGAGTTGATGAAGGTGGAATAAGTCATCATGCTTCTCACCTGAAGGGCTGCTGTTTTGGGAAACATCCCTAGCATTCGCCACGGAGCTTTGCAAAGTGTTCAGCCAGTCATGCTGTTTCCGCATTCGTGGTTTCCGGAGCCGAAGGGAACATTATGGATATCGATGTGGTTTTCAAGTGACAAGTTCAGATGGTCCAGTTTGACAAACCTGTCACTACCCGGAGGGGGAGGAGGAGGACCCAGGCACCTGTTCCTCAGTCGCTGTCAGCGTCCACAGCCACACGAGGCCATTCCTCTGCTGCTGCTAGCATCCTCAGCCACAGAAGTCATTCCCCTGCCACTGCCAGCATCCACGGAGGTCATTCTCCAGCCACTGCCAGCATCCGCGGCCAAACAGACCATTCCCCTGCTGCTGCCAGCATCCACAGAGACCGCTTCCCTGTCACTGTCTGTGCCCAGAGCCACGGAGGCTATTGAACAGTTCCTGCTGGTATCCACAACCACGGAGGTAATTCCCCTGTCACTGTCAGTGCTCACGACTATGGAGGTATTTCCCTTGTCAATGCCTGTGCTCACAGCCGTGGAAGCTTTTTCCCAGTCACTGCTAGTGCTCACAGCCATGGAAGCTGTTGCCTTGTCACCACCTGTGCTCACAGCCATGGAGGCTGTTTCCCTGTCCCTGTTGGAGGTTGTTTTCCTGTTACTGCCTGTGCTCACGACAAAGGAGATTGTTCCACTGCCACTATCAGTGCCCACGGCCATGGAGGCTGTTCCCCTGTCACTGCCATTGCTCACAGTCACCGAAGCTGTTCCCATGTCCCTGCCAGTGCTCACAGTCACTGAAGCTGTTCCACTGTCACTATCTGTGTTCCACTGTCACTAACTGTTCCACTGTCACTAACTCATGACCAAGGAGGTTGTTCACCTGCTACTGCCAGTGACCATGGAGGTTGTCCCCATGTCAATTCTTGTGCTCACAGCCATGGAGGCTGTTCTCCTGTCACTGCCAGTGCTCACAGACATGGAAGCTGTTCCACAGTCATTGCCTGTACTCACAGCCATTGAGGTTGTTCCCCAGTCCATGATGCTCTTCACAGCAATAGAGGCTGTTCCCCATTCCATGTCATTCCTCACAGCCATTGAGGTTGTTCCCCAGTCCATGTCAGACTTCATAGCCATAGAGGCCATTCCCCAGTCTCAGTTGGTGCTCACGGCCATGGAGGACGTTCCTCAGTCTCTGTCAGTGCTCACTGCCATGGAGGCTGTTCCCCAGTCTCTGTCGGTGCTCACGGCCATGGAGGCCGTTCCTCAGTCTCTGTCAGTGCTCACGGCCATGGAGGTCATTCCTCAATCTCTGCCAGTACTCACGGCCACAGAGGCCGTTTCCCAATCTCTGCAGGTGCTCAGGGCCACGGAAGTCATTCCCCCTTCCCTGCCAGTGTTCACAGACATGAAGGTCATTCCCATGACGCTGCAAGCGCTCACAGCCATGGAGGATGTTCCCCTGTCAATGCCAACGCTCATGGCCATGAGTCAACCCATCATCTTTCCCTGTCTGTGTTGTGTTTTGTGTACATTCTTTGTCTGAACGCACTGGTCCGATTGTGAGTTACCACCATGCGCCCTTTGGTCGGTCATGTTTTTGTCCGGAGCATGGTGTCTGGATCCTGACTTTGTGTCTGGTTCGGTTTCAGCCTGTGTCAGGATCCAGACACATGCTCCATGTTCTGTTTGTTTTGTTCCAGTTGTGTTGATGTTTTCTCAGGTGTGTTTCAGGTGCCACTGGCATGCGGAATCAGAATTTCAATGGGAACCCTGATTGTTTCCATGTGAATGCTGATCATACAAACTTTAAGCTGGTGGGCAGCACCTGTCCCTTGTTTGTTGCCTGCTCACTTTAAACCCACTCTGTGTCAATGTCTTTGCCCAATTGTTGAATGAATGTAGTAGTGTAATTTGTTATCATTATAGAAAGCTGTTAGTGTGAAGTAACTTACCTTGCTCTCTCTGCATAGTTGGTCCTATCTTGTGTATACGTTTGGTTGCCCATCTCTGTCTGCGTGTTGAGAGGTTACCTTCTAATTTGCTGTATGCTTATTCTCTGTGCTCACAAATCTTTAACAGAAGATTCCTTGTCTCTGCCCATGTGTCAAGAGAGTGGTTACCTTCCAGTCTGCTGTGTGCTTGTTCTCTGCACTCATAATGCTTTAACAGAGGATTCCTCACAGATCTGCTCCTGACTACCACGATGCATACACTCACCTACGAACATACTCTTCAAGGAGGGTTCCTTGTGGATCTGCTCACTTTGCAGCTAAGGCACACACACACATCATTGAACACCTATTTCCTGCTTACTGGGACCGGTGCCTGGTTCTCCACTCTTTGCCAACTCAGTTGAAGTTATGATATATTGTTAATAAATCCTTTGAACTGTTCCTCTGCTTTTGGGTCTCTTTGTCTTTACTTCTGGCAGTGCACAAATCTTAGGCACATTAAATGTTTCACAAAAAAATGTGTCTTAAGATTTTAATTTATATCTTCTGCTTTAGTGTGTCAATATATATATATTTACAGATATTCAGACTTCACTACTTATTCAGGTCTCGGTTTAGTAGTCAATTCAATGCTGAAAAGTATCAATATAAAACCTTTCAAAATGATAAAAAACTGAACATTTTACTCAAAAAGTGTGGGCTATGTATCTTTATGCACATTAGACTACCACCACCTGTATTGAAATCAGTTATGAGTCACCTGTAAATATCAACCCTTTCTCATGACATGTCATAAAAAAAAATATTTTTTTTATATCACAACATCTTAAGAAATCATATAAGTTAGCTTGTACAAAAATGTACAACATTTACAAAAATGTATTTACAAATATGTAAGAAAATATACAAACCAACAGAAGAAGTTATTACGATTTTCCTCTTATGCAAACCCTGAACCTAATTCTTCTTTTAATAGGAAAATTACTGTTTGTGTCCTACGGATAAAAGAGAAACATCAGTGTTTTAAAAGAGCGTTCTTGTGAATTTTTCCTAAGTTTAACCTCTAAACCAATTAATCATTTTAAAAAGGAATATTTTTCTTTAGAACAGAAGAAAACATTGGATTTGGTACAGGAGAAGGGAATCGTATTATAGGTTATTGACATACATCAATATGTAATTACTGCATAAATAAATATGGAATAAAAAAACAAATGTGTTCACAGACATTCCTTTTCTTGAAATAAAGTGTTGGATAGGAGGCCACCAAAATTTGATGGCTGTATGGTATTGATTTGAAATTCTTTTTGTTTATTGGTTGGTCTCTATGGGAATAAAAGTCATAACCTTTGTGCAAGCCAAGTCGTACACTGTCTTACGGTTTTAACATCTCATATGAATTAGTAGTTGTCATGAGACTATGTTAGAGAATCTCTTCACTTAGAACAGTGATTCCAACCAGGCGTAAGTAGGCTCCAGGAAGGGGCAGATTTTTCCCAGGGCCAATAATCTTTTAGATTTAATTATATTTAAAAGTTGAGATTCATGCACTCCATTTACATTGATATAAGTTTATTTTTAATACTCTTTTTGTTATTTACAGTCAGAGAAATTCTAATCACACACAGTGCAGATGTAGTTAAAAAAAAAAACCCTCAACTGAAAAACGTTTGCTGAGCAGGCGCTGTTCCTAAAATGATAGTAATGCAATTTTTTTCACGATACAAGTTAAACGTTAGATGTGCAATTCTATTTTCATATTTAGGTTCCAAATAGTTTTTTTCCCCCAACCACCTAAGCCAAGTTATTTATGTGTAATGTAGGGCAAACATGCAGATATAGCATGTTTAGAGAACACCCAGGGATTTTCAGTGATACCAACTATTAGTGAGTTTGGCCATGATAACTTCCTCTCCTTTCTCTATAGAAATGTATGACAATACAATTCAGCTCATCAAATTCAATATTATGGTTTTTTTTTAATAAATCAATTATTATCATTTTTTTATACATCAAAAACTATACTGATGTTTTCTGTCTCAGAGGGTTATAGTAAATTGGCATTATAATGTAATATAATGCTTGTAATATAAAACCATGGGATCTTTATAATGACAGAGCAAGCTGCATATGTAAAGTAACTAGCTGTCCACACTTTAAATATATCTTATGAAAAGTTATGTCAGTATTTTAAGCTTGTATTTTTTATTTTAATGTTTTATTATGCTGGGCATGGATGTAATGTAAGGATGATTAAGAGATAAATCTCAAAACTCTGTTGTATCACATTTTCTAAACGAAATAATCTAAAATCTAGCACACGTTGCTTTAATACTCAAATCAAAATATCAGTAGCAATATAAAAGTTATTGTTACTGTTACTCTATCAAAATCAGAAAAGATTTCACATCAAAAAGATTAATGCATCTCTCAGGACCTGAAGTTGGACACCCATAGATTCTATTATGAAGAAGGCTCAGCAGAGATTGTACTTCCTTCATCTGTTGAGGAAGTTCAACCAGCCACAGAACCTGCTGACACAGTTCTACTTAACCATCATTGAGTCTGTCATCTACTACTGTCTGGTTTGGTTAAGACACCAAATCATGCAGAAGGAAACTACAATGGACAGTCAGGACAGCTGAGAGGATTATTGCCCAAAACGATATTCGATAAAAGCATTCCCAAACCCATGCATTTCCATAATCCCATTCTACCATATCAAACACCTTTTCGGCGTCAAGGGTGATGGCAGCGACAGGTGTCTGATCATTTGCCACTGATACATTGATTTGATGAATCACCTAATGTTATCAGAAGAGCTGCGGCCCCAAATAAACCCCACCTGACCTATATGTATAAGAGATCTCATAACATAACTTAATTGTTTAGCCACAATTTTAACATCTAGCTGGATCAGGGAAATTGGACGATAACTCTAACCTTTTTAGGAATCAGACAAATCCTGGCTTTTGTTATGGCGGAAGCTTTCCATTCTTTAATGATTCCGTATAAACTTCTAACAAAAGTGGAACCAGTTCTGTATCATAAGATCTAAAAAACACAGCAGTAAATCCATCTGGCCCCGGATTCTTACCTGTAGGCAGGGACTTAATTATCTCGTCCAGCTCCTCCAAGGTTATCTCAGAATCAAGAATTTTTTTTTGCTCAGTCATAAGTTGAAGGAGATCTAATGGTTCCACAAAGTTTCAATATCTTCATCAGTAGACGAAGATGTGGAACTATAAAGATCAAGATAGAATTATTTAAAATCATTATTAATATCAATTGCCGAGGTAAAAATTTAACATCCAGCACATGGTAGAAAAAGACGAAATATTTAGACTTTAAATATCTAGCAAAACCTTCCCTTCTTTATCCCTCGACTCAAAATATGACTGTCTTGCCCTAAATAGCCAAAACTCCACCTTCCTGACAAAATAGTATTATATCTATATACATTTTTTAACGAATGATGCATACTGTATAATCCGACCCCTAACAACTGCCTTAAGTGTCTCACAAGCCACACCGACAGAGGATATTAAGGACCAGTTGGTCTCCATATAAACATTGATTTCAGCCTTTAACATTTGTTGGAAATCAGGATTTTGCAAAAGGGATACATTAAAGCACCAACTATTCTTTTTCTCCATATGTAGCAACACTAAACTCACCAGGGCTTGATCTGAGACAAATATGTGTTCAAGTGAGCAATCAACGACAGCAGAAATCAGGGACTTACATATAAAAACATATATTCTAGAATAAAGAATTGATAGGGGCCTGTCTCCCTCAGTTGATCTGTGAGCCAGGACTCTGTAAGCTCGCACGATTTACAGCTTATGGCCTGTTATATTGAGCAGAATCGGGAAGAGCTCATCTAGGAATTTCACCATACCTCAGCCTTCTTTATGCTCAGGAATTCCAACAATTCGGATGTTGTTTCACCGATCACGATTCTCCAAATCCTCCAGTTTTTCCAAAATGTGCTGCAAATCTATTTTTGTCACTAGCGGATTAGCAGCTAATTCCCTCTCCGATGACTCCAGAAAATTGATCTGTCTCTCGACATCTCTGATTCTTGTAACCACCTCAGAGAATTTAGTTTCCATCGTAGTAATCAATTGACGTATTACAGCAAGATCCTCTAAGTCAGCAACAACTTTCGGCAGCATCACAGACATGCGCACCTGTTGGTGTTGAATTTCTCCTGCCGCACCACCCAAACTGAGTCCCTGGTTTGCGGGCCTATCTGAGGTATCAGCTTGAGCACGTAAGTGTCTTTTAATACCTCCAGAGCCCGATGATTTTGAATTATTTGCCATGTTGACTTCAAAGAACAGGGTGTATCGAATCTCACCGTTTTATGACATAAAAATTATTAAAAACTAGTAAAGTGCGCAGAGCTTGCCATTTACATGTCCGTTCCGGTCCTGAGATTTGTGTTAAACTATCTGTTGGCCGGGCTGGGAATTGCCACAGACCTCCCTATTCGAAATTACATCAACATTCTCATGCCAATTGTAACATCTAAATAAGTTTTTGTTCATGTTTATGTTCTTTATTTAGAAATTTTTTTCATGTTTCATGACATGTTTTGTTCCTGTTTCCTTGTCATGAGATCATCCTGTTTCCCTCCATGTTCATGTGTCTTGTTTTCATTGGTTCATTGTTTGATTACTTTGTTATTAGTTCTAGTTTGTCATTGGTTTACAGTTATTAGTCCTGTTATCTTGTTTAGTTTTCTGTTTGATCATTGGTTTATGTTCCCCCTTGTCCATGTATTTAAGCCCTCATGTTGCCATTGTCCAGTGCTGAGTATTGTTAATGTAACACTGTTGTTTCGTTCTAGTCATAGTCAAGTTATAGCCAAGTCCAGTCAAGTTTATGTTCATTATTCTTGTTAATGTTTTGTTTAGTTCACGTTTTATATTAGGGTTACTTTTTATCGAGTTTGAAAAATAAACTGCACTTGGGTTCCCACTTCGCCATCGTCTCTTCGTCCTTGCCAGCATTGTTACACCGATTCAATATGCATTGCAATTCTGTAAGTATTGTGATTAGATTTTTTTATATATTTAGCTGTGTTAACTCCTTTTCTCAGAAAGAAATGTCTATTGAAGATTGTGTCTGAAAAGACATTTGTTTCACCCTGTATCACAGAATTTTCAGGAAAGGATGTGCAAAACTACCAATATAAAATGTCTCATTTACGTATGTAACCTCCGTTCCCTGATGGACAGAACGAGACGTCGTGTTGAAGAAGCGACACTAGGGGTCTCTCTTGAGAGCCGAATATGCCTCTGGTCTATGAAAAAAGGCCAATGAGAAGTTGGCAGAAAGTATTTGCATACGGGCATAAAAGCGTGGAAATACGTTGAGTCCATTCAGGATTTTTCTGAGGAGCCGGAAATGGTCCGGCCACTGCATTGGCTCGGCTCAGCGCCGTGGCCGGCAGGACACGACGTCTCGTTCCCTCCATCAGGGAACGGACATTACATACGTAACCGAGACGTTCCCCATCTGTCGCTCACTGCGACGTTGTGTCAAAGAAGTGACACTAGGGGTCCACTTGAAATCACACCATGCGCTGAGCCGTGTACGTGTACTGCTGACACAGGAGCGGGCAGGTATTTCACATGGACAAGCGACCAACTGTGTTTCAGACTGCACGTACCCTTCCCCAATGCCCCAAAAACGTCATCGGAATCCTTCTGGTTACCCTAGAGGGGAACAAGGCGACGCTTGCCAACCTGGGAATGGGCCAAGCCTGACTGGGCCTCTTTTCTCTCTATGTTTCTTGGCATAGAGCAAGAACAGTGGGGTCCTTGGGGGTGTGCACGGCCTGGGCGCGATAGGTCAATGAAATGGCATCCACAACCCAGTGGGAGAGCCTCTGTTTGGAGACAGCGTTCCCTTTCCGCTGTTCCCCAAAGCAGACAAAGAGCTGCTCACCGCACCTAAAGCTCTATGTGCGGTCCAAATAGGTACGCAAAGCACGTTCCGGATACAGCAATGAAGGGGCTGGGTCTGCCTCCTCCCGGGGCAGCGCCTGCAGGTTCACTACCTGGTCTCTGAAGGGCGTGGTAGGGACCTTGGGCACAAAGCCCGGTCATGGTATTAGGATCACATATGTGTCTGCTGGACCGAACTCCAGGCAGGTGTCGCTAACAGAGAACGCTTGCAGGTCCTCGACCCTCCTGATGGAAGTGAGCGCGATCAGCAAGGCCGTCTTTAGAGAGAGGGCCCTGAGTCCAACTGATTTTAGCGGTTCGAAGGGGGGTCTCTGGAGGCCCGTGAGGACCACTGAGAGATCACAGGTGGGGAACAGGCTTGGCCGGGAGGGGTTCAACCTCCGGGCGCCTCTTAGGAACCTGATGAATAAGTCGTGCTTACCCAAGGACTTGCCGTCTACTGCATCGTGGTGGGCCACGATGGTGGTGACATACACCTTCAGGGTGGATGGGGACAGCCTCCCTTCCAGTCTCTCTTGCAGAAATAAGAGCACTGACCTAACTGTACACCTCTGTGGGTCTTCAGCACGGGAAGAACACCAATTTGTGAACAAGCGCCGTTTCAGGGCGTAAAGTTGCCTGGTAGAAGGGGCTTTGGCTTGGTTGATCATGGCTATGACCGTGATTGGTAGACCAGCTAGATCTTCCGCGTCCCGTCCAGGGGCCAGACGTGGAGGTTCCAAAGGTCTGGGTGCGGATGCCAGAGCGTGCCCCGTCCCTGAGAAAGAAGGTCTTTCCTCAGGGTAATTCGCCAGGGAGGGGCTGTCGCGAGCCGTACGAGATCCAAAGACCAGGCCCGGGTGGGCAATAAGGAGCCACAAGGGTGACTTGTTCCTCATCCTCCCTGACCTTGCACAGCACCTGTGCAAGAAGGCTTACTGGGGGAAATGCGTACTTGCCCAGCCCCGCAGGCCAGGTGTGTGCCAGTGCGTCTGCCCCGAGGGGAGCCTCTGATCGGGCATACCAGAGAGGGCAGTAGAAGGTCTCTTGGGAGGCAAATAGGTCTACCTGGGCCTTTCCAAACCATTCCCAAATCAGCTGGACCGACTGGGGGTGAAGCCTCCACTCTCCACCGGGCAAGCGTTGTCGTTACAGCGCGTCCGCTACTACATTGAGGTTGCGACTTGAGTCAAAGGAGGAGATGACGGACGAGTCGTGACATGTGGCGAGAGCGTACGACGCCTTGGCTATTTATGTACGCTACCGCAGTGGTGCTGTCTGACCTGATCAGGACATGTTTGTCTCGAACTAATGGGAGAAACTTCCTCAGGGCAAAGAAAACAGTCAGCAACTCCAGGCAGTTTATGTGCCAGTGCAGCGGGGCCCCTTTCCAATGGCCTGCTACTGCGTGCCCGTTGCACATGGCGCCCCAACCCAATCTGGAGGCATCGGTCGTGACCAAGACGCGTCGGGACACCTGCTGCAAGGGTACTCCTGCCCGTAGAAAACAGAGGTCTGTCCAGTGTTTGAATTTTCAGTGGCAGGCGGGGGTGATCGTCACACGGTGCGTGCCGCAGCGCCATGCTTGTCTCGGGACTCGAGCCTGAATCAGTGCTCGAGTGGTCTGATAAGCATGAACCCCAGCGACCGCCACGGTGGATGCCATATGCCCCAGGAGCCTCTGGAAAAATGTTAAGGGGACCGTTGTGCCTGGCTTGAGAGCGGCAAGTCACCTCAACACTGACTGCGCACGCTCGTTGGTGAGATGTGCTGACATTGAGACTGTCTAACTCCATGCCGAGAAAAGAGATGCTCTGGACCGGGGTGAGCTTGCTCTTTTCCCAGTTGACCTGAAGCCCTAAATGGCTGAGGCGCCTGAGCACCTGGTCTCTGTGAGCGCATAGTAACTCTCGCGAGCGGGCCAGAATGAGCCAGTTGTCGAGGTAATTGAGTATGCGGATGCCGGCTTCTGGGAGTGGGGCAAGGGATGCCTCTGCAACTTTCGTGAAGACGCGAGGGGACAGAGTCATGCCGAAGGGGAGGACTTTGTGCTGATAAGCCTGGCTGTCGAACGTGAACCGTAAGAAGGGTCGGTGTCGAGGCAGAATTGAGACGTGGAAGTACGCGTCATTCAGGACTACCACTGTGAACCAAACGCAGGTTAGAATGTGTTTCTGCATGAGCATTTTGAACGGGAGTTTGTGCAACACTTGGTTGAAAACTCACAAGTCCAAGATCGGTCGTAAGCCGCCACCATTCTTGGGTACGATGAAGTAAGGGCTGTAGAGACTCTTCTTCATCTCGGTTGGAGGGACAGGCTCTATCGCGTCTTTGAGTAAGAGAGAAGCGATTTCCGCGTGCAGAGATTTGGCATGTTCGCCGTGTACTGCGGAGAAGCAGACGCCCGTGAAGGGGGGCAGAGGCCTGGCAAACTGAATTGCGTAACCGAGTCGGATGGTCCGGGCCAGCCAGCAAGACGGGTTGGGAAGTGAGAGCAACGCATCCAAACTCTGTGCTAGAGGCAACAAGGGGATGATTATTTTTGACGTACCCGGCGGGGCGGGGCGGAGCAGGTAAAGCGGTGTTGGAAGGCAAAGATGCTCTGGTGCTGAGAAAAGACTCTTCCTCCGAAGACTTACCTTGCTCCGCACACCTGGCAGGGGGCATGTTAGCGACTGAGGAGGAGGTCCAATGTACGCGTCCTCTAGACTCGTCGGAACCGGCCGGCCGGGGAACAGTCATGGGGTTGAAGGCGGGTGGTCCGCATCCAGAATGCTGGGACTGTTGAGATCTGGTGGCAGAGTGCCGTGAGAATGGCATTTGCGGGCCAGGTGACCCAGAGGCAAAGGAAATAGCTCTTTTATTGAGAATGTGGGTATCGCAGCCCCGGGGGGTTGCAACAAATGAAAAAAATTGAACAAAGGATTCTCCTCCCGGCCCTCCACCGGGGGACGGAGGGGTCGTACCATCTCCGGAGCTAACGTATTGGTCCCTGGGTCGAGTGTCTCAGGAGCGCCTGGGTGCGAGGCTGTGAGTGGCACGCAGACCCCAGGAACCAGTCATCCAACCGCGATGGCTGTGGGGAGGATGGAGGATTCCAGTCCAACCCCACGCTGGCAGCGGCCCGGGCAAACATGTCAGACATCTGCGAGCATGAGGCATCAGCGTCAGACGCCGCTCTCTCCGATGCAGCGCGAGCTCATCCACCTCGAGCTCTAGAGGATAGGCAGGCCTGCCATGAGGCGAGCCACTGTTGCCTCGAGCACGGACGGAAGTCAACGAGTGTGCCGGGGGGCGGGTGGTCCGAGGGGGCGTACTTGGTGGAGCTGCACCCGCTGCCATCCCCAGATCACCTCCAGCGCCAGCCACATCGTCCTCAATCCCGTGGGAAGAAAGAGCGATGCAGGGGCTGGAGTGGCGTGCTTTCTATTGAAAGCAAGCCGCGACCACAACGTTGCCATGGTCATGCCCTCGCAGTGAGAGCATGAACCATCCACAAACGCTGCATCGGTGTGATCGCTGCCCAGACACACAAGACAATGCCTGTGGCCATCCGAAGCAGAGAGCACTCTACCGAATCCAGGAACTACACAGGGGCAGAATGGCATCTTTAAAAAGACAGGCCCTGAAAAGGACGTTCAACGCAGCTGTGTTAAGCTCTTTTAAAGGAAATTACTCTTTCAAATATAACTCTTTTAACTCTCTGCGCTGTCGAAGCGCCCAGGGGCAAGCTGCACTGCTGTGCAGAGAAGGAGAAAGCCACTGAAGTGCTCCATAGATCCAACAGCAAACAGAGCGTCAGAGGAACAGAAGCAGGAATCTGATGTGTGACTCGCAGCTGGCTGCATACAGGACCATCGGCTCCGAAGAATATTTCTGAATGGACTCGACGTATTTCTCCGCTTTTATACCCGTATGTCTGGGGTGGGGTATGCAAATACTGTCTGCCAACTTCTCATTGGCCTTTTTTCATAGACCAGAGGCATATTCGGCACTCAAGAGAGACCCTTAGCGTCGCTTCTTCGACACAACGTTGAAATGAGCGACAGACGGGGAAACTACTAATCAACTAGTTGGTGCATTGTCTGATCTATTAGTTGATTAGTCAGTGTTAAGAAACCCATGTATAATTAGGCTGCATTATGCCAATGTTACCCAATCAGATGAGTTTCTTAAGGACACATGGATGCTAAGCAATGCCATTTAACAGTATATCTCAATAGATATTCAAGAATTAAATAGGCTAAATAACAATAACCTCTTGTCCCAAAAAACTACTAAATTAAGAAAAGTAAGAAACACGAATAGCTCCAATAAAGAGTGGGACAAAATCACTTATGCGCATTCTGGATGCTGAATGACGCACTTCAACACATTTTTGGCGCATCCTAGACACAGATGATGCACTTTAAGTAACTGGAACATTTGAAGTCACATGGCAATTTGCTCCACATTCCAAGTATAAGTCTTTGCAGAACAGTAATGGGTTTTTCAAAACAGGATGGGTGTTTCTAAAATATTCAATGAAAGTAGGGAATCTCAGTGTAGAAATCAGTGAGCGTTTCCAAACCGGGATGGGCATTTCTAAACTACCCAATGAAAGTAGGGAATCTCAATGGTTTGAAAATGCCCACTGATTGGGAAAAACCCATTTTTGTTCTGCAGAGATATAAGTCTCCCGCATTCAGAAGTGCACAGCTGTTAGGTTATAAATATTATGTGGACAGTTTGGTAAGCCCTTCTACAGCAAAACTATTTATTAAAGCAGTGTCAGACAGAATCTGCAGAATGACTCCTGACAAATACTCTTTACAGCACCACACAAATAAACCTGTGGATTATGCATAGTAACAGGAACATTACCCAAAGCAGAGGATTTCACATCACCAACAGTGGTGCATTAAAGGACTGAACATAAAATTAAAAAGAAAAAAATTCTCAGAGAGAAAAGCTGTTCATGTTGACAATGGGAAACAAATTGAGAGCTTGTGAATTGGAAAGGAATCGGGAAATCTTTATTAAAACACAGCCAAAATGGATATTGATAAAAGGATCAATAATCAGCGTTATTGATCATGTCAAATACGATTTAGTCTTTGGTACACATCTTTGGTTTTGTGTCCATGAACAGGTACTTCAACTATACTGATGTATGTAGCTGTTGGGGTACTTCGGCAAATAAGGTTGGGAAATCCTGAATTAGAAGTATGTGAAAAGAATGTTGATTAAAAAATGTATTAAAGTTTCACTACTTCTCACATTCCACCAGAAACCAGAATACAAATGCAATTGCAGACTTTTCATTCTCTAGACCATAATGACTATGAAAGAAGCTCAAAACAATCTGCTCTGAATGTTGAACTTGAGGAATTTAATCTTGTTTTGATCTGAAAATGCTTCACTCGGAAAATGAGCCCCTTTTTTAGGTTTAACGGAAAGGTGGTGCACTTGTTAGTTATCTGAAGGATCGATACAGCAATTCCACTCGGAAGAAGCATGACTCATAATGAGAGAACTCCACAGCAACGGATGCCTCCAACCGTAATATATGCTGTCAATAAGTCGCAAGCAGATTGAGTCCAGAGAAGGAGAGAAACTATGTTAAATAATGAGCAGGAACCGTGCTTTCCTGACCCATATACTGTGTACCTCGTTCTGCTTAGTTTATTCTATATCTGTGTTTCCTATCCTTGTTGATAAAGGGCTGAGTTGCCTAGACCACATTTGGAGGCAGAAGCACATTGTGCTGTACCGTTTATCAAATCCAAACTCTATTTTTGCAAAGGTTAATAGGCAGGCTTGCAAGAAAAAAAAATGCAAAGGCAAATGTTTTAAGTGGAGCCCTTTGCAATTCCAAACAAGGCATAACATTTGGAGACTGTTTTTCTGATGCAGGGGAATAACCTTTGAAAGAATCTGGCCTGATTATACAGGTGAGATAGTCATTGTGATCCTGCCTGAGGGAAACCCAACTTTTAAAAAACTTTTCTAGAACTGCACAAGGTTTAGAATGAATGTGATTACCGCAGCAAGCAAAGAAAGGGATACGTGAGCAATAGTACAGGGCAGAATAATAGTATATGCTGAGTGACAGTAGAAATGTGTCAACTGAAATATTTGCGTGGCTGACAAAGAACAGGAATGTTTTATGATATTTACATGTGTAACAAAGAAACACTGAGTAAAGCAAAGATATAGAGAGGTACATGTTCCAAACAAGTCAAGATGAGGAAGAACTTGTGCAAAGCATTTTTTATATTTTCCATTATTTATTTTTAATCCCCTTTTTTCCCAATTTGGAATGCCCAATTCCCACTACTTAGTAGGTTCTTGTGGTGGTGCGGTTACTCACCTCAATCCTGGTGGCGGAGGACAAGTCTTAGTTGCCTCCGCTTCTGAGACTGTCAATCTGCGCATTTTATCACATGACTCATTGTGCATGACACTGCGGAGACTCCGCATGAGGAGACTCATACTACTCTCCGCGATCCTCGCACAAGTTATCACGCACCCCGTTGAGTACTAGAACCACTTATTGCAACGACGAGAAGGTTACTCCATGTGACTGTACCCTCCCTAGCAACCGGGCCAATTTGGTTGCTTAGGAGACCTGGCTGGAGTCACTCAGCACACACTGGATTCAAACTTGTGACTCTCGGGGTGATAGTCAGCATCAATCCTCGCTAAGCTACCATGGTTTCCGTTATTAACGTAAAGTGAAAGTTGTTCAGAGTTGCCAATTAATAATTTTTTTAGCATAATGGAATTTTGATATGTAAAGGATAATCTTCAACCAGTAATTGTTGCAAAATAATCCCTGACAGGCTGGTCAATATGGAGCATATATGATAATATATGATAATATATATACCAGAAATATGATTTCCATTATTACGGGACTATTTGCCAAATAAATAAATACTTGGATGTGAAATATGAATTGCTCTTAGAATAGTTTTCAGACTGATACAAGAAGGAAAGATAACTCACAATACCCGGATGACCAGTCAAATATCCCTTTATCCCTTGATTTACAGTCCTTAATCAGAAATATTGGACCACTGGTTGGTACGATTGACCAATCAGAATCAAGTATTCCAGAGAGCCGTGATATAAATATCAGTATTTTCATACAAAATGTCTCCTGCCATGAGATTGTTCATATCATTCATCCCTAGTGATCAGAAAGTTTGAGTTGTTGTATCCCATAACCTTTATTTTGGAAGGTCACACAGCAGAGACTGATAGACAACAGAACGGGAAAGTGCCATAAGTTTATAGAGGTGAATCTTAATCCTCTTTTGCTTTGATGATTTTGTTAAGTACTGTAAAGCTATCCTGTTTTTGAGAAGTATCACGTGATGGGAACAGTTGAACCATGACCATGAGTTTTCCAGGGAATGTTGATGCTTACCATAGTTATGCATGAGAGATACCTTGAAAGGCCAAAGAGTATGTTATTCAAGCCCGAACTACATGCTTGTGTGTTTGCAAACACACATTATTGGATGCCATAAGGACTTACATCATGAGAACTTCAAGGTTTCAGGATATCCTAGTGATGTAATGTCCTTAGTTCCGTTCACTAAGATTTTCCATACTACATTAAACTTGCATAGACAACTCAACGTGTAAAAACATGTGTGCAAATTACCTCACCTCCACCAGTGTTCAAACTGCAGTGGGGCTGAGGGTCCTGGACCCTCCAAAATGAGTTAAGACCCTTTCTTATGATGGCATCCCATTCTGTTTAATTGAATTAAGAAAGGAAGAAAAAAAGTGTTTTGAGAAGTAACGTACTGTCGTGACACCTGACTTGTGATATTGGTACTTTGATCTTAAATGAAATACCTCTGTTAAACTAAGCAATAGTACTCTTAGATGCATTAAAGAATAACATGTTTTTACTATGAAATAATATCCTGAAAAAAGGACTAATATGATGGTTAATTTGTCAGTGCCAACTGTACGGCCTGCCCTAGGAGGCCTATTGCCCACCATAGATCTTAGAGCTGGAGCCTCGCTTGATTTCTACAGTAGCGGCAGGACTGAGTACCAACAAAATTCGTTATGTTGATGTCAATGACTTAACATTCAATTGTCAAACAACTATAATATTTATCTTATATAATATTTAATTATGTATTAGATACTGCTGTTAGATAACTGAAAAGCTTAAATCACCATTTACTTAAAGGTAAAGTTATTTTATTGATTTTATTTTTTCTATTAATAGCAATTTGTTCCTTTTTTATTATATTAAGAAAGTACTGTAATTATTATTAGTTTTGCTATGACATTGAAATTTGGATTGGGAATCATGAAATTTAACCTCTATTTGTATCAACTACTGAAACAAGACCTATACATGCAATTTTGTTTCTTTAAAGTTATTTGAAACAGATTTATGTTTTTTATTCTGTCTAAATTTCTAAAGGCAAGACATTTAGAGAATGGGACTGTCATTGTGTATGCTTGTCTTCACAATATAAGATAAAAAATGTATAATTGTTCATACAAAATACAATTATTATTTCTGTGATTGTCTTTGTGCTGTACATTCGATTTTAAAATGTCTGGTTTTTGGTAAGGTTAACCGGTAGTGTTGGATGTATTCTGATTACAAAGTAATTTGTTGCTGTAATATAATTGCTTTTGAGTTAAAAGTATTGAATGCATTACATTTTAAGTTTCAATTAAGTTATTTTAAAGTTCAATACATATTTCTAAAATAATATTATTTATGTAGAACGCAAATCAAAACATGAATCATTTTTAGGCAGATGCTATTTACACCCCAGAGCAAATAGTGGCAGATATTATTTGCGCCCTAAACTTGGCGCAACTAATGGTAGATTATATTGCACATAGTGTCAGATACTATTGAAATATTAACACACAGTATGGGCATCACTGCAGTGTGATTATTGTGTTTAACCCTAACCCTAAACCTAACTTTAACCCTACAATAGAAAAAATAACCTTGGGTTTACAACTGTAAACATAGTTTCACTGTGGTATTTTGTAGTAAATTTACAGTAATCACAAAATTAACCATGGTTATATTAGCACCATATTACTGTACTTACATCATGGTTAATTGCATTATAACTTTGATTTCTGCCAAAAAAACGTGGTTACTACAATATTACTATAGTACGATGCAATCTACACACAAGCGATGCTGAGCCGCAGGAACAAGTGCAATTGACAGACATTCTCTGAACTCCCCAACATTCACCGTGACCAAATCACTGCACTGAAATCAACATTTATATTCATTTTTATCTATTATTTTAAGTAGTTTTAAAGGAAATGTTAAGAGTGCAAACAGTAAATCAGATGGGAAAAATAATGTGACTCAAGCCATGGTCGCTAGGACAACACTACACATTCACACCATCTTTACACCCCATGCCTCTACACCTGTTGTCTAGTTTGTCATACAGCTGTGGCCAACAATATTGGGACCCTTGGTAAATATGAGCAAAGAAGTCCGAAAAAAAATCTGCATTGTTTATCCTTTTGATCTTTCATTAAAACAAAATATATATTTTTTTCAATTAAAATAGAGGAAATATCTAATTATTAAATAAATATTTTCCTCCAAAAAGCATTGGCCATGATTATTGGCACCCTTTTATTCAATACTTTTTCAACCTCCCTTTGCCAAGATTTCAGCTCTGAGTCTTCTACTATACTATGAGGTTAGAGAACACCTGGCAAGGGATCTGAGACCATTCCTCCACACAGAACCTCTCAAGATCCTTCAAATTCAGAGGACAATGTTGGTGGAGTCTCCTCTTTAGTTCACCCCACAGGTTTTCTATGGGGTTCAGGTCAAGGGACTGGGATGGTCATGGCTGAACCTTGATTTTGTGTTCAGTGAACCATTTTTGTGTTGATTTTGATGTTTGATTTGGATCATTGTCCTGCTGGAAGATCCATCCACGACCCAAAGTAAGCTTTGTAGCAGAGGCAGCCAGGTTTAGATTTTCTATCTGTTGGTATTTGATAGAGTTCATGATACCATGTATCCAAACAAGATGCCCAGGACCTCTGGAAGAAAAACAGTCCCACAACATTAAAGATCCAGCACCACATTTAACCATGGGCATTGGGTACTTCATCATCTCTGTGTGCGCCAAACCCATCTCTGGTGTTTGCTGCCAAAAAGCTTTTTTTTTTGTTTATCTGACCATAGAACCTGGTCACATTTAAGGTTCCAGTAGTATCTGACAAACTGAAGATGCTTGAGTTTGTTGTTGGATGAAAGGCTGTTACCCTCCCAAACAACTTGTGGTGATGTAGGTGATGTCTGATATTTTTTATGAGACTTTCTGACCCCAAGACCCAACACATTTCTGCAATTCTCTAGCTGTGATCCTTGGAGAATGTGGAGAAAAATATTTATTAAATAATGAGATATATCCCCTCTTTCAATTGTTTTTCTTCAATTAAAGGTTAGATTTTTGTGAATTATTTTGAATGAAAGATCAAAAGGATTAACTATGCAGATTTTTTTTCACAGCCTTCTTTGCTCATATTAACCAAGGGTGCTAATAATTCTGGCCACAACTGTAGATTTCTCTTGTTTCACCAGACTACTTGGGTGCAAATAGCTGGAAAGTGTAGTAGATGCTGTTTACGGGGTGTAAATGTATGAATATGTATGTCTGTATGGATTATACAGAAACATTATTTTGAATTCTAAAAAATGTATGATGTTGACTAAAAGTGTCCTTCACCTGTTTTATACTTGTTTCCTTGTAATACGTTAACCGAAAAATATGACAAACACTTTGCATCGACAAAATGTGAAAATAACAGCTCCTGTGGACAGGGTGCTTCCTGGTCGAAAATGTTAAGCTGTATTTAACACAGGGAGGTTGACTCTTTCTCAGGTCCTGCTTTATTAAAAACAGATTCTGCAGCTGCTGGCAGGCTTTGTTCTTGCGCACATATAATTTATTCAGTGAGAGTGCCGCTATTTTTCTGCTTCATGTTACAGGCGATGTCCCCCTGCCTGCTTCATTTGTATTGAATAATGTCATGCTGTCCAAGCCACTGAAACATTGCCCACAAAAAACTCTTACGAGACTCATTTCATTTGCAAGCCCATGTTTGCGCAGGCTGCATTGTCAGTGGGCTGCACCACACAGCAGTTTTGTGGTCATCTTGTGTACTTTATTCATGATTAGGCTCATTTTCCATAAAGATGTAGTGCTTTGATTGACTGTTGAGAGGAAAAGACAACTATCAGTTGAATCAGACGAGTAATGTTTCTCTGACAGGGAAAATAAACCAAATATGCAATTGGTAAAAACTCCCTCATGTGTTTAAAAACCCAAATAACTTTCTTGGGGTTAGCAAAACACAAAAGGAGATATTTTAATAGATGCTTAGTTTGTTGATTTCTATACAGTGGCAGTTGATAGACTCACTAGCTTTAAAAAGTAAAATGTGCTTCGTGTATCATATTAATGAATGAAATTGAAATATTGAGGGTTGGTTCTTGTGTGTCTTGTGACCAAACATCATGAACAGTGTTGGGTAAGTTACTTAAAATAACTTAACCCAAAACAAATTCTAATTACTTCTCAGAAATTATACTTGTGAAAAAAGTAATAATGTTACTTATTCCTTTAATTTTAAATTTCTTTCTAAAACACTTTTCACAGAAAGAATTTTAGTTTTTCCGCACAGTGTATTTGAAATAATATCTATATTTCTTCCTTGTTCATTGTTGTCACGGAAACACAAACAAACATACATATGAAAATAATTAATGTATTCACTCATCTATTCTCAATAAAATGTTCTAAATAACTTTGTGTAACCCAAGTAAGGTTAACATAAAAGAAATTAACATTGTTAAAATTTTGTAACTGTGATCTAATTACACTCATTTTAATTTGTTACTTTTTTCACTATAAACATTAGTTAGATTACAACCCTAACCATTCCTAATTACTTTATAATCAGATTACACCCAACACTGGTTATGACGTTGTGACAAAAGAACCAATGAAGTGTTATTTTGGTTGCCATATTTGATTTGTGCTCTGCTAACAGTATTTTTATTTTTTTTTTAGCACTCCCCCATCTTTCATTGGTTGAACACCCAGACAGTCAATATTGTGGCCTCAATATGGGAAACAATGCATTTAATAAGGGACATTTTGTACATATCATCACTAAAACACAGGACAAAAGATGTCTAAATTTAGGATATCAAAATTTTAGTTAAAAAAATGGGACGTCCCAGCAAATATGGGACAGTTGGCAGCCCTAGTTTACTAGCCTTAGTTTAGCCCTAACCATTTACCCTTACTCAGAACTGTCCTTTTCATATGCCATTGTGTTTTTTTATTTATTATAATTTAATTTCAACATGGCTTCAAAAATTGTGATGCAAGCAGTCTACTTATATACTGTATGTAAAATTCCAAATATAATTTCACTAGTGGTCTCAGACTTTTAGACCCCACTCTATATGCACTGGACCAGCTATAAGGTAGTGCAGTTGTTACATACTGTGCTGTAGCATCTGTTTTGGCCTCGTCGAGTTGACATGCATGATGTGCAAAGCTAAGCAAAATAAAATGCCTTTCATCAACTTAACATCCACTTCAGTTTTGTCAAACGTCCAATGCATTGCAAGCTCAATCAGTGCCTAGATAAACATACAATGGTTTGGGGAGCTAACCACGGCAGATATATTGATAGTGATGTTCTTGGCCGTATATGTTCAGGAGCCCATCCGCTTGAATATGTTGTAAGACACTACACACAAACACTCTCCTGGCAGTCCTAAAATGATTGATAATGGAAGGCGGTCTCGTTTTTTTATAACCTCTAGTGTTGGCTTTCCAGCCTTGGCTGCCTGCCAAAGAGTTCCTGTGGATCTTTGCTTGTCCTTGCTGGTGTGCTTTACTACCAAGAGAACAAAAAAAGGTGACAAATTACACCAGCTCTTAAACCGCTATTATCTCACGCTTACGAGGCTAGTAAAGCATCCATCTCTTATGATTACCCCATGTATCCATGCCCAATTCACAGGCACTTGTAGACAATAATAAATAGGATTCAGCATAAAAACATCACAGGCAATCACTGGTCAAAGACCGCGATAAATGTTTAGTAAATGGCAAAAGTAATCACTGGCTTACTGATGCATTGGAATAAGTAGATTATCAGATCAAATAAATGTTTATAAACAGCTCCTATTTGAATATAGAGCAAGTAGATGTAAATTGTGATGCATATTCCTGCAGGCCAGCTGGTAAATTTTTAACTTCATGGATGTTGTAAAAGAGGTACCTCACCTGTCTTTTGGAACATTGCTTATGCACGTATTTTACATGTGAGGTTCATACATGACAACAAATTCTAAACCTCTTTAAAGCTAAATTAAGCAATAGGCTCGCTATTGTGAGTACTATATATGCAATATATGCTTGAAAGTGCCGATTTGTTTACAGAGACCACAAAGAGCTACATAACCTCACAAGAAGTCATTTACAGCCTTACTGTAAACTTACACTTTGTCATCGTTGTGCAGTTTTGCTTTAAACACAGGTTTTTTTCTATATATGGATGTGTGTTTTGAATGTGTCTGCCATTGCTCAAGCTCTTGTGATTACACATCACTCTGGCCTTTCATTCATATCCAAGTGCAGGAATACAGAATACAAACATGAGCATGTGTCTCTACACAGCTGACCGCACAACCGGGTGAAGATTCGCAGTGACTACCACCATACATTTTTGTGTTTGACTTCTTTTTCACAGCACAACAAGTTTTCCTGATGGCTAGCCTAAATGGCATTTTTTTTAAGTTCTTTAAGCAATATTTCACTCAAAAATAAAACTTCTGTAATATTTTTTTTCACCCACATGTCATTCCGAATCCATATACTGTTGTTTTTCTGTTAACACTCCAATTTCAAACTTTTATTTATTTTATAGAACATTTATAGAAATGTTTTGCACTGTTCCTCACAAGCAGCTGTTGTACAGCTTCAGCAGACCTTGAATATAACCAGAGACTATTTAGCAGAGACAGGCCACTTCAATTAAAATAAATGTGGGTAATTAGAACAGCCAACATATGTAAAATATCAAGTCCTGCCTTACAGGTAAAATAGCCAATCAACTTTTAGATACAGACATCGCCTGTCAGTCAACTTGAGAATGCACATGCAATTAACAACAAAATAGGACTTTGTCCACTCGAAAGGGACTTTAATATTGTGCACATTGTTCATATGAACTAGGCCTGGACAGTAAATTGAATATTTACAATATAATCATGATGATTTTGATTTTAATTTAAAATGAAGAAATATTGTGAATATCCTGATGATTTTAATGAGGTTTTAATGTGGCTACTGAGTTTCCTAAAGAGTGCATCATTACTCATTTCACGACCCATCTGGGCTGCACAATTAATTGAAATAACAAACAAATCATAATTTGTAATAAAGAAAATGTAAAAACAGTAACTCTCATATCTCTTATGTCTCATGTGCTTTTTTTATACAAACTTAAAATTGCAAAACAGCATCAGAGCAAAGGAGGAGATGACAGTGTCAAACTAGATTTGTAATGAGAAAAATGGTAAACTCTCAACTCCACACTGCACTTTCAGTTTTCCACCAAAATAAAAGCTCCAAGTAAAGTAAATATGACAGAAATGTATTATTATTATACAATCTAAAAATAATTTTAAGGGGCATGCATTTCAAATTCATATCAAAAATATAATCTTTAATTTAAAAATGTAAATAAAATAAAAATACGTTTTATTCATTTAATTTTGTTAAACACAATTTACACAAGTCATTTTGATTGATTTTTGTTAAAATCAAAATGCGTGAATCTAAAAAACAAAACAAAAAAAGTATTTTTTTAGTGTATACTACAAATCTATTTCTCATACTAATAATAATAATAATAATAATTCAGTATATATTATAATAATAAACTTGACTGAGTCCCACAATAATAATAATAATTTGGTATAATAATATAATAATAATATAATACAAATAAGTGAGTGAACTTGTAGTTTTAGCACACCCTGTTCATTCACAAAAACGTTTTTAATAAAAGTTTTAGTAAAAAAAAAAAGAAAAAAAAAGCCTGAAAATGTAAAAAAAAAAAAATAAAAAAAATATGACAGAATTTAATAATTTTTTTGATGTGAAAAATTCCTTTAATTAACCAAAGCAGACCCTAGATGATTTGTTACAAGATGTAGCAAGCACCTTGAACATTTCCTGGATGTCTAAAGTTATTCAGAAAGATACAGCGCAGACTAGCGTTTGCCCTCTTTCTCAACCTCCACTATGACACTGACTTGCAGAATGACAGATTTAACAAAGATTACAGGGTGAGAAGGGGACGCTGGGATAGATTAAACTTGAGCAGTCATTGCATACTCACAACCCAGTTATCTGAAGGAAAAGCAGCGGCCTCATGGGAGGTTCAGGCTTAGGTAAGGACAGGAACGGTCAGGGCCCTGAAATCAAGTGTGTGTGTGTGTTCTGAATGATGTTGGAAGGCTTGCCGTATGTCAGGTCAGTTGTGTTTCTGATTAAAAGTGTTAATAGAAACCGTCTGTTGAAAGAGCAGTGTGCGGAATGGGGTGTACACACACATTCAGCACACGTCCCAAATTCACAACACTGAGTGCATGAAAGATCTAGAGCATAGGTGAGGCAGATCTCCAAGTCTCACCAACAAAAGCACACACACACACACACACACACACACACACACACACACACACACATACACACACACATCAGGACTAATAAAGCAGTAATGGGACAGTTCTGCAGATATGAGAGGCTGCACGCTGATGTAATTGGGCCATGTAAAGTTAAAACAGTATATTTTACTACAACCAGATGAAATGCTGTTCCTATGATGCATTTTTAACAGGTTCTCTAGGGTTGCCTGTGATTTTAACATCTGTAGTTGGGAATAAACCCTTTTTTTATTTTGGAGGGCTGCGACCAACAATAAGGAAATAAGACCCATCAATGCTAAGCACAGCTCTGCATGAGTTTCTCCAGTGGGATATTGATTTCCATTGAAGAGGAACTGATGCTATAACAAATTGACCACTTGATAACATGTGTGAACATGCAGCACATTCTATCCTATTGCTATTGCTCATACTTGGGGTTAGGTTGGTTTCAAAATCCCTATCCCTAAGTGTTCTATACTCATCCTGCACTGTTTGTGTAATGGACATGAATGATACCTCAAATCATGTGGCTTGTTGAGGTTAAGGAGAAGTGTGTTATTAATCTCATAAGCAACGGTTTTCACCTGGTGGAGAAAAATAAAAGAGGGCAAAAAAATCCCCAAAACTTCCCAATGACATTGTAGGAAACTGTATTTAGGGACCAGAGTGTCATAGAAAATTGGGGGTTGGCAACCACCTAACAACAAATCTGAATACCTTAAACAACATGATCATACTACAAATTCAACATGTTGTTTCCAAAATTTCATGTACCCTGAAATCAACCCATTCAGCCAAATTACCGACAAGCACCATCCCCCATTAGATATTTTTGTATCAATTTCAGCGTGAATACATTTCCTTCTAAGCAATCATTGAGACACGGGTTCTGGTCCCGTGAAAACCAGGTAGCAATCTCATTTACATAATTTTAAACCATGACTTTAACTATACATAAGTAATATTTACATTATATTCATGATGTTATCCAGAGGGGAACTGGCCCCCACAGTGAGTCTGGTTTAGGGTTAGGGTGGGGTTAGTCAGGGGGGAACTGGCCCCCACAGTTAGTGTTAATTTTGTCACCTATTTTTAATTTAGTCTTAGTCTTAGTCTTGTGGGAAATGTCCTTGTTAGTTTTAGTCATATTTAGTCATTCACATATCTTTTTTTGTTAGTCAAGTTTTAGTCAACTAAAAGTCTCGTCATTTTAGTCTAGTTTTAGTCAAAAGAGAATTTAAGGTATCTTAGTCAAGTTTTAGTCAACTAAAAGTTTCGTCATTATAGTCTAGTTTTAGTCAAAAGAAAACTCAATATATCTTAGTCAAGTTTCAAAACATTTTAGTCTTTTTTTAAATAAATTATTTCTGAGATAACCATTTCAGTCAAATAATGTTTCACACATCTCAAATATTGGTTAAATGTCATAATTACCTGACAAAATACACTTGTTGAATGATTTGTTGAATTCACTTTGTTAAACGTGTCTGGTTTTCTGATTTAAGAGACACATTCACAAATGATGAACTTGTTCTGAAGAGTATTTTATTAAGCAAATAAGTTACATAAAATATACATAACCTGCATAATGTATGTGCCACAACACCATAGCTAACTGGTTAATTTACAGCGTAGATGCCTAAAATCAGCATTAGCTTATGAGACGTATATTTAAGTTAACTTCCCTGAATGTGTGGGTGGTTAGCCTTTAGATGTCGCTTAAGGTTGGTGGTGTTTTCCCCCGATATTTTTTGTCCGCAGTGCTTCCCGTTAGTTATAATGACACATTCGGACTTTTTGTCAATATCATTGTACCTAAAATGCGACCAAATATCGAGCCTCTTCCTTCTACCTAGCATGTCGTCGGTGCTCGTCGCGTGTTCGCCACTGTCTATGATTGTTGTGTTCTTGCTCCATGTAGTTTCGTGTTGCAGCCACAGGAGTATGAGACCTGTAACCGTTACTTGAGCAACAGCGCGAACTCATTCGGAATATTTTGAAGGCGTAACAGCTGAATATTCTATCTCATGGTGAAAAAGTAGAGACGATTGTATACGAAAATGAAGAGAGATTTTATCTTAGTTTTTATTTTATGCAAAACATTTTAGTCTCGTCTTTTTTCGTCACCAATAATGCATGTTAATTTAGTCTTAGTCAGCGTTTTTGGACATTGGTGCAGTCTCGTCATCGTCTCGTCTTAGTCATGGAAAAAAAGGTCGTTGACGAACATATTTAGTCTCGTCTCATCTGACGAAATTAACACTGCCCACAGTGAGTCTGGTTTAGGGTTAGGGTGGGGTTAGTCGGGGGAACTGGCCCCCACAGTGAGTCTGGTTTAGGGTTAGAGTGGGGTTAGTCAGAGGGGAACTGGCCCCCACAGTGAGTCTGGTTTAGGGTTAGGGTGGGGTTAGTCAGAGGGGAACTGGCCCCCACAGTGAGTCTGGTTTAGGGTTAGGGTGGGGTTAGTCAGAGGGGAACTGGCCCCCACAGTGAGTCTGGTTTCTCCCAAGGTTATTTTTCTCCATTAATCAACATCTTATGGAGTTTTGTGTTCCTTGCCACAGTCACATTCAGCTTGCTCACTGGGGTTATAAATACAGTTATTATTTAAATACTTATTTTTAAACATGATTAACAATCATATTTTATCTAATTACACAATGATGATTCATCGACTTTATAGACATTACAGTTTTATCGTCTGTGAATGCTGCTCTTCTGTAAAGCTACTTTGAAACAATGTGTGTTGTGAAAGGCGCTATACAAATAAAATAAATTGAACATAAACAACATTGTGCGTGATTCGGAAATTGCATTAATGCCCTAAAGTTGATTTTTACTCCACTGATGTTTAGGTTTAGGATTGAAGCTTAGTTTAGGTGTTGGGTTAATTAAAATATGCATTCCTGTTGACTATATTTAATCATTTTAGAACTGGAACCGGAGTTCACTTTTGGCACCCCTCTGTGGAGTTCACATGCGTCCACACATTCAACAGCACTTCCAGCTTCGTCCACTGGGGGCAGTGGTTTGAATTTCGGTAAAAACAGACCGATTTCAGCAGCAAAAATTTAGACCTGCTGTCGTCAAATTCACAGTGAAATCAGTCTGTGATCACCCACAACACTATATTATACTATGTAACAGTTATTATATATACAGTATTCTTCTTACACTGATACAGTAGTTGGCTGTTTTTTGAGGTTCTGAATAAATAAATGCATGCTTTCCTATGTGATTGAAATTTCACAGTGTGTAATTAAATAATCATTTGAGCCTCATAATGTTTGGAGTGGATCATGGAAAGTCCTTTGCTTTGGGCAACTTTTTTCACAAAGGTCACTGTCTCTGACTATACGATAGCTATGTTTACATCCGAATAGACTGGGTTAATATTTGCCTTCATGTTTCACATCCAAAGTCCATCTTGTTAATCAGCATGTGTCTCTTGTATTTGAACAGTCACACCTTTTTTTAAAGAGACGTTTTAGTGTTAGTAATAAGAATATATTTGCTGTGTAGTTTTGGCCTTGGGTGAGACCCGAGAAGATAGCGTAGAAGCTCAATGAAGGGTGTATCAGCACACATGTTTATATTGTTGATTATGTAAGACTTTGGGCTTAGCATCAGCCAGCTGTTATGCTTGACTGTTCTTAGACAGGCATTTTAAGTAATAGTTTAATTAAAATTCTTTCATTATTTACACACATGCTGTTGCAAACTAATTTGTTGACTATAAAATATAGACAATGGAATATAGCACAGGAGTTTATGGGACTTTGTGTTGCTTTCTGGTCCTTTTTGGAGTTTGTCAGCCCCTGGTCACTAAAGATTTTAATTGTATGGGAAAAGTAGCAAAATGTTCCACAGAAGAAAAAAGTTATGAGAATGAGTAAATGATGACAGAATTTGAATTTTGGTGTGAACTATTCCTTTAATTGGAAAAATAGCAAGTGCTTTGTTTACCTTTGGGAGCTCAGAGCCTTTTATGTGAGTGTTTTCACACGTTGTAGGTGTAGACTAAATCTTTTGTTTGTTTATTTGCCTCAGCAAACATCACATAGATGCATTGTATTCCTCAGAGGTGAAATGGTTCTCTGTACTTCTAATCAGCAAACAGCACAGCACTCTTTTCATGATTTTTATCACTATTTGTTTACATTTGTACTTTTCTCTCACTGTTTTGCTCTTTCTGTCTCTCTCTCACCCTCTCGTCTTCCTCTCTGCTTTCATAAAATTGGCACGACTGAGTCTCACGAGACAGATTCCACCTTCAGTCGGAAAGGATACCCATCTGCCCTGCAGCCAAATTCCTGCCATGTTTTCTGGGAACATGACTCTGTTTTTGAAATCCTCCCATGGTAGGTGCAGGAGCTTCTCTTTCAGGGCCAAACGCTACAAATTATTTAAAAGTCAGACACCAAAGTGACAGTCTCTGGTGGGCCTTTATCTACACAAGAGAAAAACTCACAGCATGAGTGAGTGAAAGACCAGGGAGAGGAAAAGTCCTCTGAATATTTGTGTGGAGGCTTGAAAGTTGCACTGAGATAAAACCACACTGAAAAGATTACGTAAGAGTGACAAATAGAGACAATACGGTTAAACTCTTTGTAGTAACTGCAAAAGTCTGTGCAGAAGGTATGTTGATATTTTGAGAAAGACTCAGGCCTTTACATAAGATATTTGATACATACTTAACTTTATAAAAGCAGAAAAATCTGTATATCACAATGTGACTGACATAAAGGAATAGTTCACCCAAAAATGACAATTCCATTTTATGCTAAATCCACTTTTAAATTTAGTTTTAACATAATATGTGTCCCCAGTGTGTGAAGACAACCACAAAATTTGGTAAAAGACCATTTCATTGCCCGAACGAAGAGCCTTACACCTCGTTTCTTCCCTTTCACCATAAAGAACAATCAGTGACTCAGAGCGAGTTGTTCAGGTTGCAGCCGCTTATGGCGTCAAAAGGGGAAAGGTACCGCCCACGGCTAGCAAAGAGATCCACCCAAGTAGCTTAGATCCGCCCTCGTTAAAACCTGAATGAGCATCGCACAGTCCGCCATATTCATTTCCTCGCTAGAGCCGCTTGTGCTAACTCGGACTGCTTCATCAACGATGGTCAACACAAAGTTGGACTTGCGTCAACGCTAAGTATTATTACCAACTCTACCCAACTTCAAAATATTTACAGTACTTATCGTCATGTTTCACATCTGTATGATTTTCTTTCTTCTGTGTAGATGTTTTGTGTAGAATGTTATAGAAGTCCATGCTGCTTTTTCCATACAATAAAAGTGAATGTGGACTCACTGTCAAGCTACAATATAAACAAAGCACCAGTGAAGTACAATGTTGGTAAGAAGTTGACTAAAAGTTGGGATGTTACTACTAACAATATTTTCGGTAGCATGACAGTAGTTTGGCTATTTTTATAATAGTGAAGCTACATTTTCCAATGAGTAGCACTGTAAGGTCATAAATGCTTAATTTGTCACATTGTATTGTGAATGCAGCAATGGAGACAGTGCCAGGAAAAACAAATCATTTAAGTCAATAATTTATGTAAACGAACTGGTTAAAAAAAAAAAGTTCCCTTATATTTAGCGTTGTAATCTCCAATTCATTTTAGTTAGTTCTTTGGGATGGTTCATATTTAATCTAGTTCATATAAATTACCAGTCTTTGAGACTTTGCCTTCTTTTTTTGAAGGAAAACATTTAGTGTATTACTGCTGTTTATCAATATATTTCAATTCAGTTTTATGGGGTGTTTTCTAGATTATTAGTGTATATTAAGTAAAAATGTATGTTGTCACCCTATTTGTTTAATCCTTAAGAAAATTAACTCTGGTTTAACTATTGTAGTTACAATGACTGAAGTAACCATTTCTAATTTTGTGGTTCTTAGAATTTTCCAATAAATGCCATGGTTAAACTATGGTTACAGTAATAAAACAATGGCTAATTTCCATAAGAGAATGTCACTCTAATTAAATAAATATCAGGTGATAGTGATATTATTGAATTCTGTAATCAGAATTGATTGAACTATATATATACATTAAAAAACTATATATATATATATATATATATATATATATATATATTTCTTAACAGATAGCTATGGGGCCCTATTTTACGAGCACTAGTGCTAAGCGTAGTGTTATGCTTTTAGTCACAAGGGTAGAGTCGTCAGTGGGCATGGCCATGAAGTTTTTGGTATTTTCGTCCAAGAATGCACTGTCTAGGTGCAAGTAGGTTTGGCGAAATTGTGTGCGCAAAGCCCTAAAGGGCTGGGTAAATTGCAATTTAAATCTGACGTTCTTCTCCGGTTATTGCAGCGACTGACTCCTATTATATAGTCCATTCGCTGTCAAACAACAGCAATGTAAACAAAGACGGCACATTCATAAGAAGCTGGTAGTGTAAATGGTCTGTATTCAATGAATTAGAAGAATTGAAATATTGACTTACGTGCTTTTGTGCATTAACTGCATCCTTCGTGAATGTTAGGCAAATTCCTAGTGACACGCTCTTTGGACATGCACTTTATTACCATCTGCTAGTGGAATCTCCAAACTGCAAATGCAGGAACTGGGTTTGGACTTTGCACTGACAGCAGATGGGGTTCTGAAACATTTTAGTGCAATGACCTATTTCAAAGGAAAATAGCCAACTCTGTATTGTATGTTAATGAATGGCACAAAGCAATCACTGTTTGAATGCATACACCCACAGATAGCGCAAACACTCCCAACCACGCTCACTTACGCTTTGCCCTGGCATGAAAATTGCACTTAGAAATCGCACTCTCATTAAAAATGGATAAGATGTAGTGTACGGTCGTTGAGCATAATGCTGTGCTTCGCTTGCTCTTGAAAATAAAGTCCTTAATGTAGATATTTTTTAAGCTTGAATGCAGTTTGACTACTTTAAATTATGAGCAGGTTGTAGCATAGGAAGCTACAGTTTCAAAGTTTCCCCAACACCAAGTATCATAAAAGTAATTCACATGACTCTTAAATTTCATACCTAATTATTTTATAATAATTAAAGTTGTTTTTCGCAGAAAATATTGCCTGTCACCATAACTCTCAAATCTCATCCTCACTTTTGCGAATTCAAACTTGGTGTGTCACATCTTACAATATAGTGCACAAGTTGTATTGGCAACAGGTAAGGTACTTTATTGCTAATATTTTGTTACAGTAATTACATTTTCATTGTATAGATAAAATAATAATAATAATAATAATAATAAACCAAAAAAGTGTAAACATTAATAAAAATGTCTTCTTTTATGTTCAACAGAAGTCATACACGTTTTTAACAACGTGAGGGTGAGTAATTTGTGGCAGCATTTTCATTTTGGGAGAACTATCCCTTTAAAATGTGTTTATGAGAGTAAAAATGGGCCTCTGTTAATGTGTGTGATAGCCTTCACATTCTTCCTGAGGTCAGAAAGATCTGTGGGATTTGCCTGAGGTTCTCCTGGTTGACTTCACCCTGCAAATCTTATCTACTGTGTTGAGTCCTCCTGACTTTGACCTGGAATACATCAGCATATATTCCCAGAGATGTCACCACATATGACCCCTATGCTCAAGATCGACACCCTGTCATCCACACTTATCAGACCTGCCCTCCCTTTTGTATGTAAACCCTTTGTGACAGCATCTAGATGTATAACAGACATACTTCTCCTTGAGCAACACTTCTAACAACATTTTATGGCAAACAGATATAATTAGAGGGTAGAAAAAAGTGAGACTTTGTAACATACAATGAGATCAGAGGCATCCACAGTTAACAAGTGTCCAAATAATTTTTTGTCTTTGTTTTGAACAATATATATTTTTTCAAAACAAAGAAATTTAAACCTAACAAATGTCTTTTTGTGAAATGTCTTGCTTGAAATGTTTTTTTTTTCTGTTATAATGTAAAGACATTCATGTATTTTTTTTTATTGTGGACTAAGTGTCCAAATACTTTTGGGGGACACTGAAATTAAAATAAATCCAGGGAAATAGTTGTCCCAACATGCATAAAAAGTGAATAAGGGAAGATGTTCCACAAAGTTTTAATTAATGAATTGCTTTCAAAACATGCCAGCCTTCTCGAAGACTCAATTTGTCATCAAGTATGTGGTCTGCTGTCAGAGAGTTTAGCCACCCCTACTGTGAGCAAAACCTCTACTCTGTGATTAGTGGCAACAGAGGATGAATTGTTTGTTGTGCTCAACAATTTCTTTTGTTGCAACGATTTCCATTAATGCAGCATGCATGCTCTTTTTTTGCGGGGGCACTTTTGGTTACACATTAAAGGAAACAGATAGTGAAATAATTTCCTCTTAGCAGGTTTCGATGGCGTATTGTTTTGTATCCTGGTAACAGCACTTTGACAACATTAGGGTATGCTTATTCATGAGTCCCTCCAGGATTTCACAAGAATTAATACAAATTCAACCAAAGTAATTGTTCTGCATAAAACATTACGAAAGGCCATGTTTTCCATTAATTCTCACATACAACTAAATTATGTTTCTGCTGTCTGAATTTAGTCACTGCAGGCCAATGTAATAAGAAAAATGTTCTGCAAAATCCTGAAGGCATTAGATTTTTGTTCATTTGATTTTATCTAACAATTGATTTTTGTTATAAATAATGGAGCTCTCATTCAAAACTTCAAATGTAACAGACCAACCAGCTCTAAGATGTATTAAAACAATTATAAGTTTTGATTTAGAGCAAAAATGTATATGAAAACCAGAAAAATACAAAGGTACAAGACTTTCTACTAAACATCTTTATAAGGGAATAAACTACTTATCCCAAACAGTGTTGGTAGTAATTGACTACATGTAATCTGGATTATGTAATTAATAAAAAAAAAAATTAAAAATATTACGAAATTGATTCACAAAAGTGTATTATATTGTGTTACATATTTACATGGGCATAATCAGTTTATAGTTTCTTTTTATGGATTATTTGATTACACACTGTATCGGTTAAACTACTCATCAATTTAAACTTGATTAATCTAAAATATTACGTTACTGATTAGGACTAGGGAGGAAGGACATACAGGGTCCACAACTTTGTGAACTCGGCAGGGGGTAAAAGCGCACATTTTCGCCTCAGGGGAGGGGAAGGCACTATACGCAAGCGATACACCCAGCTAGCTGTTCTGTGTTACCAAACTCTACCTGTTCGTACCTGACAAAGCATGGTACAAAACTGTCTCAACCTGGAGATTGTAAAATTTCACTAAGGTATTGGGTGTTGTCCAGCCCGCTGCTCTGCAGATTACCATTGGCCAGTGCCCACCAGGATGGTACACTCCTAGTAGAGTGTGCTCGTATTCCCAAAGGGGTGGGCACGGCCTGAGTCTGTTATGCCAGAGCAATGGAATCCACGATCCAGTGGGAAAGCCTCTATTTGGAGACAGAGTTCCCTTTTCGCTTTCCGCCAAAACAGACAAAGAGCTGCTCAGAGTGTCTAAAGCTCTGTGTGCGATCCAAATAGGTGACCAAAGCACACACCGGACACAGCAATGACAGGGCTGGGTCTGCCTTCTCACGGAGCAGCACTTGCAGGCTCACCACCTGATCCCTGAAGGGGGTCGTGGGAACCTTGGGCACATAGCCCGGCCGGGGTCTCAGAATGACGTGAGAATCTGCCGGACCGAACACCAGGCAAGTGTCGCTGACAGAAAATGCTTGCAGGTCCCCAACCCTCTTGATGGAGGTGAGCGCATTCAGGAGGGCTCGACTGAGTCTAGCGGCTCAAAGGGGGATCCCCGAAGGCCCAGGAGAGATCCCATGAGGGGAAGATGTGTGGCCTGGGAGGATTCAGCCTCCGGGCGTCTCTGAGGAACCTGATGATCAGGTCATGCTTTCCTAGAGAATTACCGTCCACTGTGTCATGGTGGGCCGCTATAGCCACTACATATACCTTCAAGGTGGAGGGGGGACAGCCGCCCCTCCAGCTCTCACTTAGAGCTTTCGCATCCCGTCCAAGGGCCAGACGTGGAGGTTCCAGAGGTCTGGGCATGGATACCAGATGGTGCCCTTTCCCTGAGAAAAAAGGTCCTTCCTCAGGGGAATCTGCCAGGGAGGTGCTGTCACGAGGAGCTTGAGGTCCGAGAACCAAGTCTGGATGGGCCAATTTGGGGCCACGAGGGTGACTTGTTCCTCATCCTCCCTGACATTGCACAGGGTCTGTGCAAGTAGGCTCACTGGGGGGAACGAATATTTGCGCAGCCCCTTGGGCCAGTTGTGTACCGAGCGGGGCTTCCGTCAGGGAATACCAGAGCGGGCCGTGGGAGGATTCCCCAGAAGTGAACAGGTCTACCTGTGATTTGTCGAATCGAAAATCCAAATCCAAATCAGCTGGGGTGGAGTCTCCACTCTCCACTGAGTGTTGCCTGCGACGACAGTGCATCTGCCTGGGATATGAGTGTCCCGCAGCGACTTCAGCTGCTGCTGACTCCAGAGGAGGAGATGGCGGGCAAGTAGGGACATGCGACAGTAGCATACGGCGCATTGGCAATTTATGTATGCTACTGTTGAGGTGTTGTCGGACCAGACCAACACATGCTTGCCCTGGATCCACGGCAATAGCCTCCGCAGGGCGAGTAGTTCAGCCAGCATCTCTAGGCAGTTGATATGCCAACCCAGTCGTGGTCCTGACCAGGAACCGACGGCTGCATGCCTGTTGCACATGGTGCCCCAACCTAGTTTGGAGGCATCTGTGGTGACCAGGACAGGTCTGGACACTTGCTGTAGGGGAACTCCTGCCCGTATAAATGCAAGATCTGTCCAAGGGCTGAATAAGTGGCGGCAGAACGGCGTGATAGCTACGCGATATGTGCTGCGACGCCATGCCCATCTCAGGACTCGAGTCTGAAGCCAGTGCTGAAGCGGTCTCATATGCTTCAACCCGAGCGGTGTGACTGCTGCTGAGGAAGCCATATGCCCGAGGAGCCTCTGCAAGTGTTTCTGTGGAACCACTGTCCTCTGCCTGTATGACTTCAGGCAGTTCAGCACTGACTGCACTCGCTCGCTTGTGAAGCGCACTATCATTGTGACTGAGTCTAACTCTGAACCGGGGAGAGCTTGCTCTTTTCCCAGTTTACCTGAAGCCCTAGATGTCTGAGGTACCTGAGCACTAAATCCCAACTCTCGAGAGTGTGCTAGAATCAGCCAGTCGTCGAGGCAGTTGAGTATGTGGATGCCCACTTCCCTTAACGGGGCAAGAGCTGCCTCTGCAAATTTTATGAAGACGCGAGGGGACAGGGACAGGCCAAAGGGGAGGACCTTGTACTGATATGCCTGGCCGTTTAAAGCAAACCGTAGGAAGGGTATGTGTAGAGGTATAACCGAGATGTGAAAGTATGCGTCCATCAGGTCTACTGCCGTGAGCCAATCTTGAAGTCGGACGCACGTCAAAATGTGTTGCTGCCTCAGCAGTTTGAACGAGAGTCTGTGTAAGGCTTGGTTCAGAACTTGCGCAGGGGGGCAAGATGTGCTGGATGGCCTCCGTCTGCTTCTTCACCTCCGAGAACTGCTGGGAGAAGTCCTCAACAGTGTCTCCGAAAAGTCAGATCTGGGAGATGGCCGCGTTGAGAAAGCAGGCTTTGTCGCCGTCCCTCATCTCGACCAGATTCAGCCACAGGTGGCGCTCATGGACCACCAAGGTGGACATCGCTTGCCCGAGTGCGCGCTGTGAACTTCAGTCAGTCGCCGAGCACAGCTCCTGCAGCATGTCAGGATCAGGTCTATCAGTGTGCATTTCTTTGAGTGCCTTAGCCTGGTGTACCTGCAGGATGGCCATGGCATGACCAGCGGCACTGTAGGCTTTGGTCACCAGCGATGACATAGTCCTACAGGCTCTGGAGGGGAGAGCCGGTTAATCCCGCCAGGTGGTGGCATTTTGCAGGCAAGGTGCATCACAACCGGGCTAGTCTCATTTCGGAACTGGACGGGAGCAAGCGAGCATGCTGGGGAATGGGTAGTCTGCGGGAATTACCCGGCGAGACCGTGCCAGTTGAACTCACCAAATCGCCTCCAGCGCCAGCCGTGCCGACCACATTTCAAAAGACATCTTTAAAAATACGTTCAACGTCAATGTGTGTGCTCTAATAGAAAAAAATATACTCTTTAGCAGGAATATACATTCTTTTAGCGCTGTAGAAATGTCCATGTGAAAAATCTGCACTCGTCGTGCAGAAGGAGAGAAAGCAACTGGAAACGCGCCATATATCCAATAGCATACACTTCTTAAGAGGTGAATGGAACAGCAGTAATATTCAGCTCACTGATAGTACAACCGCTCGGCTCCGAAGAAAAAATCTGAATGGAGTGGGCATTCCAGGTCCTTTTATACCTGTATATCCGGGGGAGTGGCATGCAAAATCCACTCGCCAATTCTCATTAGCCATTTCTCAAAGAATGGGATGTGTTCGGGGGTCTCAAGAGCGATCCCCTAGTGTCACTACATCGAAACAATGTCGAGTGAGTGACAGAAGGGGAACTGTGAGTGGTTTGTCACTCAGTAAAACAGTGATGGTACACATTATACACAGAGAGCAAAAACAGCAAGCGGGGAAAGATTTAGGTTTTAGGTATGACCTTAATCTATGGTGTGTAAGGGGCCGCCTAAAAATTCCACAAACTGTGCTAAAACATGGTGCCCAAGTGTTCATTCAAATGACTTGCATATTCTAAGATAACAAACACTGTTATTAAAAAAGCATTTTCACATTCTAAAGGTTGCAGTAGACTGCTGGCGTGATGTCTCACTTTCAACATTTGAATCCAGCATGTCTAATTATGAGTACAGTGTTGAATTATTTTAGAAAATCAAATAGCAGAAATTTTACCAATATATTATTTTCATATTGTAAAGGTTGTAGAAGGGTGTTATTAGATATTCTGACTTACTGTAGGTGAGATTTTCCCAGGATGTGGAATTATACATATACTGTATTCAATTATAAAAATAAAAAACACAATGTAAGTTAGTCATTCACACCACTGGCAACTGGCTACGACCTTTGTAATGTAAAAATTACATCTTGATGAATTTTAGTGGTGTATTTTCTAAAATAATTGAATACTGAATCCATATCATTAGATATATTTGGAAAATCTATCCATTGGCAGCAACCGACACCGTTATAATTTTTTATATAAATGTTTTTTTTTTTAAAACAACAGTGTTTTTTAAGTTAGAACATGCAAATTGAATGAACATTTGTACACCACCAACCTTTTAGCACAGTTTGTGGACTTTAAGACGGTCCCTTACACAATATATTAACCATGAGACCATAAATGAACATCGTACCAAAAACGAGCTTTTCCCACTCACTGGTTTATAGCACTCTCTGTGCTATAAAGTTTTCTGTTACTGTTTTCCAGAAGCATATATCATGATTTAATTTTTGAGCTGCTGGTACAGGTCTGACTTGATGTTGTTAAAAATCAATTTCTCTATGGAGATTAGGATTGTGATTTTTACATCTTGTTTCTTAAATTTGTCCACTGTTTACATATAATAATGGATGCGTCATCTTGTATCTGGTTCATTTATGGAAAAAAATTAAATAAATTCATATTAGATGGTTACTTTGGAATGATCGTCCACAGGCCTGCGGCAACATGCAAAAGGATCAATGTGTGTATCGGTGAGTTCTTAGTGAAAGAGTCAACAGAGCTCTAATTTCACTTCGATCAAAGGCTGATGTCAGATATGTACAGAGAGAGAGAGAGAGAGAGAGAGAGAGATGAGTCAGACTCAAATGATGATCAGCAGTTTATCAGAGCTTGTTCTGCATGATCATAAATGTGCTTAACACATGATAGAGTTAAAGTTGAAGTGTGCTATTTTGTTGACATTGAAATCGTATCCTATCTTGATTTGCAGAGACAACTACAAATAAGCTGTTTGTAGGCTGATTCAACAAAAAGTGTAAATACTATGTAGGCCTACTGTAGCTATTAAAATGTGCCCAGTTTCAGGGATGCAAACTATATCTGAACCAGGGTCAGAAATGAATGGGTGCTCGAGGTAAAAATTACCCTGAAAGAGGAAAAAAATGCCTCTAAATTCAAACCGTGGAGGCAAAAGATGACTGGCAATAAATACCTCTGTGGGGGCATCTATATTGTATATTGGGGGGTATTGTATATTGTGTTGTGTAACAAGATGTGTAAACTGTGTTAAGTGTAAATCATATGTTTATTGTAATTGTCATACTGCTTGGAACTGCACACAAGATTTTCACACACTGTTGCACTTGTGTATATGGTTGAGTGAAAATAAAGTGATTTGATTTGATTTTGATTGTATATGTGTATGTTCTATTCTATGTTAACAGATGTATTACATTTAAGAATTTTGCATTAAAGGATGGTGTGGCAGCGGGGGCGTGGTCAAGCGTCCGTCCGGGGAGAGAAAGTGGTAAGGGCGCTTGGACCTGAGCCAAATTATGTCTAACACCTGTCTCTAATATCAGTGAGTACGGGGAGAGTGACATAAAAGAGCCTCAGAACCTGCAGTCGAGAGAAAGACAAACACATAAGACAACGGACATCTCCGTAAGGATCTCTCTCTCTCTCTCTCTCCCGCACTACCCTCTGCGATCGGCCTTTATCCCTCTCAGCGGCTTGATTAGCCTGATACGGGCCGGGTGTGTCGAGTCACGAGCCGGCCCCGTCCTCCGCCCTGCCACAGATGGAAAATATTTTCATATGATTAAAAAACACCTTACTGCACCTTACATTAAAAAAGGTAAGTTAATAATAATAACAATAATACAAATTCAGAACTTAAACTACTTCAAAGAGTTCTCATCAAAAATCCTCCATGTGCAGCAATGACAGCTTTGCAGATCCTTGACATCCTAGCTGTCAGTTTGTCCAGATAATCAGTTGACATTTCACCACACACTTCCTGTAGCACTTGCCATAGATGTGACTGTCTTGTCGGGCACTTCTCACACACCTTACAGTCTAGCTGATCCCACAAAAGCTCAATGGGGTTTAGATCCATAACACTCTTTTCCAATTATCTGTTGTCCAATGTCTGTTTCTTTGCCCACTCTAAACCTTTCTTTTTGATTTTCTGTTTCAAAAGTGTCTTTTTCTTTGCAATTCTTCCCATAAGGCCTTCCACATCTCTTTCTGTCCTTGTTAGAGCCAGTTGTACTTTGTCTTTGAAGACTGTAGTGTACACCTCTGTATGAAATCCTGAGTTTCTAGAGAAAGCTGTTTCCTTTTTTCCATTTTTTTTTTTACCTAATATTGACCTTAAGACATGCCAGTATATTAGGGACAGTGGTGGCTCAGCGGTTAAGGCTCTGGATTACTGACCAGAAGGTTGGGGGTTCAAGCCCCAGCACTGCCAAGACACCACTGTGTGGCCCTTGAGCAAGGCCCTTGATCCTATCTGCTCCAGGGGTGCCGAATCATGGCTGACCTCAGCATAGCTGGGATATGTGAAAAATAAATAATTTCACTGTATATATGCAGAAATGTATGTATAATGTGTGACAATTGGGCAATTAAATTAAATCAAATAAATTAAATTAAATTATATTACATACTGTGGCAACTCAAAAACGAACACAAAAAACTATTTTAATCTTCATTTAACCAACCAAATAGTTTTCAACTGTGTTTGATATAATGATAAGTGATTTTCTAGTACCAAATTAGCAATTTAGCATGATTACTTAAGGATAAGGTGTTTGAGTGATGGCTGCTGTCTAGATATGATCAAAAATGACTTTTCTCAAATAGTGATGGTGCTGTTTTTTACATCAGTAATGTCCTGACTATACATTGTGATCAGTTGAATTCCACTTTGGTGAATTAAAGTACAAATTTTCTTCTGAAACAGTCAAATCTACACATTATTCCAAACGTTTGTCTGCCAGTGTACAATGTACAGTGTACACTGCTGTGTTTCTGCATGTGTGTATCACAGGAAGATCAAAGGGTCATATGTCTCAATTCTTTAAAAGTAAGTGACAGAAATGCTGCAGACTCAGCAAGAAAATCAGCAAGAAAATACAAATAGTTTGGTGGCAGCACTGGGGCCGAGAGAGGTCAAAGGTCATGATAGATTACATGTGCTGGGAAGGGCTGAATCTGTGGGCACAGTGCTCTAGCTGGAATGGCATGACCATGCCTGATTCACATGCAAAACAATGCAAGGAATTTGACCCTGAAAGCCGCAGTCTATCAGCTTCCAGATTCAAAAACATATGGCTTACTTCATTTGAGGGAAGCAACACTATTACTATTGCTCAAAATTACTTTTTAGAATTAGTATTAGAAAGTATCTTATTTCTAACTAAAATAAATCAGAGTTTAACAACTGAGGATAAATCTCAGTTACACTTTACAGTAAGGTTCCATTCATTAACATTAGTTAATGCATCAGGTATCATGAACAAACTAACAACAATGCTTTTACAGCATTTATTCATCTTTATTAACGTTAGTAAATAAAAATACAATTGTTCATTGTTAGCTCATAGTTCGTTAACTAATGTTGACAAATACAACTTGATTGTATTAATATATGTTTTAATTCATATTAACTAAGCGTTGCAAAAGTATTTGTTTACTGTTAACTAATGTTTTTTACTGATGTTAACAAATGGAAATAGAATTGAGATTTGAATCAATAACAGTCGTAAGCAGGAAGTTAAGTTGTTTCAGCAGGTGCCATTTCCTGGCAGTGTGCACCATAGGGGCGAGTGGGAAGTTGGGGTTTTGGGGGTTGCTCTGGAAGAGAGATTAAGGAAGAATGTTTCCAGAGTTGTAAAGCATGGAGGATGCAGGATACATGAAGAGAATGCGAAAACATAGTAGGAATGGAGGAAGGATGTGGGCTGAACCTCTGACAGTGGAGAGGATGGAGTTGTTCATTAGTGCCAGCGGTGGAGGGGCTCTAGAGTTGGGGGAAGTGCACAGGGGACTCATTGTCTCACAGTGGGACTAAAGATGTGGGAAGAGGAAGAGTGAGGTCATCAGCCAACATGAGGGGGAGTCATAAACCAGATGAAAACATTTATGATGTAAGACATAGGCTTAAAGGGATAGTTCAACCAAAAATAAAAATCCTGTCATCATTTACTTGCCCTTGTGGTCATTCAATATGATTTTTTTTTTTTTTTTTTTTTTTTTTTTTTTATCCAAGAAACACAAAAGGAAAAATGTAAGATATTTAGATAATGTTCACACAGCTCTTTCCCAAACAAAGAAAGTGAATGGGGACTGAGGATATTAAGCTCCAAAAATTACAAAAAAGTACAATAAAAGAAGTATATTAAGTCATAAAATAGATTTATGTGAAAACAAAACAAAACAGATCTTTTAAATCATTCACAGAATATTTCAATCATTATTCACTGACATCACACCACCATCTTGATTTACTATACTTTAATAGATATGAACATGAATGGGATTTGAGGTGCAACTGGATATTAAGTGGATATTAAAGGATGGATTCAGAATATATATATATATATATATATATATATATATATATATATATATATATATATATATATATATAGTTGTACTAATTATATAGGGCTTTTTTATTATTATTTTAAGGTAATTTCTGGAGCTTGACAGACTTCATTAACACTAATTATATAGGAAAGAGTAATTGTAAAAGGAAACATTTCCTGGATTTTATATTGTGGAGAACCCCAATGATTTCTGTTATTCTTCAGTTAATCTATTTATGTTGGCTTGATGAACACAACTTGCTGTTATTTTACAAAATGTTCTTTTTTTAAGTCCTAATTGAAACCAAAATTCTAACTAAAATTTATAACACTAACTACTCCTTAAGCTTTCAAACTACATCCAACATACTTGGCACAGACTATATATATATTATCTATCTATCTATCTATCTATCTATCTATCTATCTATCTATCTATCTATCTATCTAATATCAGAGAGACTATTTAGCAGAGAAGGGCCACTTTTATTAAAATAAATGGGAGAAATTGGAACACCCAACCAAGGAGCTAGCACCCAACGGTCAACATGTGTAGAAAGAAAGTCCCGCCTTACAGGATAAAGAGCCAGATCTATGGGGGTGCTGGGGCTCCTCCATAGACATCCATTCAAAAAGAGCGGCCTGTTGTCTCCTCGCCAGTGTACCGCCATAGTAAACTGGATCAGTGAGTGAAACTGTCACAAGGCAACCCATAATGACAACATAAAACATAAAAAAAAAAAAAAAAAAAAAAAGGTAGAAAGTGAGATTCTCAATTTTTTCCAAGTCTTCACTGGATGATAAATTGATATGATACTGTAGGAGTTTGAGTGAGAGAACTGCAATTAAAATGATCTTTATTTAGGCTGTCACGATTCACTGTTGTCTGCCCTGTTCCCCCCTGTTATCTGTTCCCTGATTACACTTCCCATAATTTCCTGCCCTCATCACTGCCAGCTTTCTTTCATTGTCCTCACCTGTGTTTCATTAAGTCATTATCCTTTGTATATATATATATATATATATATATATGAGACTCTGTTCATGTCCTCGACCACAGAGGTCATCCCCGATACTCTGATCATGTCATCGACTGCAGAAGTCACTCCAGAGACTCTGTTCATGCCCACGACCACTGAGGTGGTTCCAGAGACTCTGCTAATGCCCACGACCACAGTGGTTGATCCCAAGACTCCGTTCATGCCCACGACCACTGAGGTCTTTGCTCAGTCATCCTGGACTCTTCGCCTCAAGCCTGCCAGGGCTCTGCCTTCCACGGCTCTGCTCCTTGAGCCTGCCACGGCTTTGCCTTCCAGGGCCTTGGCCCTTGAGCTTTCCACAGCTCTGCCTTCCATGGCTCCACCTCTCTTCATCGAGCCTCTCCTGGCTCCACCTGCCTTCATCGAGCCCCTCCCAGCTCCGCCCATGGAGCCTTCCACGGCTCTGCCCACGGAGTCTTCCACTGCTCTGCCCATGGAGCTCCACCCGCAACCCCAGAGAGCCCTCCAGCAGTTCTGCTGCCTGACCCAGTCTTGGTCCTGTGGCAACCTCCCAGACCACCTGACTCTGTCTTGGCCCTACGTGGATTTTTTTATTTCATACTTGTTTATTTTTCATTAAAATCCTTAGCCACACCTAGATCCAGCTCTCTTGACTTCTTCCTCAGTGTCACAAAGGCATTATTTTGTGTTAATTTTCACTTAGATGACCCATCCTCCTCTGGCTTTACATCATGAATAAATTCCATTATTTATTTATGGTATGTATAATAAAAAATCATGTATTCGTTAAATAGATTAAGTCAGTGGTTCTCAAACTGGGGTCCGCAGACCCAGGGGGTCCATGGCATGTGATGCTGACTACCACCCTTGAGACATGAGTTAAAATCCAGGGTGTGCTGAGTGACTCCAGCCAGGTCTACTAAGCAACCAAATTGGCCCGGTTGCTAGTGAGGGTAGAGTCACATGGGGTAACCTCCTTGTGGTCGCGATTAATTGTTCGTGCTCTCAATGGGGTGCGTGGCAAGTTGTGAAGGTAGATTAAGCTAAGCCATTTTTGCATACAAAATGGATACAATTATTAAACCAAGTACAAGCAAGTAAACAATTGAGATGGAAGAGGACCATGCAAAGAATGTAAAACTACGAAAGCACTTTGAAAGCTATATTGAATTCAGATTTATGGAAAGCAGAAAGGTGGGGCCCTTGTGCGTTCTGTGCTTGAAAACTTTAGCATTGGAATCTATGAAACCCACTCACATGAAGAGAGATCTCACAAAACATGAACAACATGCGAATAAACCAAGGAATATTCTCTGCGCTTGAGAGATGACTACAACAAGCAGAAAATTTGAATGAATAAACTTACAGAGATTCCAGAAAAGGCTCAGAGAGCATCATATTTGGTGGCTCTTTGCATAGCACAGAGTAAAAAAACAAAACAATTGGTGAGGAATAATTTTTCCAGCTGCTATTGAGATGTGTGAGGTAATGATTGGAACTGATGCAGCAAACAAGTTGAAGACAATTCCCTGTCCAATTGGAGAATCAAAGATACTTTGAAAGACTACATGATTGTGAGAAGATTGCTTTGCAACTCGATGAGTCAACCGATGTTGCTAATGTAGCTAAGCTACTGTTTTTTGTGCAGTATCCATGGGCAGAAAAGGTATTTGAAGAAAGTTCTTATTTTGTCAAGAACTTTCAGGCATAGCAATTGGGGTGGAGAGTTAAAACTTGTTGAATAATGTTATGATTGAGCATGGACTGAACTGGGGAAAATGCATTTCTGTCTGCATTGATGGTCCTGCATCCATGACTGGTCTGAAGAGTGTAGTAATAGCAATAATATGGAAGGAAAACCCCAATATCACAGCTACTCATTGTAGGCTGCACAGGCAGGCCCTTGCCTCCATAGTCATGTAGCCAGATCTACAGTATATTCTGTGCTCACAGCAGTTATTACTGTTGTCAATTATGTCATATCGTGACCACTGCAATCACACCTTTCCAGGAAACTATGTTCTGAGATTGGAGCTGAAAACGATACACTGCTGTTTCACTCAGAGGTTCCATGGTTGTCCCATGGGAAAGTACTTCACAGAGTTTTTGAACTTTGGAACGAGCTGCAAGTTTTTTTGACTGAGGTCAGGCCTGAGCTGGCAGCGCATTTTTCAGATGTCTGGCAGATATCTTTGGTTTGTTGAATGGCTTGAATTTATCCGTTCAAAAAATGGAAAATATGCTTCAGTGCTTGAAGTGACAATATCAGCACATATATTTAGTTTATACTATAAAGTAGAATTTTTCTACCAGTACCCATAGTCATTACCTTGACTTAGTTTGTACATCAGGTCTTAATAATGTTTCTACAACTGGTACACAAATTGGCATCTCGGATCACAAACATATTACATTTTCATTTAATTTTCCTCACTGTAAGGCACACAAGAAAGCTGTGGTAACTTATCGCAACCTAAAAGCAGTTGACCCTCATCATTCTCCACCTCTGTCTGTGCACTCATACTTTCTGACTCTTTAAAACTGTCCTGTTCCTAAAACATCCTCTCAAATTATAATTCAGCTATCTCAGCTACTCTTGGAGAGCACGTCCTCATCAAAATAAAGCTGGTGCCCTCTTCATGCCCATGACCACTGAGGTGGTTCCAGAGACTCTGCTAATGCCCACGACCACAGTGGTTGATCCCAAGACTCCGTTCATGTCCTCGACCACAGAGCCCTCTTTGCTATGGTGAATAAGCTAATTCACCTACCGACTCAAGACTCACACAGCTCTGATGAACTTTGTGACTCATTTATGCACTTCTTTCAAGATAAAATTGTTGTCATTTACTAAAAATTCATTTCTGAAGATCCTCTGCACGAATGTCTGTCTGAACACCCTATCCAACCTTTCTCCTCCTTCACTCCCACCAGCCCATCATCAGTCAGTGATCTAATTTTACATTCCAACTCATCATCCTGTCAGTTGGACCCTGCCCCAACCTCCCTTCTTAGCCACCGTAAGTCAGTCATTTCAGCACTTTTTTTGCATATGATAAACACATCTCTTGCTTCTGCCATTGTTCCAGCTGACCTAAAAATTGCCGCTGTTACACCAGTCCTTAAAGGTTCCAACTTAGATCCATCTTCCCTCTGCAACTATCGTTCTATTTCTAACCTGCCTTTTATATCTAAACTTTTAGAAAAAGTTGTAGCCTCCCAGTCACAATTACAGCTTGCAGCTAATAATCTATATGACCCTTTCCAATCTGGTTTTCACCTATTCCAAAGCACTGAAACGGCTCTCTTGAAGGTTGTTAATGATCTCCTCCTCTCTGCTGACTATGGATGTTTCAGTATTCTGATCTTGCTTGACCTGAGCTCTGCTTTTGACACTGTATGCCACAAAACACTCCTTTCCTGAATTTCTGATATTGGTGTTACTGGCACTGCTCTATCCTGGTTTTCTTCCTAAATCACTAACAGACAATATTTCATATTGATTAAGAAAAACAAATCCCCTACTGCTCCTCTCACTCAGGGTATCCCCCAGGGTTCTTTACTGGGTCCACTACAGTTCATAATTTATGTTCTCCCACTAAGTCAGATCATCCGTCGTCATGGTCTCAGTTATCATTGCTATGCTGATGACACCCAGGTTTATACATCTGCATGTTTTGATGAAACACTCATTAAATGCCTGTATAAATATTTGGTTACACAGTAATTTTCTCAAATTCAATGCTGACAAAACTGAGATCATGATTTCTGGGCCACAAACAATTATAAGAAATTTTGAGATTTGCGTCAATATTGATGGAAATCTGAACAAACCCTCTAAAGCCATTACAAATCTGGGAATCACTTTCGATCCATCTGTTACTTTCGAAGCCCACATCAGAACCATCACCAAAATGGCTTTCTTCCATCTACGTCACATTGCACCATTTTCAGTTTTAAGGATGCAGAATAACTAGTTCATGCTTTCATAACACCACGTCTCGACTACTGTAACTGCCTCTTTACTGGCCTACCAGCTAAAACTATTGCCCGATTACAATCCATCCAAATCTCTGCAGCTAGATTTCCCACTAACACCAAGTGTTCTGCACACATTACTCCCATCTTGTTTAGTCTTCACTGGCTGCCTGTCTCATGCCGTATTAAGTTTAAAATTATTTTCCTGATATACAAAGCTCTCAATGATCTGGCACCTTGTTATATATGTGATCTGCTGCATCCATACACACCAGCATGCACTCTTTTTTTCTTCTGATTACAAATAGTTGTGTATACCCATATTTAGTCTATCCACTTTTAGTGGGAGATCCTTCAGTGTAGTTGCTTCTAAACTGTGGAACTCTCTACCTCAGGGCCTCCATGACATCCCCTCTATTTCTATCTTTAAATCTCATCTTAATACACATCTTTTCTCAGCACATTAACTGTCTATTACTGTTGATGTTTTATTTGCCTCTTTGTAATTGAGATTGTAACTTTTGTTGAGGTGCTATATAAATAAAAAGTATTATTATTGTTATTATTATTTAAAAAACACATTTTGGAGAATGAGACTTCTGTCTGGAATCACAGAAATGTTCCCACTGTTGACAGAGGTTTTGGACACAAACAGTCTGTAAATTCAGACACAGATAACATCATTGTTAATCTTTTAGCATTGCATGACTATTTTACTATGTACTTTGAGGACATTAACATGGAAAAATGGGACTGGATCCATGACCCATTTAACCAAGTTGTCATGAGCACTTGCAAGCTCATCGGCAAAGCTGAGGTCAACTAATGGAACTGCACTGCGATCGGACACTAAAAATGCACTTCATGGAGCAAGACATGCAGGATTTCTGGTGTGGTATTAGAACAAGATACCCAGAACTGACAACCCAGCAAATTTTGTTGCTGTTCCCAGCTACCTATCTTTGTGTGGAATCATTTTCTGCTATTACAGCAATCAATTCTAAGTATTGGGCCAGACTGAAACTGGAAAATTACATGAGGGTTTGCCTTTCTAAAATCAAACCAAGGCTGGTCAATCAAACCTTTACTTTGCAGTGCAAAGCAGACCCATCCTTCCCATTAAAAGGTAAGCTCCCTGTTATTTGAGTAGCCTGTGGTATTGTAAAAAATTTAAAAAGGTGTCTGCAGAAGAATAACCTAACAAAAAGGGGTCTGTGGGTCAAAAAAGTTTAAGAACTACTAAGATTAAGTGATAGCAATTGGGCAATTATCATTGTGTTATAATATTAGTTATGTGAGCACAACAAACCACGCTAGCATCCATTTAAGTAACTTTGCTCAGGACAAGTAATGCCAGGTAGGTCACATGTTTTTAATATCAAAAATATTATGCAATAATATGTTATGTCAAAAATAATTATAGCCTATATTTTATTGATTACAATATTTGATCGCTCAAAATGGAAGGGTTTTTTCCTTAATAAATGTCATATATATATATATATATATATATATATATATATATATATATATATATATATATATTGTGTGCGTGTGTGTGTGCGTGTGTGTGTGCGTGTGTGTGTGTAAGTTCCCATAGACTTACATTGAAACAAAGTTCAAATGGGATAACAGAATGCCTTTTAGTTCAACCTCCAACTTAAAAAATTCTAATGTAAACAAACCCACTAAAGGCCTTTGATCTGCTTTGAGTTGCTCTCACTTACTCTGTCTCTGACAGTTTATCTGAATATCTACAATCTGTCTGAATATCTGTCTAGCTAGCTAATTGTTATTCTTACTGTAATGTCTGTGAATCCATCAACTTTTTTATATTTTATTTTGTTTTCATTACACACAAACATGCACATTCTCTCATTAGAAAATCCGTCTTACTGATTATTTATATATTCGTAAACATAAGAGACAGAAATAGCAATTCAGGAAAACAGACATTTCTTAATTCAGTTCTCCTAGTTAAATTGGTAAGCAGTTAGAAGTTTTCCAGTTTTATTTGCTCATTAACATGATATTCTGCCTGGTTATGAGGTTAAAACAGTTAAAACTACACCAGCTCTAAATATGTAGATATTTGAATGAACGCATGTTTGCTTAACACACCATCACGTATCCTGTGTTTAGCTGAGACATCTATGATGACACAGCAGTATCATGTTTATTGACTGCAAACAGAAAACTGTGCACAGTAAACAGACACAGAGAGCATAAGAAATCTCTCTCTCTCTCGCCTGCATGTGTTTCTTTAAATAGCAAATCTCTATTGTATTTTCCTAACAAACTAAAATATTGAATTATACAGTATATAAACTCAGCAAAAAGAGAAACGACCTCTGACTTTCAACTGCTATTATTTTCAGCAAACTTAACATGTAAATATTTTTATGAACAAAGATTCAACAACTAAGACATAAACTGAACTGAACACTAGGTGACGGTGTTGCCGGTGATGTCTGGTAAGGAGCTGTCTTACAACAGGCCTACAAGCCCTCAGTCCAGCTTCTCTCAGCCTATTGCGGACAGTCTGAGCACTGATGGAGGGATTGTGTATTCCTGGTGTAACTCGGGCAGTTGTTGTTGCCATCCTGTACCTGTCCCACAGGTGTGAAATTCGGATGTACCGATCCTGTGCAGGTGTTGTTACACGTGGTCTGCCACTGCGAGGATGATCAGCTGTATTTCCTGTCTCCCTGTAGTGCTGTTGTAGGCGTCTCACAGTACGGACATTGCAATTTATTGCCCTGGCCACATCTACAGTCCTCATGCCTCCATGCAGCATGCGCCTAAGGCACGTTCACACAGATGAGCAGGGACCCTGGGCATCATTCTTTTGGTGTATTTCAGAGTCAGTAGAAAGGTATCTTTAGTGTCCCACGTTTTTATAACTGTGACCTAAATTGCCTTCCGTCTGTAAGCTGTTAGTGTCTTAATGACCGTTCCACAGGTGCATGTTCATTAGTTGTTAATGGTTCATTGAACAAGCATGGGAAACATTGTTTAAACCCTTTACAAGAAAGATCTGTAAAGTTATATGGATTTAAAAAATATCTTTAAAATACATCTTTTAGGAGTGACCAGCTGTGAATATGTGTGCAACACGTCAATGAAATTGACTAGAGTTTATAGCCTCTGTTGGTGACATCATCAGAATGCGCCAGTTCCAGGGCTATAAATAGGTGCGCCACAGGTGCATCGTCAGGTATTTTTCTGAAGAGCAGTCCTGAGACATCCTCAATGCGGCAATGAAGCGCAGCATCTAGTTCCGCTTATTCAGGGAACAAGGGTTACAGCAAAGTTACTCGAGATGTCCCCTTATCAAAAGCTGCACTTACTGCTGCGCTTGATTCAGCACTTTGGGAAACAGAATACCCACGCCGCCGCACTGTGGGTGTCCGGAACCCTTAGGGTTGTGTTGTGTGTGATCACAAGATTGCAAGAGGTCTCAGACATGAGCTTGTGATGTTGACTCAAGGACATAAGAGCCTGGAGTGACATGAACATCCAAACTGGACACAGTCTGTGAAATTTCTCCCGATCCGCCGTTATAAAGGATGGCAAGAAGGACAGAGCCTGCAAATCCCCAATTCTTTTAAAAGAAGTAATAGCCATAAGTAAAACCATCTTTAGGGTCAGGAGCTTGTCAGATACTGACTCTGGAGGTTCAAAGGGGGTCTCAACCTGACCCTCATGGACTATAGCTAAGTCGCATGAAGGTATCCTGGTCCTAACGGGAGGCCTCAGTCGCCTAGCTCCATGACCAAAGCGAGTGAGCAAAGGATGTTTCCCTAGTGGCACTCCATCGATCAAAGTGTGGCAAGCCGATAGAGCGGCCACATAAAACCTGAGAGTGGCGGGGTACGTGCCCGCTGATAATCTTTCCTGCAGAAAGTGCAGAACTGAAGCAATCTGACAGTTAAATGGATCTGAATTACGTGCAATACACCACCTTTCAAAGGCACCCCATTTATTGGCATAATTTCTTCTAGTAGAAGGAGCCCTAGCACTCAATGTTCTCAATATCTTTAGGTGAAACCCAGTGTATCTCAGTTGGTACCCTTCAGGGGCCAAACATGAAGGTTCCACAACTGAAATATTGACCCCTGCGCTTGAGTCAGAAGGACCCTCCTTACTAGTATCGCCCAAGGCAGACCATCGAAGAGAGCAATTATCTCCGAGAACCATACCCTGTTCGGCCAATGTGGCACCATAGGACCGTAGGAGGCAAGAACCTTGTTGGCAAACTCTGGCTAGAACTCCCGGAAGCAGAGAAACTGTAGGGAATGCATACAGGCGCATTTTGGGCCATGTATGTGCCATTGCGTCCAGACCCAGGGGGGCTGGATGACTCAGAGAAGTAGACGGGACATTGCACTGTCTGTTAGGAGGCGAAGATGTCTACTTCTGCTTTGTAAAATCTTAGCTAGATTTGTTTCATTACCTCGGGGTGGAGTTTCCATTCTCCCATTGGTATTTTTTGTCTGGACAATAAGTCCGCTCCCACATTCAGGCATCCAGGGATATATACTGCTCCGAGTGACAGGAGCTTGCCCTGTGCACAAAGGAGAATCTGTCGTGCCAGTCTGTTTAACTGGCGTGACCGTAGACTTCCTTGATGGTTTATGTAAGAGACTACCGTTGTGTTGTCCACTCGCACCAGGACATGGCAGCCTATCAAATGCTGGAGGAAGTATTTCAGGGCCAGAAATACAGCCATCAACTTCGACCACTTAAGACTGCTCCCCAGCCCGTCAAGGAGGCGTCCGTCATTAGCAATCCACAACAGCAAGATGCACCTAGAGTGGGACCCAAAGTGAGGAGCCGGGGTCTGAACCACATAGAAAGGGTATGAAGCTCGCGGCACGTAACTATAATCACCGAGGACGCAGATGCCATAAGACCTAACATCCGTTGATACTGAAGAACAGTCCAATTTTGGCCTAGCCTGACTTTGCTCAGGGTATACTGTATGGTCTCGATTCTAACGGGAGATAGCTGTGCCCTCATGATCGAATTACATATGATCCTTAAATACGTTGTTCTCTGGGTAGGAGAGAATGCTTTTCTTGGCACTGAAGCAACCAGATGAGCTAAGACAATATTCCTGTGCTGTAATGCCAGTTCTCGTGACTCTGCTAGAATAAGCCAATCGTCTATATAATTCAAAATACGGATGCACCGGAGTCGTAATGGAGCCAGAACTATATCCATGCAATTTGTGAATATGCGAAGTAATAAGGCTAGGCCGAATGGAAGAACCCAATATTGGAAAGCTTCGCCCCTGAAAGCGAACCTCTGGAACTTCCTGTGTTGTGGAAAAATGAAAATATGAATATATGCGTCTATGAGATCGATCGTGACTAAGCAATGTGACACAACCGTTCCGACAGTTAACATCTTGAACTTGAGTTCCTTGACGGTTCAAGCCTCGAAGATCTAAGATCATTTGCAATCCCTCATCCTTCTTGGGAACCAGGAAGTATCTGCTGTAGTAACTTGATTCTCTCCCTAGAAGGGAAACCTGTTCTATGGCCCCTCTGACTAGAGGATATTGCAGCTCTTGTGACAGTAAATGTGTTTGTTCCAGTTTCACGATTGTGGGAACCACACCATTGAAATGAATAGAATTCTTTAGCCTTTTCTACTGTCTTTAGGACCTACATAGAAAAACTCTGAGGCAGCTTTCAAGCTGCCAGGTTCTCTGAAATGGATACCATTTTTTTATTAAATGGTCCGAATACATTTTGGAGCCACTGTAAATAAACACTGCTATTTCTATTGGATCAGAGGTTTCATCTTTGGTTTATTGATAGATTGAGGCTTCATCTTTGGTTTATTGATGGCTGTTCAAAGCAGCTCTGACAGACTAACGTTAAAGTAATTGAGACAAGGAGTTGTCTTGATAACTGTTTTTGAATAACATTTATATTGATGATGAAAGAAAATTGGCAAGCCATTTGAATGGTGGTCCAAAAGAATTAGCAACATGTATTTCTGAAATATGTAGGCTATGAACACATCAGAAGAGTAACAGAATTTAAAGGAATAATTATGGACTACTTTTATTGTACTTTTATGATACATTTTAGTATTTTTGGAGCTCAACAGCATCCATCACCATTCACTTTCATTGAATGGAAAAGAGCAGCATGAATATTCTCCAAAAGATCCACGATTCCATGAAGAAATAAAATCAGGTTTGTATCAAAAAGAGGGTGAGTAAATGATGACAGAATTTTCCTTTCTGGGTGAACTTTGCCATGAAATTAGTAAAAGCACCCAATTTGAGATTCAACTTTGCAGAATCTCTGTATGCTTCACTGGAAGGCTGGCTCTATTGTTTACTTTGGGCAGAAACAAAACCCACATTCTCCATCTGAAGGTTACCATGTACCTTTGGATTTATGTACTACATTGACCAAGCAAGGACGTTTTATGTTGCAAAAAATCTTGGCAAGTAAGGCAAAGGTCAAACTTATAAGATTTCCTTGGTTTTTAATAAAATCACATGCAAAAAAATTGAGCCGTGGAGGCGACAAACATCAGATGCCAGATTCTTGTGAAACTTGTGGTGTGTGACAGAGAGATGAGAGAGATCTTTGTAGACGGTTTTAGCTCACTGACTATAAGCATAAGTCTCTTGAGAAAGGCTGTTAGTAACAGACATGGGGCGAATGAGGGGACCCCCCATGCGGAGAGCATAATGTGCTTTTTCATCTTCCCTATAAAAAGAATAACAACCTCAGCGGTTCCCAACATAATCACTGTGGTGGAGCACCCACTCAACTCAGAACTGGGCCAAAACAGGTGAGTTGCATCCAACTCGGGTTAAATAAATATCCCAAGAGTCACATTTGCCTGCTATACAATACAAACCAAATGTGTCTCCAGTTATATATGGCTCTGTTTCTATTAAAAACAAGGCAGAAACAAGCCACACCAAGAATAGGAAGAAAAATTTGGTGCTTGCCCATGCAAAATGAAATACCCCGGAGCTACGGTGCTGTGAGTGGTTGCCAGGATATTTCCATGTGGTCGCTTAAGTGTTCTGAGAGGTTCCTAGTGCATTGCCATGTGGTTGTTAAAGTATTCTGAGAGGTTCATAGAACATTTCTATGTGGTTGCTTGGGTCTTCTGTGTAGTTTCTAAGTGGAGACTAACTATACCAAGTCAAAAGAGCCCAACCTCAAGTGTCTATGATATTCTGGTCACAAGATATGGCTCAACTACTAGGAAGTTGAGGGTGGTTGCCAGGGCGTTGCTGTGCAGTTACTAAGGTGATATGAATTGTTGTTAGAATTTTGCTATGGGGTTGCTAGGGAGTTGCTAGATAGTTGCTAAGGTTTTCTGACTTTTTGCTAGGCTGTTTAAAGGTGGTCGCAAGGGTTTTCTGGGTGGTTGATACGATGTTATTGTTAGCTATTAGGGTTTTCTTGGTGGTTGCTAGGGCATCAACTAGTGGTTGTAAAGTTAAATTTTTTTGGATGGTTGACAGCAGCCAAAACCAAGGCATTGATATGTGGTTTCAAAGATGTTCTTGGTGGTTGCCAGGGTGTTTTGGATGGTTGCTAGGGTGTAGAGAGATGGTTACAAGGTTTTTTGGGGTGGTTGCTAGGGCATTGATATGTGGTTCAAAGGGTTTTCTGGGTGGTTGCTAGGGTGTTGACATGTGGTTGGGGTGTTGATAGGTGGTTGCTAATGTGTTCTTTGTGGCTGCAAGTGTGTTGAAAATGAGGGATGAGTCAAAATGAATTTTTGTTGTAATCAATATTATGACACTAATGCTGTTGATTGAGTTTAACTTGTATTGGACCCTGAATATTCAGTTAAGTCCCTCTTTCAATGGTAAACCTGTGGAACGTAAATCCCAATGCTTAGAAAAGTAATAACACATAGATTAGCACACCAAGCCACACAATGTTAGGGTTCGTTCATGTCCACAGCAAAAGGGTGCAGGACGAATTATGCAAAACAGTTTAATACTTACAGTTAGAGATTTGATTAAACTCCTAAACCCAAGTGTGAGCAACAAAACAGTGATACCAAAAGGACTATGGAGTGTCCATTTTTCATGTTCACAGCCATGAGTTCTCCCATTTTGGCCCAGTTGACTGATTTGTTTCTCATGTTTCTACTGGGTAATGACAAAGGTTAAAGGTGATGGGCCATTTCCTGTGAAAATCTGATATTTGGAGAAAATCATAACTTTTAGAAAGCTGGATGGTTTTCCTTATGTTGTTCTAAAACAAAATGGCTTTCTTCCATGAAACCCAAAAGGAATTTTATAATCCCTTATTATAATTCTAGAAAGAATTTTATAGGAATATCCACATTGCTTTTTTTTTTTTTCATACAATGAAAGTGGATGTTGATTTTTTTTTTTTACTGTCAAGCATTGTAAAGATATCAAATACTACATTAAAGGTTTCTGAAGCCATGCAATAGGCTTTGTGTGAGGAACGGGACAAAATTTTGTTGTCATTCACAAATAATCTTCCCTTTTGCCATAGCTCTCAAATGTCATTCTTGCACATTAATTTTGCACATTAAGAAATGCTGCCTCAAGACACTGGTCATCAATGACTTTTGAAACATGTTGGAAACATTCTCTGGAACAAATTTCAAACATGTTCAAAAATCTCACTCCTACTCTGCCATGCAAAGGCAAAAGGCTGTAACTTTGTTTTTGGTTGAAAATTAGTTATTTATATTTTTGAGACTTTCAATACCTCCTTTATCATGTGGATAAGTATATTGAGTCAATGTCGTTGTTTTTTCGAGAAATTAATGGGTTGTCTTAACAGTAACTTCCAAAAGCCCAGGAGAAACCAAGGCAGAACTCCGTAACTCCAGTTACCGCTCTTTGACTTTGTTTTGGAATGCTCAAATTGAGTTAGGGTCCTCTGCCTTTGTTTAGCCGTGCGTCAAAATGAAGTTATTCTGCCGGCATGGAGTTACGGTAGTCTACCTTTGTTTTTCCATTAAAGTTTTCCGCGTTTAAATTATGGTGTATCATGTGTACTGACATACATCTATCATTGAAGCAATCTGACACACACGACACCTGAATAAAAGTGTAGTAAACAAATATTGTTGAGTGTTTTTACTATCACGTTTAACCCTCTGGGGTCGACAGACGCACTGGCGCATCCTGCAGGATTTTTCCCTCAAAACAGCGGAAACAACTTAAAATACTCTGTCATTTTTGGGCATACAGATAAGTGTAAGACATCATTAGAGACTATAAAGGGTCTACTTTTATTTGTGTACACTCACAATAACAACAAAACCTTGTGCTTTTCTAAATTAAAGAATATATAAAGGGTGAGCTGTCAGCAGTCTCTGGGTTTGCGAGCATATATCTGAAACACGTCACAAAAATACTTATCACACAAACATGAAACATATGTCTAAAGAAAGCTTAAAATGTCTACTTTTAAATAAAAAAATTCACATTTAAAACAAATATTCTCCTGCAATGTAATCTGTATGAAACAAAGCGATGTACAGTTTTCCTGGCTCAGCTCATTATCCGTAATGTGATCACACACACGTGCAGAGGGCGCTATTCATACGCTAATGTGCTGAAACGATCAATGCAAATGGTGAACGCCACTGAGAAAAGTTCAAAATAACCGCATTTATCTGAAAAATAAAGCTTTAGTAACATTATACACTACCGTTCAAAAGTCTGGGATCAGTACGTTTTTTTTTTTTTTTTTTTAAAGAAATTAATACTTTTATTCAGCAAGAATGCATTATATTTATCAAAAGTGACAGTAAAGACATTTACAATGTTACAAATCCTATTTCAGTTCAAAATATTGATTGTGATCCAGCACCCAAATGAAAAACATGGACAGGATATTAGTTTCCATGCGTTTGATTCTCATGAGCTGTTCTGCAGCACACCTGACACCACTCTTGTTGCTCTTATGGAGATTCCCCTCACTCCAGTCACAGCACCACTGCCAGCACCAGAGCCTGCCCAAATCTGTCCTTTTATGCCCCCAAACAGGAGGGCTTTCTGGTGTTCACTGCCTGTAAGCAATGTTGAGGGGGATGACGAGTAAGAACACCATAGAACAACAAGAAATGAACAGGATTCCAAGTTCACTTACTTGTACATGATTTATTATTTCTTAATCCAATCCCAGCATTTTAAATTTGTACATGACTTGTTATATCTTTGCATTCCATTATTAATTAAATTATTATTTTTACTCATTAAAATGCGTATCTTGTATTTATTCATATAATTCAGTGTCACCTATCTGCAGTCAATCTGTTAGTTTTGCTGCACACCAATTAAAGATATTCTTTACCGCTATGGATGTATGTGTCATGTGTAATGTATTAAAAATGCCATCAGAATACAACCAAAGCACAGGATAGCATTAAGTACATGGGTATAAGCAATTGTAAGTCATCCAAAATAAATACAATGATCACTAGATTTTATACAGGTGTTACTATAATGATTTTTTAAATAGTGATCAGCAACCAAAATATTGATAATGTGGAAGATACTGCCTTTTGCCTTGGCGTGACTTCTCACTGTTTGCTGACAATACAAATGTGGAGTACAGTAACTTCAAAATAGGGATCAAAAGTTTGAGCTCAATTTTTTTATGTAGATAAATTTCATTACTAAAACATCTAGTTGCCAAATTTTCAGTGTCCTACCTATAATACATTTGGCTGACAACTAAAAAACTTTAAAGTCATTTTTCTCAGTTCTACACTCTATAGCGAGTTAAGGTCTTTTGCCTTTGTAGGGCAGTACTGTAGCTCCAGGCAAAATCATGTTTGCTTCTTACACAAAGCTATCAAATGGCTTCAGAAGACTTGGAATATATTGTGCAAGTCATATAGGGCTTACATAAGTAATTAATAGGTCTTCTACTACAATTCTTCATTGTCCTTTTTCGAGCTTGACAGAAAGAAAATCACACAGGTTTGGAATGGCATAAGGGTACGTACATGATGACAGACTTTTCATTTCGTTTTTTTGCTTTTTTAACTATACTTTAAAGGGCAAGGTCACACTAATCCATTTGTCATCTGAAAACGCATTGATTTTTTTTTTTTTCTTCTTTTTAAGTTTACGCCTCATCCTGGAACACCATTTTCCTGCACTTTTGAAAATTTTCTCCATTACTGCATACTTTGGAAAATGATGATGACAGGAAACTTGTGTGGACGTGGCCTAATGATTAAACCAGGAAGCACACATTTTGTATGATGCAAGTTCACTTCAAAGCACTGATAAGGGTCCAAATAGTGAAAGCTTTCTTTGGTCAAAAAAGGATTACAATACATTATTATTTAGGCATTCATGTGTCATTTGTCAGCAATGTTTTTACCACTATAGCTTGACTTCCTAAGAACTGAGAGATGCAATGGTCCACATAGGTTTGTCACAGAATTCCTCAGAATAAAGACAGAATGGTGTTAGGATTTACCAGAAGTTGCCCCTCCTCGTGTGAATAAAGTCACTGTAGCATATCACAAACAAGCAGGATGAGATAAAGGGGGAAAAATCCGACATTTCAGGAGACAGATCACCTCTTATTGTTTTCCACCAAGCGTGGACTCCTTTTTATAAGAGCATTTTCAGAAGAAATAAAAAAACATTCTACCGCACTCAAGCATGCAAGGAGACGATGGCAAATTGATGCTCCTTGCTGCTAGCGTCGTTCAGGCCCTTAGATGCAATTTATGTGTAGAAGCTCTGTTTTAGCTTGTTTACCAAAAGCTTTTCTCATAGAGTGGATAACAACCTTGAACAAATATGACTCTCAGCTGATACTCGGCCCACACCATGAACGCATGGAGATGATACTCATTACAGCCTTGGCTTGAAACAAAAAAAAAACTCTGACACTGTTCTATCCTCCACCGATGACTGGGAAGTCTTTAATAAACCCTCTTTCACAACAGTGTCAGGAAGCTTCTTTGAAACTGTAGTTAAACTGCCGTCAATTTACATGACAAGAAAGAAAGAAAGAAAGAAAGAAAGAAAGAAAGAAAGAAAGAAAGAAAGACATATCACGTCTAGGGCACCAGAATCACCACATATTTTTTTTTGTTCCCAAATCCCAATGTATTTAGAATTATTTTACTTAAACTGAAAAGCTTTGATATGGAAATTGACCCAAGTAAAAGTTAATGTTCACATCAACCAACAGAATAGGGAAAAAATGGGATTTCAACCATGCCCCATTCTGATGGTTGATGTGAACATTAACTGAAGCTCCTGGCCAATATCTGCATGATGTTATGCATTGTTTAATGTTAGTTCATATGCATTAACTAATGATAACAAATACAACTTTTGATATTAAAAATGTGTTAGTATATGTTTTCATTAAAATTAACGATGATAAATGAATGGTGTTTAAGTATTGTTCAATGTTAGTTCATTTTAACTAATGTTAACAAATGGAAACGTATTCTAAAGTGTTACCATTTACTTTTACTTAAGTGTGACAATTGGTTACATTTTACCTTTCGGGCTTTCGGTCAAAACGGGACACTTACACTGGATATACACTGGTGTTATTGCATTTAAAAACAGCTAGACATAGCGTAGTGGAATGGAAGAGAACACAGGGGTCTAGAGGTGCATTTTTAAAACTTGAACTTCTTTTAGCTTGACACTGTGTATTAAAAATGTGATGAACACTTAAAACAACAGTAACACATTAGAATAGTCAAAGACATCTGTTTTGCGCAAGTTTACATATAGACCAATAACAAAAAAATACAAAAATAGCACAGGTGGAATGCAAGAAGTTTCCTGTGTGAACAGCCCCTGAGGGGCAATATCTCAAACTAATGGCAGCTCTCTGAGTAAGTTGTGGCTCTAATGATAACACAGGCTTTTCTGTGACTGGGCTCTTAAGCGTCAGTCTTTAAGTGTATATTTATAAATCGGTGCACTTTGTCCCACATCCTGCATGTCATGAGCAGCATTTACGCATTGTTTACACGCCCTCGCAGGGGTTCTGGCAACTATCGCAGATACTTTGGGCTGATTAACTGTAAAAATCCGTGTATACATCCAAGTTAAATGTAAATGCCTTTTGTTCTGCGGTTCACATGATTGACAACTGAAGCTCGAACAGACAGCATTTCTGCAAGTGCATTGCAGGATGTGCAGGCGCGAGGCGATCGTATGGTGAAGAAAGTGGATGTGTCCTGGGTGCATACCACCCTCATCCGACCACAAATTATCTTAACCTACATGTTATAACCGAATATTTAAATCATCCACAGAATTATCATCTCCACTGTGTGCAGTCTCCTGAGTTATAATAATATCACCTCAGTGAATTATTTAGTAAATAAAGAATTCTTCAGCTTAATGGCAAAATTCTGTATAAATATAGATTACATTTTAAAATGTATCTGTACGTTTTGCCTCTCTATATGTTATTATGTTATTTTAATCAGAAATTATCAAAAAGTAATTTAATACATTCAATATTAAATAAAATATTGCAGGAGTGAAGGAAGAAGTAAACTCCCAGCTTGTACGTCTTTATTATGTGTAATAGTAATCCAAGTAATCCATATGACTCCGGTGGTTAAATCAATATCTTCAGAAGTGATATGATAGGTGTGGATGAGAAACAGATCAGTTCTTATTCTTTTTTTTTTTTGGCGACTAACATTCTTCTCTGCATATCACCCCCTGCTGGGCAGGGAGAAGAATGTCTAGCTAAAAAATGACAAATATTGATCTGTTTCTCATCCACACCTATCATATCACTTCTGAAGTTATTGATTTAACTACTGGAGATATATGGATTACTTTTATGATTACTTTATGTGCTTTTTGGAGCACCCATTCCCTTTGGATTGTACTGACCTACAAAGCTGAAATATTCTTCTAAAAATCTTAATTTGTGCTCTGCAGAAGAAAGGATGTCATGCATATCTGGGATGGCATGAGGGTTACTCTTACTTAAGTAATTAAAGTCATTTTTAAAGTAATTGTAATTTTAATTGAGTACAGTTATTGGCTACTCTACCGACCTCTGGTTGTTTCCCCTTTAAACAGAAAGGTGACCTCAAGGATCAATTCAACTATGTCCAAGCCAGCATGCACACTTTAATACACTACAAGCATGTGGGGGAATTTCCTAGTGTTTTAGATGATACTGAGATTGCTCCTGCTTTTTAATATGATGTCCTGCATGCTCTCATAATATGCAATCTGGTTTTATCTTTACAAATGTCGCGCAAACTCATTCATCCGCCACACAATCATTACAAATGATAGGAAGTAAACAGCAACAGTTGGACCGGGTCCAGCCCCGAACGGAAGATTTAATAAATATGGTCTTTCGTACTGTAATATTTCATTTCTGTTATCGTGTATGCCATTGCATGTGTATGTCTCCATGTTCTCCCCCGGCATCACAAGTGAAGGTGCCCTTTAAAGAAGGACAACAGAACCAAGTAAACATCTCCAAACTCCTGCCAAATGTAGGCCATGCTTAGTGTTTTGTTTGTACTTTTTTGAATGCAGAGGACTCGCTACAATGAATGTCACTAAAGAAACATGAATTGATTACTATTAATTAGAGGATGTAAAATACTACACAGGGAGTTCAAGGAACACAAATAAGTGATAATTCCAAAGAATTATCGATTCATTTAATCTTTTATTCATTAACTGTTTGAATTTACTGTTTCGCTTAAACGAATCAGACTTCCCATTTTTGTCAGAAACATGCCTCAGCACACTCGGTTATAAGGGTGCATGCAATAGAGTGTAACAAAAACTGCAACATAGCATTGTTACAGTTCACCGCTACTTGGGGAAAAATGTATTGTTACTAGAAAGCATTTCATTACAATGCTAATGCTAATCACATTAGCATTTCTGCAAATAGCTAAGCTTCTAGTCCTATGCTGCATTTCCGTTGTGTCGGAAATAATGTCATTCTGAGATTCTGTTTAGAACTGTTCACGTCATGGGACCTCTGATGTTATTTGTTTCGATTGCAACACTCATAATGTAAAAACAGCGTTGTTGTTAATAACAGAGATTTCATAGAATTCAAAATTCACAAACTGTAATTACAAATTCTACAAAGTCATGAATGCTTTTTAAATGTAGGAATCTGGACCAGCTATCCATTCACTAACTGTATGATGCATACTGCAATCAGTCTAGTAAACTGTAATATGATTGGCTGTTTTAACACAACATCTAATATTCGGGCACAAGATTTTATATCAGTCCCCTTGAAAACAAAGTTGTATTTACAAGGTACCAGGTTGATACACTGAGCAACCTTGAAGCTGGAATAATCACTGGATTCGTAAGGTTAACAAAACTTTGAAGCTCCAAAAAGCACATGAATGCAGAATAAAATAATCCATAAAACTCCATTGGTTTAATCCATGTCTTCTGAAACAATCGTATTGATTTTGGGTGAGAACAGACAAAAATGTAACTCCTTTTTCACTGTACATCTTGAAATTGCAGTCTCTCGGCCCAATCATGATTTCAAGAATGACTACATTACATTTGACACATGCGCAGATGGAACTTGGAAGTATAGCCGAGCTTGAAATCATGATAGCAAAGGAGACCGCCGATGTCAAGTTTCATAGTGAGAAAGGATCATTTTTAAGTCTGTTCTCACCCAAAATCGATTGGATCACTTCAGAAGATATGGATTTTACCAAATTTATGGATTGCTTTTATGCTGCCTTTATATGCTTTTTGGAGCTTCAAAATTTTGGCCACCATTCACTTGCATTGTGATGACCTACAGAGCTGAGATATTCCTTTAAAAATCTTATTTGTGATCTGCAGAAGAAAGAAAGTCATACACATCTGGGATGGCATGAGTAAATAATGAGAGAATTTGTATTTTATTGTGAATTATGCCTTTAAAGCTGTGCAGGGTTAAGTGAATCAGTGAATTGTTTATATGAACCAGTTCATTTAAATGAAGCATCCAAAAGAACCAACTCACTGAAATAAAGTTCCCAACGCTAAATATAAGAGAACTGTTTATTTTAACAAGTTCATTTACATCAACTGTCCGAAAGAATCCATTCACAAAAATCATTAGTTTTTTCTTAGGGCTAAGAGAAAGAACGGTTCAGGTGAACATGTTTGATCACTCCCTTGGCTCCATTGCTGAGTTCGCAACACAATGTGACAAATATTGGAACTTGTTAGAAAATGTACAGTGCCTTGTTACTGGAAAAGCTACTTTATTTTCACAGTACTGAAAAATGTAGTTACATCAGTATCCTTGTATCAAGTATCAAGTCCCCACCCCTTGTAGAATGACTACAGAACCAAGTAAACACCTACAAACAAACCTGATACTGAAAGTAGGGCATGCTGAAATTTTTGTTTGAGGCTTTTCTTCTCTCTTCTTTTTTTGTGTGCAAAGGAGTCATTTCATGAATGTCACTGGAGAAACATGGATTGCCTACTAATAATTAGAGTCATAGCAGATGACTTTGTAAACGCTCAAACATTATTACAGAGAGGAACAGACTTCAGACATATTAAATAACCCTGACGGCACCATCAGTCAAACTAGACGTCAGAGATTAGAATCAATCCAGTTAATATGAGAGCCATATGCGTCGGGCTTATCTACATATTCATACGGGTACTTCATGTCCTGTCATTAATAATAGTATAGTATGCCTCATATGCAGCATGATGTCTCCATGGCGATGCAATATGATGCAGTAGTGTCCTCACGGCCTGGAAACAGAGTAGAACGACTGATGAGAGGGAGAGGGGGGGAGAAAACGGATAAGACGACATGGAATCAGTCAGATCTTTGGCCTCATGGGACAAATAGGGACCAAGATGGATATGGATTTTCACAAGGGAGTGCGACGCATTCTATGCAACCATTTGTTCTAAAATATCTGCCAGTGAATCTCTCCATCATTTCCGTCTTTCCGAAGTCATTTGCGAGACAAGGTTTTCTTTCCCTGTCTTTGTCCCCCAGGCGACAGCGAAAATTAAAATGCAGTTGAGTGAAGTGGCAACTAGCAATCACCTCGTCTTTTCTCTGCACCTCTTGGTATCGGATGCGATACTATGCATCATTTGATCATGGATGGGGGAGAAAAAAATGGATAAAACAAAAACGGATCCCTGCCACACTTCCTAGAGACTGTTGAAGTGTCAGTTGTGACCTGGTGCTAATGATGTCTCGTCAAAGCTCGGGTAAGATCCAGATCGTGAACAGGCATAGTGGGTGCCTGCAGCAAGAATCACGATGAGCCGATAACGAAGCACGTCGTACAAAATAACACCAGTCTACCTCTCTCCAGAGGACTTGATGTTATCTTGAAATACTCACATCATGGAAATTCCTGAAAATAGCTCAGATCAGTGAGCTGCGCTTGCATCATAGGGTGCCAGCATCTCAGGAAAAAGTGGCAGTGGAGGTTTTCTGATACCAAATTCCTTGAATTACATACCAGCCACCAGAAATGAAACACTGTAATATTCCAAAAACAGGTTTGAGCTGGTCCTCTCATAGGGACAGTACACATTATCCCTATACGGATTCTGACAAATTACACATTCCTCGCTAACCACTAGTGTCTCATTTCATAGAGTCCTTTGCGATGTCAGTGATCCTAAGTTTTTCATGATTGCAAAATAGTACAGTAATTTGTACCCTGAGGTTGGATATTTGTAATGGATATGGTTTCTTTGATGTAACAGGGTCATAAGACAGCCTTAGCATAAAATTGTGACTTAACCTGGTGCAACTCAGTTTCCAGCACTAAACAATGTGTCTGACCAAACTAGGAATGGTAATCATACCGGTTCCATTTATGATTCATATTCATAATATTTAGAAATAATACATTCACTAATGTGGACCTGGGTAGCTCAGCGAGTAAAGACGCTGACTATCACACCTGGAGTCACAAGTTAGAATCCAGGGCGTGCTACGTGACTCCAGACAGGTCTCCTAAGCAACCAATGTGGCCCGATTGCTAGGGGGGTAGAGTCACATGGGGTAACCTCCTTGTGGTCACAAAGATGTGGTTCGCTCTCATTGGGGCTCGTGGTGAGTTGTGTGTGGATTCCGCGGAGAATAGCGTGAAGCCTTCACATGCGGTATGTCTCTGTGGTAACGTGCTCAACAAGCCACATGATAAGATGCGTGGATTGACGGTCTCAGATGTGGAGGCAACTGAGATGCATCCTCCGCCACCTGAATTGAGGCAAGTCACTACGCCACCACGAGGACTTAGAGCGCATTGGGAATTGGGCATTCCAAATTGGGGAAAAAATCGAAGAAAAAAAAAAATAAGACTACACTGATCGCAATGTATGTTTCCTAATGTAGATTCAAAAGAAACAGCTCATAAGAGTCATTTACTTGGGAATTAGACTACAGTGGTTGTTTTGTATGTTAGCACTGAAGATTCAAAAGAGCCAACTCAGATGAGTCATTTGGTCAAGAATCAGACTACTCTGCTTATTCTGTATGTTTGCGCTGAAATTTTTAAAAATATTAACTCATAAGCGTCATTCGTTAGGCCAGCTGTCTACACTGGTTGCACTCTACAGTATGTTTCACTCTGTAGATTCAAAACAACCAGTCATAAGATTCATTCGTCCAGGAATCGGATTATAATAGTTGTTCTGTAATATTTCATGCTGTTTATTCTAAAGAACCAACTCATAAGTGTCATTAGTTCAAAATATGGACAACACTGGTCACGCTGTATGTTTCATGCTGCTGATTCTCAATGATAGGGGTTTAATGAATATTTCTGATGAGCTAGATGTTTAGATAAACTGGATAAACGTAGCCTTACATGAACCATATAGCTTTTTTAACTTGTTGATTTATTGCATCACACCTGCATGCCTACTGTTGAACCGCCATATGGTCAGTTTGTACTTTCTTAGACAGTAAGTGGTCAAGCAGCTTTTCAGCAAAAATGTGCTGGGATCAGAAGTTTATCGCAGAGAATCAAAACCCCCATTCTTGCACCAAGAATTCAATGGACAATGACAACGATGTAGATAGAGCATAAACAATGCGATTGACCTCAATCATTGTCCAAATGAAGGAATTCAGAGTTTTGTTTTCAGACTAGAAGCATAGAGCAGAAAACCAGAGATAAGCTAAAGATAGAGCATAGATAAGCTCAAATGGATAACTCTTTGATTTCATTAAAATTTCATATTTCCTTCATGTCATTTTGGGGTTTTAGCATTTCAAATCATGATTGCTGCCATCTTTAAATTTGTGTGAATTAGAACATTTCATAACAATGCTGCATATACGTAATTCTATATATATATATATATATTTGCTGCCTGTCTCCTTAAATCCACATAATTTATTTTGTATTTTAATAGAATTACGTATATGCAGCATTGTTATAAACAATGCCAAACCGCATCTCAATATAGCATTCTGAGATTATATACTTCTCAACACAAGAGTACAGAGCGGTTATCTGAGTTACCGTAGACTTTTTCAGTTCAAATAAATATGGCCATTCTTTGTTGATCATCAACAAGGCGTTTCTATCTGCAGAACTGGATGTTTTTTGTTTTTCGCACCATTCTGAGTAAATTCTAGAGACTGTTGTGTGTGAAAATCCCATGAGATCAGCAGTTACAGAAATACTCAAACCAGCCCCACGACATGAGGGGGACCCACACAATATTAGGCAGGCGTATCAATGTTGTGGCTAAATATATATATATATATATATATATATATATATATATATATATATATATATATATATACATACAGTATATATATACACTACCGTTCAAAAGTTTGGGGTCACATTGAAATGTCCTTATTTTTGAAGGAAAAGCACTGTACTTTTCAATGAAGACAACTTTAAACTAGTCTTAACTTTGAAGAAATACACTCTATACATTGCTAATGTGGTAAATGACTATTCTAGCTGCAAATGTCTGGTTTTTGGTGCAATATGTACATAGGTGTATAGAGGCCCATTTCCAGCAACTATCACTCCAGTGTTCTAATGGTACAATGTGTTTGCTCATTGGCTCAGAAGGCTAATTGATGATTAGAAAACCCTTGTGCAATCATGTTCACACATCTGAAAACAGTTTAGGTCGTTACAGAAGCTACAAAACTGACCTTCCTTTGAGCAGATTGAGTTTCTGGAGCATCACATTTGTGGGGTCAATTAAACGCTCAAAATGGCCAGAAAAAGAGAACTTTCATCTGAAACTCGACAGTCTATTCTTGTCCTTAGAAATGAAGGCTATTCCATGCGAGACATTGCTAAGAAATTGAAGATTTCCTACAACGGTGTGTACTACTCCCTTCAGAGGACAGCACAAACAGGCTCTAACCAGAGTAGAAAAAGAAGTGGGAGGCCGCGTTGCACAACTGAGCAAGAAGATAAGTACATTAGAGTCTCTAGTTTGAGAAACAGACGCCTCACAGGTCCCCAACTGGCATCTTCATTAAATAGTACCCGCAAAACACCAGTGTCAACATGTACAGTGAAGAGGCGGCTGCGGGATTCTGGGCTTCAGGGCAGAGTGGCAAAGAAAAAGCCATATCTGAGACTGGCCAATAAAAGAAAAAGATTAAGATGGGCAAAAGAACACAGACATTGGACAGAGGAAGACTGGAAAAAAGTGTTGTGGACAGATGAATCCAAGTTTGAGGTGTTTGGATCACAAAGAAGAACGTTTGTTAGACGCAGAACAAATGAAAAGATGCTGGAAGAATGCCTGACGCCATCTGTTAAGCATGGTGGAGGTAATATAATGGTCTGGGGTTGCTTTGGTGCTGGTAAGGTGGGAGATTTGTACAGGGTAAAAGGGATTCTGAATAAGGAAGGCTATCACTCCATTTTGCAACGCCATGCCATACCCAGTGGACAGCGCTTGATTGGAGCCAATTTCATCCTACAACAGGACAATGACCCTAAACACACCTCCAAATTGTGCAAGAACTATTTAGAGCAGAAGCAGGCAGCTGGTATTCTATCGGTAATGGAGTGGCCAGCGCAGTCACTAGATCTGAACCCCATTGAGCTGTTGTGGGAGCAGCTTGACCGTATGGTACGCAAGAAGTGCCCATCCAACCAATCCAACTTGTGGGAGCTGCTTCTGGAAGCGTGGGGTGCAATTTCACCAGATTACCTCAACAAATTAACAGCTAGAATGCCAAAGGTCTGCAATGCTGTAATTGCTGCAAATGGAGGATTCTTTGACGAAAGCAAAGTTTGATGTAAAAAAAATCTTATTTCAAATACAAATCATTATTTCTAACCTTGTCAATGTCTTGACTCTATTTTCTATTCATTTCACAACGTATGGTGGTGAATAAGTGTGACTTTTCAGGAAAACACAAAATTGTTTGGGTGACCCCAAACTTTTGAACGGTAGTGTATATATACATATTAGGGCTGTCAGTCGGTTAACATTTTTAATCAAATTAATTACATGGTGTCCCGATTAATTAATCATTTATTCATTTAAAGCCCTTCATATAACATTAATTCAATTTATAATGATTATACATATTTATATCAATATATAATTATACATAGTTATCTTTAAATATTAAAAAATTATATATATATATATATATATATATATATATATATATATATATATAAGCAATATCATGATTGTGAGTGTGATATTGCTTATATACAACAGTTCAATGAACAAGTAAATAAAAAACAAATAGGAAAAACTGAGTACGGTCATAAAAACGCATTTGAGCATGGAACTACTTTCTTACAAGACGGATCAGAATCTGCATTTGCTGGTTCAAACCAAATAATGTGTCCAATCCTTCTTTAGTAATTCAAAAAGTTCACTTCAGAAATATTATCATGGCTTGTGCTGTTTCGAACAAGTTATTGGATAAACAAGGATGTGTGTGTGTGTATGTGTGAGTGTGTGTGTGTGTGTGTGTGTGTGTGTTTGTGTGAGAGAGAGAGAGTTAGAGAGTTAGAGAGAGAGAGAGAGAGAGAGAGAGATCGAAATGGAGCGTGTGCAATAACCTGTTGCCGCTCCTAAGCAGGGATGCTGTCAGCTTTCTGAAGATCAGTGGTAAAATAGCTGTCCAAACAGAGATATTTTTCCCTATTTCGCGGTAGCTGGTGCGCAAGAGTCGATCACTATTGAAATCGCAATGTCCTCCGACATTTTCAGCACCCATTGTGTAATTAATCAGTCTGTTGTGTCTCTCAGTTGTGATGAGCCGTAATGCTGAAGTTGTTAGTTTAAAGCTGTTTAAAGCTATCTCCTAGCTTTAGTAGTGTAGTAGTAATACAAGCGATCACGAAGAGCTGTTTTATGTAAACAGCTGATGCGGATTCACTTCACGTCACCTAACTGGCTCATATTACACTCAAAAATTATCTTTTGCCACCACCTGCTGGATAACATATGTATTGTAAAAAAAAAAAGACATACAGTAGCTCTTAACACATATGCACTGCTCTTACACTTCAGTTTAGAACGGCACGAACACGGAGCGATACACAAAGTGAAGCGTCAGAGTGCTGATGTTGTCAGAGCATCAGTGCTCTTGGAATGTCTCTCATCCAATCAGATTTGAGGACCGGAACTAACTGTTGTATATATATATATATATATATATATATATATATATACTGTATGTGTAATTTTTTGGCACATCCAATCAAATCCATGTTGTTTGCTGTCTGAAAAAAGTATAAATCTGCATGATTTTTACACAATCTAGACAAACCACATTCGTATGATTGTTTCAAATTTTGAAGTAGTTTCTTCGTCAGTCAAAATGTGATGTGGTCCAAATTCCCCTTATTTTTCGCACAATCTTTCACCATTTAAATACCTATGAGTTTTTGATTTTCGCTATATTGTGAATTACTGAACGAGGGAGCAGTTTCGGTATTGACTGCAGTGTTAAACAGAGCTTTTTTGACCACTAACAGGCTTTAACACAAATGTCTATAGAATATATTTTATTCAGTACTTCAAACCCATCGTAAAACATTCCTCCTTGCAATGGATACTTGATTGATATATGGCGTGAGTGAGATAAGACATACATGTTTGACGTTAATAATCATGGGGTTCTATGTTCACAGTGGAGCATGACAAAAATTACACCCAGGAATGTGTGAAACTTGAATCCATCATACTCTATCTTCGCATGTTTATCTCCACATCCATGGATGTAGAAAAACTAAGGTAAACAAAGATAGAATATGGTGATGAGAGAAGGTAAGCTGCTGTTACATAAGGCACTTCTCAATTCTGCACAGTGCTGAGGGAGTTTTTCTAACGTGTCTTTTGCAGGGCACTCAAGAGACATACAAAAATGAAGGATGGATATTTAAGCTGTCAAACATGCTGCATACCGTGGCTCAGTTCCAATTTACACTCCAGTGTTGCAGAGACCCTTTGGAAAACATTTTCCACAATTTCCACCTTACAAATTTTGTTCGTCCAAAACACAACACTGACTGACAATGGCAATGATAGACAAGGTTTTCCATGAATTTGTTGCAACACAATCAGTCCTGATTGGGTTCATGTTTGTTAATTAGCTGGTAGGTGTGCTATAATCAGTGTCGAATACACCATCAGCAAAGCTCCTGCAATTTGATGAATATTGGCATGTATGTGCATGTTAAATGCCAAAATGAATCTGGTTGGAGTCACTCAGCACACCCTGGATTCGAACTCGCGACTCCAGGGGTTATAGTCAGCGTCAATACTCGCTGAGCTACGGCAGGCCCCCCACTGTAACTACCATTACAATCATACACTGTCGATATACCGCATTTAAGTGATGGTGTCATATGATAATAGGATTGATAAATATTGTCCCAAATGTTAAAGGAGAAATGCTTGGATGGCAAAACATTCAGTATTGAAGGCAATGTGTCTTGAATTCAAGTGGTGAAATGCTTAAGAAGGACCCACAACCTGTACTAAACACTCTTAATTTTCAAGCGTCTGATATTCGCATAACGAAAATTTGGCGACCCTAGATGGTAATAATAGACCTGGGTAAAATATCAATTTTCCCATTAATAGCAATTATCATTTGAATGGTCCCAGTATTGATTTTTTTATACCTCAAGATTAATCTTTTACATTAAAGTTTACGTCACTGATTATTATATTTCTAAAATAAATAACAATTGTTTCATAAAATTAAAGACTTTGAACTTGACTACCAATCCAGTCAAAGTCGCACGAAAGTGAAAGTGGCATAGAAGCGAAATGGAATGACATGGTAGCTTCAGTAAATATATATAATTAGCATTTTAAAACTCTGTTGGTTAGGGTTAGGTGTTAGTTAAGGGTAAGGATGTCTGTTTTGTTAAACTCATTTATCTTTTCAAACACTATTGGTAAGGTTTGGGGTAAAGTTTTAGTTTAGGGAGGTACGTTTTACTTATTACAACCTCCATACTCTTCTGATTACAACCTCATTTCGCTTGGTTTTGGCACCCCCCACTGGACATTTCACTTTGAAACTGCAGCCTAACGTGGAATGAAGAATGTAATTTCATGTTCACGTAAATTTCATGAGACCAGGCTGGTACTTGTAAGGGTAATTGAAACTGAGGCCTTAACGTTGCACACTGAACTCCAGCTGAGCGAGCTACATACATTCACCCAATTTGCTGAAAAATGTGTCAAATTCTTTGCATCACTAATGTTAACAGAAGAAAGCAACTATTTTTACTTTTGCTCTTCTTCGTACCCTCTGGCACACAAGTATGTCCTTTGTCAACCCAAACAGCATTCACATACATCCTTTTGGTAGGGTATATATGTGTGTGTGCATACACACACATATATACCCTACCAAAAGGATGTATGTGTGTGTGCATACACACTCGCCTGCTCCCACGGCACCTTCTGGCACGAAAACACACCTCACATGTCTTTCCAAAGTGATCCTTCTGTTTTCTGAACGCCCTACGGAGGAGAGACAGTCAGAGGAGGGGAAAGTGGGGGCGAGGAGGGGTGTCTCACAGGCAAACATTAAAGGCTACTGCACTCATTCCACATTAAACATTAAGGACAGCGGTAATTGCAGCACCCTGTTGTCAGGTTCCAGTAGCACTGTGGGCCATCTCATCCATCTGACCTTGGGAATGAGAGAAAATGGCTTCTCCGCTGATGGGGAACCATTTGGAACAAATGCTGCGACGCTGTATTGTGGTTAATTACTTTACGTCTACTGTGCCGCTGGTAATTGTGTGTCAGAAATGGCCCTTGTTGTCTAAATGTATGAGTTCAGCAGGTGATGGATCTCTTACAGGTTGCAACCTGTGGTACATGCAATTCGCTTTTACTGAAAACAGGGTGCACCATGATTGAAGCAGGGGCAGCTTAATGGCTGCAAACCTTAGCTCCTATTGGAAAGTTTCAAACTGTGCTCAGATTTGCCAAGATATAAATGTCTGCTATCAAAAGTCAAGAGATTTCATGAACTCATTCTGATAATATGAAACATTTCTCACCAACTGCTCCCAAATCTGAGAGAAAGTTGTTACTTAAGAATAACTGAAATCTTAAATAAGTCGTCTAAACTTTGAAAGAGAAATATAAGTTGCCTATGGGCTTGTGGACAGAGAAGTATGAACAAGAGGTGGCCCAAAAAAGAATAAGTGACGGTGTGTAATTAGCACCATTCCATTGCTCAGTCCAGTAAACGATGAGGGACTTCACCGTTACACTGCAAGTGTGTGAATTGTCGCTAGGCCATTGTGGGAGTTGCTCAGTGTTTAAATATAGTGCCCTGGTGTGTCAACGAAGGAATGTGGCTGGTCTCTGGTTTGGTAGGGCAAGGGACACAGTTAAATGCCAGGATTAGAAGCAACTGATGGGAATTGTAACTGAGTCAGCCAGCTGCAGTAACCGTGCCAGGGTTTGTCCCGGACTTATCGTGGAGTCTGTCAGTGGTTAATATTGTGAGAGGAGGCACAGACCCCTGGCACGGAAACCTCAACGTTCTCCCAGCCCAACTGACACAGATTTTCGCACCTCCTCTCAGAAATTCCCAGAGAGCTGCTTCATTCAGCTTGGCCTGGGCTGCTAATTAAATCACAAAAGAGAAGCCAATCCAATGCCGTCAATGCTTTGACATTTTGGAAACGCCTGATTTATTGTTCACCCAGACACATGATTATTGGATTCTTCATCATTCCATTTCTGTAATCCATCTGAAATTAAAGGGCGATTTCGTACTAGAGCTTCTAGTGTGGACCTGAGTCATTTGATGGCAGAGTTTGGTTCGTTAGTCAGGTGTGAAAGCGGCTTTACCAATTTATGCTTACACTAGCGAACTGCTGGTTCGAAATCCGCTCTGAATGTTTGACATCAAAAGCAGAGAATTTGGAATAAGTGAACCAAGCAAACGGAGTGTGGAAAGTATAACTAGCACAGTAAAGCAATGCACGCAGTGACATCATCAAGAAAGTGAATGTTAATTTTTCAAACTGCTCATGTGTCATGCTTCATCGGACAAGAAGTATAGATAAGTGTTGTACAAGCTCTGACTTAAATTTTCCACAGAACTCCTTACCATGTCGCCTCTTCAGCAGGAACACCAGCCTAAAACCCTTATGTTGTCTGTAACCTTAAAGTCATTTGAGGTGACTGCAGAGGTTAACAACAAGTGGATGATTCCTATTAGAAGTCACCTGGGTACCTATCTGTCAGTAATGATTTGTTTTGTTGTTGTCCTTGTTGTTTTGGAGCAGAAAAACTAGGCCTGCTGGAAAACAGAGTTTAACGTCAGCTATGTGTTTTTTACTTTCTTCTCTCTCCGAGGACAGCTGCAGCATCTTCATCCATTAGCGATTGGATGAGTGAGGTGTACGGCGCTGCGTTGACACACTCGGCTTCCTTCTGGCCAGTTTGATAGGAAGTCATGTCTTGCGGCTCTCTTGAGCATAAGCGATAGTCTCCTGCAGTCTCCTGTCTGCCACTCATCATGGCTGGATCTCTGTCACTGTTTGCTGTCAGTGCGATGAGCAATGAGGACTGGAAAAGTGTCTGCAGAATTACATTTTTTTTTGCATTCAGTGTAGCCAACATGCTGTCAAGATTTATTTATCGTAAATGGATATTTGACCCCTTTGATGTACATCACAGGAGCATCAGAAGAAGAGGAAACTGATCTCTTGCTTGTTTCGTTTGACTTGACACTGAAAAATACAGTTAACACACAATGGGTATTTCATAGTCAGTTCTTTGAATTACATTGCATTTTAGCTTGTTTGCACACTGCAATAATTTATATTTACTTAATATGAAATGCATAATTCTAAAAACCAAATGCTTTTGCTCTTCTTCGTACCCTCTGGCCCACAAGTATGTCCTTTGTCAACCCAAACAGCATTGACATACATCCATTTGGCAGGGTATTTATGTGTGTGTGTGTATGCATACACACTCACTTGCTCCCACGGCACCTTCTGGCATGAAAACACACCTCACATGTCTTTCCAAAGTGATCCTTCTGTTTTCTGCTTAAATGTAAAATGAACCCAAAGATAACGATAACATGAAAATGGACGCAAACTAATGAAGCATCGAAATGCAAAGGACAATTTATTTTGTGATTTAATGATTCATTTGATTATTTTCTATAGTTTTTTTTTGACAATTTCATTATTTATTTTTTGATTTCATACAATATTTATTTAATGATTTAATTCTGAGTAATTTTCCCTCCATATACCGCAACCAAAATTTGCAGAATGACAATATTTTTGTGTTCACTGTCGGTCAACGTGTCATCAATATTTTATCATACATTTTGATTGCGGAGAGTAACATGAGCCTCCACATGCTGTGAGTCTCCGCGGTGTGATGCACAATGAGTCACGTGATAAAATGCGCAGATTGACGGTCTCAAAAGCGGAGACGTCTGAGACTTTTCCTCCGCCACCCGGATTGAGGTGAGTAACCGTGCCACCACGACGACCTACTAAGTAGTGGGAATTGGGCATTCCAAATTGGGGGAAAGGGGATAAAATCAAAAAAATTAATAAAGAACATTTACTAACATCAAAAATTGTAGAATTATTATTATTGTTATTTATTTTTGTCAGTCAACGTGCTTTTGATTTGATTTCATTTTCCTGTTGGATGTTAACCTGTTATTTGTTTTTTTTTATTTAATTTGAAGCTAAAAAATCAATTACATTTCACGCACAATGAGTATAATCATATATCTAAGGACACTTTCCTTATTATCAGTTGTTTTGTTATGTTTTGATTGCTGCATTTCAGTATTTTTGCAAACTTCTCTAATTGCTGTTGTTTGCCAAAGCAGGCATTATTATTAATATGGCAACCAACTCACAAATAAGGAAATAAATATGACAGAGATCCGTATGTAACATGAAATTGTCATTTATGGTCATATGAAATCTGCCCCTTTTCTTGTGACCCAACTATGTCATGTGCTAACCTAACAGTCTCTTTTCTATCTGTTTTCCTGAGGGCTTGTGTCTGGGTGATGGCACACATCATTCCTCATTTCATGGAGAATGCAGGACTCAGGGCTCGCACACTGCAGGCCAGTCATGAGATATGGGTTACTCATTCTCAGGTGTTTACACAGAGACGGCCGTTTCTAGAGACTCTGGGGACACTGCCACCACCCCCCCGCCCCCCATGTCGTTTCTGTGGTCCACTGTAATCAGCCATCCTTGAGGGGGGCCCCCTTCCAGCTCGGGCCCCAGGCAATTGCCTGGTTTGCCTACCCCGTTGCAACGTCTCTGCACAGAGAAACAGAGGAAGAGAGATAAGCAAATGCTACTTAAATATCACTGGATAAAAGGCTGATTGAACAAATGTAATTTAGGGTACAATGGGGCTAAAGGCGCCCCTTAAAGAAAATGTAGTTTTTCTCAAAATAACTACTTTAGAAAAAAGTCAAATATTTCCTGATAATTTCAAACACATTTGGCATTTTATTACATCTCAAGTATTCTATAAACAAACTAATCTCTATTATGATTGAAAATTTTTTCAGAACATATCTATTCCCCGACTTAAGAAAAACTATGTGTTTAATAGAGGCCTTTATCCCCTGCAACAGGGGGGCTTTTTACCCCAAATGCCATCCTTTCACTTATTGGAGAGTTCTTAAAAAACATTATTTAATGACCTTAAACAAAACTGAAAATGATAAATATGTATTTTGAAATGTGTTCATTTCAGGGATTTTTATTAGCTACATAAATTTGCAACATTTAAAAAAATATTGAAAATTAGATGAAATTTCCTCAGAATCAACCTTTAGACACCACAGGCAAATATCTCATGTAAATGTTGCAGTGTATAGTGACAAACAGGTGTTTAGGAAAGTGCTGTGGTGGTTTTTGTTGCTATTTAGTGTTTTGGGAGAAAATAAAATCAATGGAGCCTTTTACCCCATGGAGCCTTTAGCCACGTTGTACCTTATTCTTGCAGCAACTGCATCATACTTGACAAGAGGCCAGAAGCTTTTAAATAGTGATGTTTTATTGGGTTACAATTGTGATGACAATAACAGGATCGGTGTGAAATGGCTCATTTGCTCTATTTGAGATTTTCAAGGGGTTCTAGCGCAATGAATTATTATATACTGTTTATTATCACAGTTTTACACACTCCAGTAGCAGCGTGCACATGGTTTATAATATACCTATGTACTATTTTACTAGCTGTGTCTGCTGCCAGGCCTCTATAAAGCACACTGTTAAAGCCAACATGAAATGCTTTTCACAGCCCATTTCTGAAGTGAATCAGGATATTCATAAAAAAATAAATGGGACCTAATTTTATCCACTGGCAATTGATTGGATTTTGGCCAGGAAAGGCAAAGGAAGTCATTTTTCGAGATCATTTTGAAAAATTATTATAATAAAAAAAAAAAAAAGCCTAGTCTGAAATAACATGCACTGAAAAATTGTACACAATAAGACCAGGAACATTAAGTAAATAAATACTAGTGAATAAGCAAATAAAGTAAAATCTGTCTATTTTAGAGTGTGTTCACACTTGGCAGGTTTGGTTCGATTAAAACGAACTCTCTTAGCTTTAAATGTCATATTGACCATCTTGTAAATTAATTATCAAAGTATGTTGGCTTGTTTTATAAGATCAGACATTTTCTTCCTCTGTCTGCCCTTATGATGTTGTATAAAACTCTCTGAACCACATCTTATTTATTGTAATGTGATATGGTGCAACACCTTTACAAGTCATCTTAAAAAACTTGAAACCTTGCAAAAGAAAGCCATACGGGCTCTGTCCTGGTCAGAGATAAATTCTCTGACCCGCCCTCTTTTTTATCGCTTTAAAATATTAAGACTAGCTGAGCTAAATGAATATCATAATGCCTGTTTAATGTTTCAAATTGTAAATAGCTTGAACCCTAGATTGAGTAGTCTTGTTCCTATCTCCAGCCCCCAGCATACGTACCAAACGAGAATCAAACCACTTATATTCGGAAAATACCGCCGACATGTGCGCGCCAGTATGAGTGTTGTTTGTAGGGGGCCGCAGATCTGGAACAGGATTGATGATTGTCTTAAGGTGTTGCCCTCTATCTCCAACTTCAAAAGACAATTAAAACATAATTTCTTATTAACCTATATCTAATTCTAAAACTGATTTTCATGGATTACTGGGATGTATGTGTATGATTGTATGAGTGAGTATGTTGTTGCTACGTATGTTATGGTACACTTTGTGTGCATTTATTGTGTCTCACTGTACCTTGTCTGTATTTACCCATTCAAGAACAATGGGCCCCTACTTATAAGCTTCTTAGCTTCTTTGGGAGACCCATTTCATGGTACTTAATCTACCCTGTACCTTTAAACTGTATTATTGTAATGTTTGAAGAGGTATTGTGAATAAAGATTGTGTAAAAAAAAAAAAAAAAAAAAACTCTGGTGCGATTGCTCTGTTTGTGCGGGTTCATTTGAACAAGTGTGAACGCTGCCATCCGAACCTTGGTGCACACCAAACAAGCAGACTGAGACCCCATGAATAGTGGGTCTCGGTCCTGACTGTGGCTCAGGTGGTAGAGCGGGTTGGCCACTAATCGCAGGGTTGGCGGTTCGATTTCCGGCCCAAACGACTCCACATGCCGAAGTGTCCATGGGCAAGATACTGAACCCCAAGTTACTCCCAATGGCAGGCTAGCACCTTCCATGGCAGCTCTGCCGCTGTTGGTGTATGAGAGTGTGTGTGTGTGTGTGTGTGTGTGTGTGTGAATGGGACACAGTGTAAAGCACTTTGGTAACCTCTAAGGTTAGAAAAAGCTTTATATAAGTGCAGACCATTTACCATTTGATTGAAATATGAAATACTAAATGTATAATTTTCTTTTTCGGTCCAGACCAAGAGAACCAAGAGAACTGAACTAAAAGAGTGAACACACCCTTAATTTCATGTTGACATTATATGGACACCGATTCAGTGACTGGTGAGTCAACAGTCACACCTGAAACCCCAGCCAATGGAAACACACACAGGTGTTTGCTCAATAACTTTGATCCATCTACGAGTGTGCTGACCTGGCCCAGGCAAAACAATCCAGTGAGAATCCTTAGTCATGGGAAAATGACAAATGACATAACTTATGAGATGGGAGCAGTACATGAAAAGGTGGATGACACATTTCTCAAACAAATGACAACATGGTCCAAAGTCCATCCAAGAGGATGAGGTAATGTATGTGGGTTTAAATGGACAAACAAAAACCAAGTCAACACACATTTGGAGTAAGAGGTAACCTAGAATTATGACTTATGTGTCAACCACTAACCTCATGTAAGTGGTTTGATACAGTTATGCTAAACCAAACATTCTAACCACACTAACAAGCAGTAAACAAACTGTGAAAGATTATTCCAAACTCGTTTAAGCTAGATTCTCCTGTCAAGAAATATACTTTATTATAAATACTTTTTAATTTTGTTGCGGTAATGATAATATCACAACCATATTTTTGGCGTCAATTATAATTGAGGGGTAAAGTGTGTGTAACTGTCATGAAATTAATGTCAGAATTTGGACATTTTCCTGACAGGTTTCTTGAGAATTGTGCATGACTTTCTTCTGTGAATAAAAAAAAAAGATAATTTTTGAAGAAAGTACTGGTTGCCTGTTTCCATTACAGTGAATGGGAACCAGAACTTTTAAGCTTTAAAAGGATTCAAAATACCATAAAAGCAGTCCTTGCAACACATGTGCCATATTCCTAATCTGCTGAAGTGATATGTTAGTTTTGTGTTATGAATGGACCAAAATGTAAGTTGTTATTCACTGATAACCAATGCTGAGTAGATTACTTTTAAATTATAATCTGGTATTGATTACAAATTACATAACTGCAGTTGTAATCAGTAACATTCTCTTGGTTTATATTTTTAGTCAATCTAATTTGATTATATTTGGATTACTTTTGGATTACCTCAGACTTAACTCATGCTTATTTCATATCACATGCATTTCAGATAAAAATGTGGCTTAAATGCATTAAGAAAACATATAAACCAAAATTTGAGAATTGATAATATTTTGTGTTGTTCTTGCTAGTTGTCTGTTACTGAGTGAAATAAAAAAGACACTTAAAGGATTGTCATGCATGCACAAAATATTTTGTATGTTTTGACCAAGATTACAGAAAAATAAGGTTTGAATGATTCTTATTTAAATAAATAATAATAATAAAGAAATTTTAACTACTGTCTTCCTGGTTTGATTTTTTTCAGACTTAAATAAATAAAGATTATAGGTCACTGGATAAGAAATGGACATGCCTAATTATGTGTCGCGAGAAGGCATATTCTAACATATATAGATTTAGAATGAAAAATTTACAAGATTTAAAAAAAGAAGATTTAGGTACCGTATTTCTGGAAATAAAGTCGCACTTGAATATAAGTCGAACCTGGTCAAAATCATGTTGCTGAGAAACAAATGCATTGACAGAGGTTGTATGCGGCAGGCACTGGGACACGGGAGCATCCGCCAACCTTCATTTAGTGTATTCTTCCTTGTATTCTATTCATTTATTAACTTTAGCAACTGTCTATCTGTGAACATTTCTGATTTTTGAAAGCCTGTTTGCTATGCATTAATTATCCTGTTCACTGATTTCATATTTTAATGTTCTCTAAGAGTGCCAAGAAATGTAATTTTGTGTGCATGAGAGGAGTGCATATTGTTAGAACAATAATGTCATAATGGGACAGAATTTAATTATGAACAATTTACACCCATTGCCAGATTAATATGTAATAATGTAATCCATAAAAAGTAACTGTAATCTGATTATGAGATTTTTAAATGTAATTTTATCAAATTACAAGTGCTTGCTTTTGTATTCTGATTACCTTATCCGGACTACATGTAATTCATAATACCCAGCACTGCTGATATCTTACATCTTACCCTCCAGTTAGCTGTTAACTCAAAAACAGCATTAGTCAGATTCATTAATGAATCATTTAGACCAGCTTTGTGAACTCAAACTGATTCGTTGAATAGATCTGACTTAGAAGAACAATTCATTCATAATCGGGCATCACTAATTCTAACTCTAATGAAAGCCCAAGGAGCGTGAGATGTCAAGATTTTCAGTGAATAACATTGATCTCAGTCTGTTCCTCACACAAATCTATCATGTGACTTGGAATATAGTGCGTATGGATCTCTTTTATGGTACTTTTACAACCTTTTTGAAGCTTAAAATCCCCATTCATTGAAATAGTGTGGAAAAAAAACAAACAATCCCAAAACAGTACATTCTTCAAAATGTCTCATTTTTTATTCCAAGCAAAGTCATATTGGTTTGGAATGGCAAACTATGACAGAATTTTCACATTAAGGAAGAAAAAAAACAAAAAACAAACAAAGAATGTGTGAAATCTGACAGCTTTAAATCGCACATCACATCTCTGTGCTCCCAGGCTGCAGTATCAGATTCAGCCTAAAACAATTAAGCAACCTGAAGGTTTTGAATGGAAAGACCGATATGTCATTCTGTCCTAATGTGCTGAAAAAGTCTGCCTTAGTCATTGTGAAACTAACTAAAAGAAACTTTCCTTGATTAGAAAGCCCCATGTGAGTTCAGGCGTGAAGATTGTCACTTAGTATTCACTATTACAATCTCTCTATGTGTACTCACTGTTGCTATTGTTACCATGACAAAGGGCCTCGAAATCCTTTTTGAATGTCTTATCATGATTGGTTAAATTACTTGCTGTGTTAATACAAATCCAACTCCCTCCAAAATCTCATTTTCATTCTGTTCCCTGTCATTATTCCTAATTCTGTCTCACTCTGTGGATTCGGAAGCCATGTTGCTATGGTGATGGAATTATTAATTTGCCTGTTTTACCCTTCCAAAACTGAGTGAATGCACATGAGCAGTACATGGAACTGATAAGATGAATGAGTGTTGTTGCGATGGATTTAACAGAATCTGATGGTGTGCTAATGAAGCAAAAAGATTGTGATTGTAGATTACAAATCAATTTAGTCTTTTTTCTGTAACACATTCCATCACAGGCTGTTGGATTTTGCACACACACATCCTAAACTGCATTATAATGAGCATCTGTGCAATAATATGGTACATTATTCACTAAACAGTGGTTTCAGAACAGGAAACAATGATTACATTTAAAGATGAAGTGTTTATTTCAATGTTATCATCAAAATTGGGTTTTAATTAATTAATTAATTCATTAAAACTTTAATCATATGAAAGTATAACCATTCATTTTCAACATGAAATTGTACTATTTTCATCAAATGAAGTGATTTTATACAGAACCTCACAGCACAATCCTAAATACAATATTGGAGTTATTTTTGTCAAATAAACTGCTGCATAACAGTGCATCACAGATGTGAGATATTGATTAAATATAATACAGTTACTATTGATTTATTATTATTAGTTTGGCTTGAAAGAGCCGTCAATATTATGATATAATATTTAAGATTATTATTTTATTTTTCATCTTAGACAAAATTATCAAGAGTAACTCCTACAGTTTTTAAGCTACAACCACCAATTTGCAACAGACCTTTGGGCTGTTCTGAAGTTTTATTTATCAGACTTCCAAACACGACTGATTTTAAACTGACTTTTAAACTGAGTCTACTTCCTATCACTCTACAACCCATAATTTCTATCTATCACTCCATCTGCATTTTCTCTTCTATCTTTCCATCTCTCAACTCTTTTTATTCTATCTATCACTCCATAACACCCTAGCAACTGCATACAACCTAGCAACTATTTAGTTCACCCTAGCAACCAAAACCCATTGACTGACATTCAAAATGGCTTAGCTGGATATCTCTTGATCAGAAAGTCATAGTCTTCACGTATGACTCATTACTGCATAGAAACCAGATGGGGTTACCCTAGCAACCAAATAACAAAACATGCACCAAAACATTATAGAGACTTCCAGTTTCATTCATTTGACTCATGGTAGCAAGAAACCATTAAAGTATCACCTTGGTAACTTCCTAGCAACCAGATGGGGTTACCTAATCAACCAAGTAACATATCACATAACTCTACAAGAGAATATCGTAGAGACTTCTGGTTTCATTCATTTTACTGAGAGTAGCTTTAAGTATCACCTTGGTAACTGCTTAGCAACCAGATGGCATTACCCTAGCAACCAAGTAACAAATCACATATCTCGGCACCAGAACTAGATATAGAGACTTCCAGGTTGGGTCATTTGACTCAGGGTAGCTAGGAGCCTTGTTAGTATCACCTAGCAACTAGATGGGGTCTGCCTAGCAACCAAATGAAAAAGCCTAACCTAGTAAAGCAACATGCTATCAACATGTTAAAACATGTTATCAACATACTCAAACATGTTAGCAATGCCTAGCTAAGCATTCTATCTATCAATAAGCTTTCAGACTAGGCTTTTTCAAGCAAACTTAAAGTTTGTCCTGACAAATTTTACTTCTCTAGTTATCATCATCATCATTATTATTATTATTATTATTATTATTATTATTATTATTATTAATAGTAGTAGTATAACAGTGATTATTACATAACAATACAGTAGTGATCTATTTCTGTTATTTAAATTGAGCTTTTATTTTGAAGTGTTTCTGAGTTGTTAGACCAAGTAGCTCTGACGTAATGACAGCAGATTCCCAGTCCGTAAAACAGGTTGCTACGTGAATTACAGTAATTACTAAACTGCATCTTTTGCTGTTAAATAACCTCACTAGGAAATGACATGATTTAAATCTGTGCACTGAATGTTTAAATAATGACATTCGAATGTCAGATGGTAACGGTTTTTGGTATTGGAGCATTTTTACGAGTACAAGCACAAGTACATGAGTGTGGTATCCGACCCAATTCTGATACCAGTATCGGTGCATCACTGTTTCAAACACTCCTCTCATCTTCCATTGGTCAAAAAAGAAAAAAGAAAAAAAAGTAAGTAGTCCCACCCCAGACTCACCACATTTGTTGAGCCAATGTTGTTGTATAAATATACAATTGCTCTTATGGCTCAATTAGTGCTAACAACACAAGGTCATGGGTTTGAATCCCACTGAACATACTTTATATGCAGTTATAATATGTTTACCCTGAATGTATTGTATGTCACCTCTGCAAATGCATAAATGTAACTGTTGTTGAACAAAAATTCCCTCCTTGTTCTGAATTAACAAACAAGCCCACATCGAGACTGTTGTACTAAAACTCAGGCTAGACACATATTGCAGTGATACACAGTAGATGTGGAGCTGAGATTACAGATAAGACCAGGAGATACATTGTGTTGCAGTGTGAGGACGAGGCCCTCCTGGGCTCTGACCTGATTGCTAGAGATCAGTGGTCCTGATGGACCGGATAGACTGGAGGGAGGGGGGAGGGAGGGGGGCTGATGGCTCACACCACTCCACCTTGTATGGCTTGGCTCAGTATCAGATTTTCTCACTTTTGCCCACATCAGTTGGACAGTTAGGTGACCCATTGGTAATGTGCCCTGAATGTGTTATGATATACACAGCTTGCACACAGCTAAAGGTTATGCCATGCAGGGAGTCAAGCCAAGCCATACTATGTTAATGTCTATTTATGAAGTTTAAAACAATGTTGCTAGGTTGTTGTGGTTAGTTGTTTCTGGCCCAATTCAAAAGAGCTCATACCCAAGTATGGGCCCAGGTCCATCCTTTAATGTACTGTAAATCTGTGCCATTTCATGCCTGTTTTATTGTCTACCAGGCAAAACTCATAAGTCTGACTGCTTAGAAATATTAATGGCCACCCTCTCCACTTAAGCTGCAAGATTAAGTTAATCATTTCTATAGCACAAACGGTTCAGAATGAGTTAAATGCAAACGTTTAATATAAACGGTTTTGAAAGATCCCTAACTCAATAGAGTGCAACAGTGAACTAAAGTGAACTAGGGCATGAAATAAAATCCCACGAAGCATTTCAAACGATGTAATCAAATTAAAAACTAAAAATATAAAGTTATTGATTTAATTTGTTAGTTTGCAAAATATACAAATATGTAAGTAATTTGAGAGTTTAGGGAGACTTGCAATTGCAGGCATTCACAGTGTGTAATTTGAGTGGGCCGTCGCTGCAGAGCTCTTTTGGTACACTTTGTTTGCCGCTAATCTCTGATTGGAGGATTGTTTCCCATCAGGATCATGGGTAGTGTAGTTTGACACTAGAGATTCCACTATTAAACCAGATTTTTACAAAATGAAATTGAAATAATTCAGACTGATGGCTTCAACAGAAGCACATACCATTCATTAACAACCTCTGATCTAATATTAAATCTTTCTTTAACCTCCTGTTACTCCTATTTGCTCATAATGGCAGGCTAGTGCCTTCCATGGCAGCTCTGCCATCATTGGTGTGTTAGTGTGTGTGTGTGAATGGGTGAATGAGATGCAGTGTAAAGTGCTTTTAATACCGCTAAGTTTTAAAAGGTACTATATAAGTGCAGACCATTTTACCCTTCGTGATTGCTGTGTGCATTTTCCATTTCCATTTTTGATTTGTAACTAGTAGCACATAATAAACAAGCAAACAATTTAATAAAAATAAATAAATAAATAAATTATAGATAAAATAGTAGGAACTAAATTGTGAAATTTTAAGTAATACCAAGCTATATATATATATATATATATATATATATATATGTGTGTATGAAGGGATTAATGGAAAGGAGGAGGTGAGAATAGGCTTTACAATATAATAGTTTTAATATAAAACTGAACAAAAAGACACAAACACACACACACACACACACACACATGACGGTCAGCTGCCCATAAACGATCTCTCTCTCCCGCACCACCATCCGCAGTCGACCTTTATCCCTCTCGGAGGCTTAATTAGCCTCATAAGGGACCGGGTGTATAATATATTTATTTATTTGTTTATTTATTTTTCCATAAAATATTGTATTATGTGTCCAGGAGTGTTGGTTATTTATGTAATTGAGACGTTTTAGACATTACACCAGATTTTCTACAAAGCTGAATGAATCATTTTGATTAAAAGTAATGAAAAAATCATCAAATCACTGGCAACCATGTCAAAATAAAATTTTGCATTATAAAATTCTGAAAGCAATATTTTTCACCTTTCGCAGGAATACATTTAATCTCAATGTGAAAATGCATAGTGATAACAAAATAAAATATAACAAACTTTTTATAAAAATGTAGCAAAATGACCCGCAGATGTGTTAATGTTGAAACATGTTGTAAAGAAGTTCATGTTCACGGGCAAGGAAGAGGCGAGAAACCGACTTGACATACAAACTAAAGACAAACAAACTGTACAACTCAAAAGACAAACACATAAGACGACGGACATGTCCGTGAACGATCTCTCTCTCTCACACACGTCCTCCGCAATCGGCCTTTAACCCTCTCGGAGGCTTGATTAGCCTAATACTGGACCGGGCGTGTTGAGTCACGACCCGGCCCCGCTCTCCACCGTGCCACACATGTTTTTTCAACTTTTGGGTTGAATGTGATCCTAATTTCCACATATTTGGGCTTTATCTTTATAAGCACGCTGATGTGCAAAAAAAAACTATGGATTTTTAGAGCCCCATATCAAACAAAACTAGACACGCTACTCTTTACATCCAAATAGGTTTCAATCAAAAAACTTGTTGTGTTGAGCACCATAGTAGCACTTCACAGAAATCAACATCATGCTGTTGTGTCAAGTGATACAGTCCTCCAGACATTGAACCTTTAAATGACAGTATAGAGTCTTGTGAACAGTATTCAGTCGGTTTAAAATCACTTTAATTATGTGTTGCGTATAGCAAAGACAAAATACAAGGTCCGCACATGTGGACACAGGGTCACATGAAGATAATTGTTTATATATTAACGTAAAAAATCGATTTACTTATGGGGAAAATTAATATTTGTACTTCCGGAACCCGACTGTTGTTCTCTGTGACAATAGTGAGCCTTGCCTTAGAAAACACCACTAATACATTTAATTCCTCTGCATTGCATTGTAATGAACAGAGCGGAAATGTTAGAAACTGAAATGAAAACTTCAAACAGAGAGAATTTTGTTACAAAAGCAAATTTTTTCCTCCTACTTTCAAAATGAGCTCATGAAAAAATCAGGAATGAATCTCAAAGTCTAGCTGTGTCATTAATGGTCAAGTTACCTTATAGAAGGTCTTCTTCCCCATCTTTCTAAAAGCATCACATGTATTCATTCACCCAGGCCTCTATTCAGAAGGCTGGGCTTCTGTTTACACTCTGTACACGATAAATGCCCTGCCCCCTTTGAAAGAAAAAAAAAAAGAGAGAGGAGAGAGGCTATTTTCCCACAGAGTTTCAGTAAAAAAAACAAACAACATATTATTACTTGTTGTGGAAAAATGGTGATAGCCTTTAGCATCTCAAAACAACCCTCGACCACAAAATACTCCACACTAAAAAAAATGACTATTCAACTGCCCTTTAGATTTTCCAGCACATTTAAGATCTTCAAGGGTTTCAATTATGTGAACAGCAATAACATCAATATCCCACTTGGGTGCACTGGATATTATTTTTAGATACCCTATTTTTAGATACCAGTTATTTCCGTATCTTATGGTACATGCCAAACATTCTTGTGGTATGTTTCTAGTATCATATTCAAAGGAAAGCAAATCCAAGAGCTACCTGACTGTTAATGGGGTTTCAAGCTGGATATAAAGTGGAAAGAAGTGGAACACCAAATTTAGATTGATTTTAAGGATAAGATGTACTTGCAAATTATTTAAACGGTCATGTTATGACATGTTTTGTTCACTGCAAACATTGCTAGGTTATATAGCTAAAAAACTACTCAATATTTTTCAGCCGTTTGCTGATATCTTAATATTTACATATTGAAATTTTATTGGATGCGTGAAGTAAATACAGTAAAACGCAGATAAAAATAATAATTGCATGCTTTCACCAGTTTTTCAACTATGCCGGAAGAATATTTAATCAGTTTTATATATGCACCAATATGCACAATGCGTACTAATAAATACAAAATTTAATAGTAAAATTGCAATATATTAACCTACATATATATATATATATATATATATATATATATATATATATATATACACTACCGTTCAAAAGTTTGGGGTCACATTGAAATGTCCTTATTTTTGAAGGAAAAGCACTGTACTTTTCAATGAAGACAACTTTAAACTAGTCTTAACTTTGAAGAAATACACTCTATACATTGCTAATGTGGTAAATGACTATTCTAGCTGCAAATGTCTGGTTTTTGGTGCAATATGTACATAGGTGTATAGAGGCCCATTTCCAGCAACTATCACTCCAGTGTTCTAATGGTACAATGTGTTTGCTCATTGGCTCAGAAGGCTAATTGATGATTAGAAAACCCTTGTGCAATCATGTTCACACATCTGAAAACAGTTTAGGTCGTTACAGAAGCTACAAAACTGACCTTCCTTTGAGCAGATTGAGTTTCTGGAGCATCACATTTGTGGGGTCAATTAAACGCTCAAAATGGCCAGAAAAAGAGAACTTTCATCTGAAACTCAACAGTCTATTCTTGTCCTTAGAAATGAAGGCTATTCCATGCGAGACATTGCTAAGAAATTGAAGATTTCCTACAACGGTGTGTACTACTCCCTTCAGAGGACAGCACAAACAGGCTCTAACCAGAGTAGAAAAAGAAGTGGGAGGCCGCGTTGCACAACTGAGCAAGAAGTTAAGTACATTAGAGTCTCTAGTTTGAGAAACAGACGCCTCACAGGTCCCCAACTGGCATCTTCATTAAATAGTACCCGCAAAACACCAGTGTCAACATGTACAGTGAAGAGGCGGCTGCGGGATTCTGGGCTTCAGGGCAGAGTGGCAAAGAAAAAGCCATATCTGAGACTGGCCAATAAAAGAAAAAGATTAAGATGGGCAAAAGAACACAGACATTGGACAGAGGAAGACTGGAAAAAAGTGTTGTGGACAGATGAATCCAAGTTTGAGGTGTTTGGATCACAAAGAAGAACGTTTATGAGACGCAGAACAAATGAAAAGATGCTGGAAGAATGCCTGACGCCATCTGTTAAGCATGGTGGAGGTAATATAATGGTCTGGGGTTGCTTTGGTGCTGGTAAGGTGGGAGATTTGTACAGGGTAAAAGGGATTCTGAATAAGGAAGGCTATCACTCCATTTTGCAACGCCATGCCATACCCAGTGGACAGCGCTTGATTGGAGCCAATTTCATCCTACAACAGGACAATGACCCTAAACACACCTCCAAATTGTGCAAGAACTATTTAGAGCAGAAGCAGGCAGCTGGTATTCTATCGGTAATGGAGTGGCCAGCGCAGTCACCAGATCTGAACCCCATTGAGCTGTTGTGGGAGCAGCTTGACCGTATGGTACGCAAGAAGTGCCCATCCAACCAATCCAACTTGTGGGAGCTGCTTCTGGAAGCGTGGGGTGCAATTTCTCCAGATTACCTCAACAAATTAACAGCTAGAATGCCAAAGGTCTGCAATGCTGTAATTGCTGCAAATGGAGGATTCTTTGACGAAAGCAAAGTTTGATGTAAAAAAAATCTTATTTCAAATACAAATCATTATTTCTAACCTTGTCAATGTCTTGACTCTATTTTCTATTCATTTCACAACGTATGGTGGTGAATAAGTGTGACTTTTCAGGAAAACACAAAATTGTTTGGGTGACCCCAAACTTTTGAACGGTAGTGTATATATATATATATATATATATATATATCAGCTACAGTATTATAAATCATGTAGTTTGATTTATTTATAGTAAATCCCTAATATCTAATATGTCGCTATAACTGCAAGCATTTCATAAAACAATGCCCTCTACAAGGTCAGGTGTCAACAGCTCATTGGCCGACTTCTCTGATCTTTAGGCGACATGCTCATCAATACACACAGAGCTGACGAGACACATGCACCAATCGTTTAATGCCAACCTTCGCTGAATCTCAATGATGTGTCCACAAGAGCGAGCAAACAGACACAGACCACGTGCAAAGACTAATGAAGCCAATAATGACTTCTGCATCACCAGGTACCACGTACAGTAAGACAATTCTGATTTATGACATGGTTCATTAGAAAGAGTATTGATTGCTCCTTTTTGTCTTTCTCTCGCTCTCTTTTACCAGCAAAGACTGATGTTACTGCATTGATTTCCAATCAATCAATGTATTTTCATTTTATAAATGCTTGAGCAATTTCTCAGTGTCTGCATGAAAGGCACTGCATCTCAATTACATGCAGCTGGGAAAATAAATTGTTTAGGGATGATCTGCTGAATTATAATTGACTTTTGTACAAGTTTACTGGTAATTAATACAGAGTTACTGGACACCATAAAATTAGTAATTGTCCTCACTACAATGTGTTAAAAAACCCAGCCAGGGATACTTGCCGATGTCGCCCATGCCTAAATCCGCCACTGCACACACAAATGTGAACACAAAATGACTTTTGTTTATAACAATGAATAAAAAGAGCATTGATGGTTTCTCAGCCACTTCAGGGACTCAGAGCGAAGAACAAACAGGTTTGGCACATGTCCAGTTTTAATAAAACACAGCTATTAGTGTCGCATTTCCTCGCATCAGCAAATCCAATTGAAAATGCTTGGCCTGTTCCATGTCTGTGCTGTATTAAGGCTAATTAGTGTCTCAGTCTATTTGCATAGCGACTAGTTTCTAACCATTCTCTATGCACTGACCCATATGCACATGTTACTCACAAGATCAACTCTTCCTGAAATTAACGGCCAATAATTGTTTTCACACACATCAAGGAATGGGTACTCACAAGATAAATAGCCTTCTATAGGGCGCATCACTTAGAAAGGAAAAAGACAAACCTACAACAACTTACTGATTGTACTGACATTGATGTATTAAAATGGAGCCTGCACATAATTGCTCTTTCCCCTGGCTACTGTGCAGGAAGAGTTGCATAATGAGAACAGAGTTTAGAACCTGGCTAAAAGAGATAAAGCCGGTCATTGCCCACCATAGAGCATTTTCCGGACACTTCCTTAATGAAACATCCTGCTGGATAATGCACTCGGGCGATATGAATTGGGGAAGAAAAGACAGTCAAGTGGCAACTTTACATTGTGTATTTCCTTGTTGTTGCAGAACACTGGTACTGCGTTGATGTTGGTTCATTAGTTGATAGCTATGCAAAAAGACTTTGAAGGGTTCTCATTCACTGCAATGCACACTAGTGGTTTTCAAGAGTGGAGAAGTGCTGTGGATGTCACTTATCAATGGCAAAATATGTATTTGAATCTACTGTTATTTTTATTTTGGTGTGTGCAATGTTGCTCCTCAAAGCTACTTTTTAAACCACTACTAAACAGAGAACTGACTTTAAAGCTGAACTGGGTAATTTCTACTCCTCTAGCGTCACCAAATGTATATTTTTATATATTTAAAAAAAAATTTTTTTTAAAAGGTAGTTAAAATGTTAGTGCAGTTATCATTATAAGGACTCTCCATAGAGATAATTATTTTATACTGTATGAACTATAGATTCTATCCCCTAACTCTCACAAAAAACTTTTACTAAAACATTGTTTAGTATGTTTTTTAAGAAATTTTAATTAAGGGGACACTACAATAGTCATCATAAACCACATTTATAGCATAATACCCTTGTAATTACCAGTTTGTAACCCCCCCCCCCACACACACAATAAATAAATAATATTCATCACACATCAAGATACACAACATATTCGCCCCACATCCCCACAATCAAGTTTGATTTTGCCAGTCCTCTAAATTATCATTATTCAAAGGCTGCAACCCTCCCTATCTCCGAGCACCACTCCTGAAATGAGGGCGCTACAGCCGACCCCCATCCCCTTAAAACTTAAAACTGCCTGTCGATCATGACACTGGTTAGGACCCTACTTTTATGTGTCTATTCTCTGGATTGATGACTGCCCCATCGCCCAAAATACAGAGTCTGGGGCAAAATGAAACCGGAGTGCCCAATACGTCACACACAAAACTCCTTCAACCAAAACTCCTGGATCTTAACACACTACCAAAAGACATGGGTTATATCTCTATCCTCTAATTGGCATCGCCAGCAGGTGGGTGTGTCCTCAAGACCAAGTCTAAACAATCTAGAGGGAGTCCAACAAAATCTATGAAAAATTTTGAATTGCATAAGGCGCACTCTTGCGCACAAAGCCATACCCACAGAGGATACTGAGGACCAGTTGGTCTCCAAATAAATGTTAATTTCAGCCTTTATCATTTGTTGGAATCCAGGAATTTGCAAAAGAGATAAATTATACCCCAACTATATTATTTATTTTTCTCCATATGTGGCAACATCTCTAAACTCCACAGGGTGTGATCTGAGACTAAGGTGTTTACAATTGAGCAGTCAACAAATGAGGGACTTAGAAATAAAAAAATTTTTTTTATATATATATATAGAATAAATCTCATGGACTGATTAAAAGAATGTATAGATGGGTTAAAAAATCTCCAAATATCAGATAGACCAGGATTTTTACACATCCTGTGAAGTGTCGTTGCTCTTGGGGGTTTACACACTTTTGCTTCACTATGATCAAGGACTGAGTCCATCAATTGATTAAAGTCTCCTCCCAATATTATATCATGAGGGGTGCCAGTGGCTTGCAACATCCTTTCAAGATCTATAAAAAAGCCCTGATTATCAGCATAGATGCATAAACTTTAGACAAAATCAACCTTTGCCCCTGAATTTCTGCTAAAACAATAATGACTCTTCCTAATTTATCTTTACTCTGTTTGAGACATTTAAATTGTAGATGTTTAATTATCAGTGTAATGACTCCCCTGCTCTTACTGGAGCCAGCACTAGAGAAAATATGCCCACCCCATATCTTTCCACTTCCAAGAAAGCCTTCCTTTATTCCTCACCTAACATAAAACAGGATCTTTATCGGAAGATCTCAAAATTTAGGCCAAAACTGAGCAGAGCCTGTCTCCCTCAGTGGATCACTGAGCCGGAACTCTATGAGCTCATTTGATTTCCAGCTTATGGCCTGTTATGTCGAGCAGACTCGGAAGGAGCCCGTCCAGAAATATCAACATATTCTGACCCTCTGCTCGCTCAGGAATTCCAACAATTTGGAGGTTATTCTGTCGGTTACGATTCTCCTTATCTTCCGACTTTTCCCAAATGCGTTCCAAGTCTGCCTTGGTCGCTAGCAGTTTAGCAGCTAATTCCCTCTCTGATGACTCCAGATAATCGATCAGTTTCTCAACATCTGCCACTCTTGTAAATGTCTCAGTGAATTTTGACTCCATGGTAGTGATCGATCGACATATTACAGCATGCTCCTCCAAGTCAGCAATGACCTTCGTCAGCATTGCCGACATGTTCATCAATTGTTGCTGAATTTCTTCACCTCACTGGTCAAATTGAATCACCGGGCATTGGGCTTGCTGCTCAGGGGCTTCAGCTTGAGCATGTAAGTGTCTATCTATTTTTTTTTATTTTCTCCACAATTTGGAATGCCCAATTTTTTGGGGTAATACTTGTCTCAATCCGGGTGGCTGAGGACTAATCTCAGTTGCCTCCGCATCTGAGACTGTCAATCCGCACATTTTATCACGTGGCTTGTTGAGCAAATTACTACAGAGACAAAGTGCATGCGGAGGCTTTGTGCTATTCTCTGCGGCATCTATGCAAAACTCACCACGCACCCCACCGATAGTGAGAACCATATTTTAGCGACCATGAGGAGGTTAACCCAACGTGTCTCTAGCATCCCCTAGCATACCCTAGCATACCCTAGCATCCATGTCAATTTGGTTGCTTAAGAAGCCTGACTGGAGTCTCTCAGCATGCCTTGGATTTGAACTTACGACTCCAGGTGTGGTAGTAGAATAGGTTTATAATACAAAAAGTATTAAAACTAGCAAAGTACGCAGAGCTCGCCGTTCACACATCCGAACCTCACATGACGCCATGCGACTCCCCCACAAAGAGTAGTATTTAAACTATTTGGGGAAATCAAACTATAATTGGGTAACTTATGGCAAAATACCTTTCAAGGTAAGTCATTCCACTTAGCAGCCATCTTGGGAACAGGCAAGATGTTATCTATGGATAAAAGTAGCATTAAAGTACAGTTCCTATCTACTTGAATGGGAAAAGACTCAAAAGCTGTTAGTCAAAATTGCGATCAAATGTCATATTTAAAGTCAGCTATAAAATATGACTACACTTGTATCATAAATTGTGCTTCTTTAGCTCAGATCACACACACAAAAAGTTGAAAGGCGATGTCTCTATCTAAAAGGTGATTGGCAAGATTTACTTTTCTACAACCACCATTTTTGTTTTTCCAATTTCCCCCATTCGTTTTAATATAAGTGGTCCATCTTGGTCTAAACAATCTTTGCTTATAATTCTCTCTACATATTAAGCTGAATAGAATAAATCCTTTTAACAATACATATATACACATATATAAGCTTTAAAGAAAATAACTGGTCAGCAGGGCTTCAATGAGCTGTGTGTCTACAGAATCCAATATGGATATTTATGTAGTTTAAAGCAGATCATGTCAAAAGAAAAAACAGCACATAAGTGCTATGCAATATTTATATCTTTATTTGTGAAAATATTGTAATGCACCAGAATATAGAATATTTGTACACAGTGAAACAGTGAAGCATTTATTTTATTACATTTTAGGAGAAGCCATGCTTCCTGTGCAGTCAAGCAATGCACTAATACACACAAGGTTTAAGGTCACATGACACTCACTCTAAAAATCCTGTTTAGTCTCAGTTATGATAGCTCACACATTCAGATTAGCTTAATGCAGAGCGGTGTGAAGAATGACATTAAGAAGCTCTGGTAGAACTGCATTGTTGCACATTTCCACCAGGGAAAAAATCTGAAAGGTTCAATTTCAATGGGTTTAACAGGACAGACACTGAGGTCCAGAGTCACAGACTGTCCTCAATGGCACTCTTTCAGTTCAAAAGCCGGCTGGACAAAGGCATTGTCCAGAATGTCTGACCTTTGCCAATGATTAACAGTTGCACCACTTCCCCTATGACAAGAAGCTAAAAAATTCCTTGAAATTACTATCAAGGCCAGGCACTACAGCTCCAAAGATTCCACCATATGACTGAATCAGATGCTATGAATTACAGTACAAATGTGGCCTCAACTGTGAGCCACAATAGGCACTCAGTTCTCCAGAGGTTAGCACCAGACTATACTGCAGCGATGGACAATGGCACTCTGTTCTGGAAATGTTGTTTGTAATATCTCTACTGAACTTGGGCTGGATTAGTGTTTAAATTAACTTACCCACATGCCTTCTGCAAGTGATATATATGGCATCTCTCAATTTCTGAATCATTCCAGAGGATTAAGTGAACACTTTGAGAGCATGTGAATTGCTACTGTTAAGTTTGTCAAAAAACTTAACAAAGAATACTAGATAAGTGAAATGCTAAAACACAACAAAACAAAAGGACCTAAATAAACATAAAACATAACTATTTGACACAAGAAAGAGTTTTACATGAAACCATTACCATATTTGTCCTGGTTACATTCAGGCATAGTAACCAAACAGACACAAAAGCTTCACCATACACCTCTTAGTAGCCCAGACTTAGTTAGTACAAACAAATGGCTATTTAAAGAGTGGTCACAAGTCAACGGGCCAGTGCTGTGCTTCACAGTCTGTGGTCATTTACCAGAGTGACCACATGCTTCATGTCTGAGTCATGAGCAATGTGGCATCCTGGACAAAAATTTCACTGTTTTATTTTAATCCCTAGCAACATATCTGTTTTGTGTGTGTGTGTGTGTGTGTGGGTGTGTGTGTGTGTGTGTGTGTGTGTGTGTGTGTGTGTGTGTGTGTGTGCTTGTGGGTGTGGGTGTGTGTGTTGTTTTTTGTTTACTGAAATATTTGACTGATTCTCTTACAAAAAAAGAAGAAGAAACAATAACTTTACCTCAAACTTCCCCCATTCCATCAATCACACATGCTCCTTCCAAAACCTGTGATCAAAAGACATATCAACCAACCAGAAGTCAGCAAATACAACAACTCGAAATTCATAGGAGATGGTAAAATTGTAAGATATCATATGACTTGGCTTGTATGAAAAGGAAAGACTTTTACTCCCATTAAAATCAACCAATTAACAAACAATGTTTTAAATTGATTCAATAAAGGTATTATAATTCATCTAGCCTTCCATCTAACACTTTATTTTAAGAAAGGGAGCTTCTGTGAACAAAATTGGCTACTCATTCCTTATTTATTTATGCAATACAATTACTGATGTCAATAACCTGTAATACGCTTCCCTTGTCATGTTAACTCTGATGCTTTCTTTCTTCTGTGTTAAGTCATTTTCCTGTTAAAATCAGGGTTAGGTTTATGGTTTGGTTAAGGTGGCAGATTTTATGGTTTGCCTTAGCTTTGGGTTAGGGGTTTAACTTAGGAAAGGTCACAATTTCATAGTTTGTTGGTTTGTTAAAAGTGCACTCGGTTATATTTTGCTTGATAAAAAAAAGTTTTACTCCTACAGAAATTACTTGTAATTATGAAAAATATGTATAAAGTCATGATCACTCACATAATATGAAGACTGCAGTCATATCAGTTACCTTAAAAATGCTGTTTTACTGTACATGGAGAGGGTCCCCTCATGGGAGTGGCCATCTTAGGATCACAACCAGTCGTATACTACTCGTTTAATATCAGTAATTGACCTTACTTTTAAACTACTTTTAGTAATTGTCATTGGATTATTTCACTCATGGTTTAAATTAATCATGGCTGATGTAAACAGTGAATTTCTACAATGTTATTGGTAACAGAGCAGCATTTAAGATGCTATGATTGGTCCTAGTTAGTCCAGTTATGAACAAATTATTCAGTCACATTACTTCTTTTATAAACATCTTAATCAGTAAATGTGTTTCAATCATAGACATGTGAATTTTTTCTTATCGAATAAAAAATAAAAAATATCCACCTAAAGTGAGAGTATATGTTTCTTTGCATATTTTTGCAGTTCTCCAAAATGCGCATTGAAAATATGTGGATGGAAACCCAGTGCAAGTACAAGAGGACATAAACAACAATTCCTGAGTGCACCTTTAATTTTTCTCTATGGGAGTAAAAGTTTAACAATGTTGCCATCTCATACCAGTTTTGTGACTCCTCATGTGCAAACTCTGGCAGAGGCTAACTGGAATTTAACAATGATTGACATTGGACTTTTCTATAGTATTCTAATTGGCTATAAAAGTGCAATGACTAGATGCAGGGCGGCAATAACAGTCTAAAATAAGGGTGAATCACTCCCATGATTTATTTATTAAGGCTATTTATTTTGGTATTTATAGAGGAGTGATTTATAGGACACCTATGCAAGTGATATGGCAGACATTTGTATTATTCAAAATTGCAAGTTCAGTCAAGAGAAGAATGTATTTCAACGCTTCTAAGTTCTTCAGAATAACCAAACTGATTATACAGCGCTCGCGGTGGCCAAAGCAAGAGGCATGTGTCACACCATCCTGTTCCATAGTAAAGAAACAGAATCGAAGCGTAAGAGCGAAGGGCTCTTTATATACTCTTCTAAAAATAGCCATCCAATCAGCGCGTATGCAAGAGCACTTGAATTGACCAATCGCAGCGGAAGAAGGGCGGGGAATGTCCACACGCGGCCGCTATTGGTCGAAAGTGATATCATATGCGCCCGCGCAACCTGGTCGGCCCTGATTGGGCGCGTTGTGAAGACACGTCACGCTGTCACGAGGGGGTAGGCAGGCAGCGAGGTTTGAATAGGGGAAGTTGACAGAGCGCAGTGCGTTGCCTCGAGTTCAGTGTTTGCAAATAAAGTGATCTCAACAGCTGAAAGACGCGGACTCTGAACGAGCAAAGCGACGGCTGCACTGCGTTGCTGTTGCATGTGAGGACGCATTCTTGTCACACCTGATCTTGATCCGAGAAGATATTTTAGTCGTTTTATTGCCTAACATATTGGATTGCAATGGATGTTCTACCAATGTGCAGCATTTTTCAGGAACTTCAGATCGTTCATGACACTGGCTATTTCTCTGCATTGCCATCGCTTGAAGAATACTGGCAACAGGTAACTTTTCTTATATTGAGTTATATAGGTGAAACTTTGGAAAGCAGTAGTCGGATTGGATAAGAAAGAGCTGTGATTGGTGGATATTGACTTTTCTGTTTTTAAAGTGAAATCAGAGAGACGTGTCTGTAAACGCGCGTCTCTGCAGCTGCGTTGCGCTGAATGAAACGTTGTAACATTCCATTGGGACATTCTATCGTCTATTTGATTATGTGTGCTATACATTGTAACGCGGTAAATGCTGTCAATCAATCCCTGATAGAACGTAGCTGTGATAGGTTACTGAATAAATAAATACAGTTGCATTTTTGTCATATAGATCGCTTTTTAGTCTTCAAAATAGCTATAAGTCGTATCTATATTGCGTTTCAATGACAACAAACACTTTTTAAACACTCCATTCAGCGAATAAAAGAATTGCATGATTGGATAACCCATTATTTTGCATTCCCGTGTGATTCTTGAACGAATCTCCACTTAAATTGCTTTGACAGTCTGCTGCACATGTTCTGTCACATAACGGGGTTTATGGGAGGCGCTTATATTAATAGTCATAGCAGAACAGATTCCCCTGTATATTTACTGATGCACTTTAAGATTGAACTGTTGCGGGCGTCTTACGTGTATCGTCGCCCGGTTGTTTCGGTGGATACCTGATTGAAATTGATCCAAGTAGTTTCTCTTCAGGGTTTTGGGGATTCTGGCACGACTCCACATGACCGTCTCTCGTGCCATTTAAATTCGCCGAAGCGCTTGTACATCCAGTTGCTTGAGGTTTCCCAGCTCAGACCGTTTAGATACACTGAAGGGGTTTTCCCTGTTGGAAAGTGTGCGGAATCAGTCATTTGAGATTATTCGGGCAATATTTAGTGTTTACGGCGAATATCATTTTAGGTAGCGAGGATGTGTAGAGCTGAAACGCACCACTGAATATATACACCGCTGGAAAATACTGTGTGAATATTCTGAATGAAGTCTAAAACACTTTTATACACTACCGCGCGGTACTTTCGCACTGAAATTGGTTTAAAATCTATTAAAGCGTGACCAGATGTACGTCGAGGCTGAATGAATTGGGAAACTCGACTGAAAAGAGAGAGGAAGTTATGTGGCTTCCTTAAAAGGACTCAGAAACGACTGTATGACTCACGAGAGGATAACTGTTCTTAGAAATACAAGTACCTCGCAAAGCCACGTTTATACATAGAACACTGTTTAAGAATGTACTTTATTGGTCTTGCACCCTCTGAAATGTTTCCATGTGACACAGTGGTACATATTTCAACAGAAAATGCCTTTTAGCACATGCCAGAGTGTGGTTAACCTTAGCTAACCCTCAGCACTCAGCTATTAAAGCTGAGGAAACATCCTGCCCTTTTAAAGAAATAGTTCACCCAAAAATACAAATTGATATAATTTACTCACCCTCATGTCATCCCAGACTTTCTTTCATTTGCAGAACACTTTTGCAGATTTTTTTTTGATGAACATCTCAACTAAGTCTAATCAGTGCAAGTGAATGGTGACTGGAACTTTAAAGTTCCAGAAAGCACATAAAGGCAGCATAGATGAAATCCATATAACTCCAGTGGTTTAATCAATGTCTTCTGAAGCGATTCATTTGGTTTTAGGTGAGAACGGACCACAGTGTAGCTTGTTTTTCAATATAAATCTTGCCAATCTGGCACAATCATGATCTCAAGCTCGATTACACTTCTTAGGGATGCATGCACAGAGTGCCAGATGGCGCTATAGGAAGTGTGCTCGAGCTTGAAATCATGATCGTGCCTAGATACTGCAGATGTCAAGATTTATAGTGAAAAGGAGTTATATTTTGGTCTGTTCTCACCCAAAACAGATTGGATCACCCCAGAAGACATGGATTAAACCACTAGAGCTTCAAAGTTTATTTGGATTGTGAGGATCTACAGAGTTAAAATTCTTCTAAAAATCTTAATTTGTGTTATGCAGAGGAAAGAAAGTCATACATATCTGGAATGACATGACGGTGAGTAAATTGAGAGAATTTTCATACTTGGATGAAGTATTCCTGTAATACTTATTGGCTTTTAGACAAGGCCGCAACCACCATAGACATTTAGTGGGGTTATGTGGGTTTTTAGATTGTTGACCCCTAAATTATTATATTTGGGCCCCTGATCCTTGCCTTTAGATCCCCTTGTGTTGCTCTTGTCAGCCGGTAAACTTGTAAAGTCTGTCATGCTTATTCTAACATTGTGTTTTCTGTTTGAAATCAGACATGTTTGGAGCTGGAGAGATACTTGCAGAGCGAGCCATACGTCTCTGCGTCTGACCTCAAGTTTGAGGCCCAGGAGGATCTCTGGAGCAAGCTCATCCTGGCTTGTGGAGATAAGGGAGATGGGAACGGCAACCTTCCGAACATCAAGGAGGACGACAATCAGGACTGTCAAATATTAGAAACCAACTCAGATGCCAGCAGTGAGGCGTCCGACAGCTCAGAGGAGCTCTCGCCCACTCACATCTTCACCTCAAACCCTCTGGGCTCAGTTCTGACCGAGTCAGCACATCACTTGAGTTCCTCCATCATCAGCACGCCTCCGTCCTCCCCAGAGACCCTCCAGGAGCCCGGCATCCCGCAGGTGTGGGGCTCCACACAGATGGACTTGCACGTGCCGGCAAAGATCCGGCCGAACGGGTTGGGGAAGGCCTCGGATAAGACTTCCGCAGGAGGGGATTCCTCTCCGGATGGCAGGAGGAGAGTACACAGGTGTCATTTCAATGGCTGCCGAAAGGTTTACACAAAGAGTTCTCACTTAAAAGCACATCAGCGGACTCACACAGGTAAGAAACTGCTATAAACGTGAACTGTTTGACTTTTAATCTTCTGTGGAACACAGAGGCAGAATGTTAGGTACTGTCTGAAAGTGAATGGGGACTGAGGCTAACATTCTGTTTAACTTCTCCTTTTGTGTGATAAAGTCATATTGGAACATCATGAGGGTGAGCAAATGTTGACCGAATTAAAATTTTTGTGTGAACTATCCCTTTAATTGACGCTGCATAAACTACTTTGAGACGTAACTAGCTGTTTGTGACGTTTCTTCTTTCTATAAGTCTAAATTGGATTTATGACATCCAAATCAATGCAAACAGACATAGAAACCTCCAAAAGGGGAAACTTGCATACTTTGCTTGCATACTTGGGAGGTTTTGCATCGTCTGTGAAGTTGTGTAATGCAGTTGAGGGTTCACTCAGGCTGTCCTCGGCTGCAAGGCTAATGTCACTCTGTATATTTGCCTCGCATGACTGCACGCCTAAATGGTGACCTTATCTGTTTGGAATGCGGCCTTGGCGTGGGGGGGGGGGGGTTGGATGGGGGAGGGGGATGGGACAAAAAACAGCCAGGATGAAAACAACCTGCTCTACCAAAACAGTTTTGGTTTCGTCATGGGAAAGAACCAAGCTTTTGAATGGGGATCTGGGTGGCCCCTTTTTAAAGGTCCCGTTGCATTCAAAACACAGGCACTGGGTGACTCGTATTGTTCCACATGCTGTTTATGCATACCCAGCGTAGAGGAGGACTTTCGGAATACCATCCATTCTGGCAATCCTTGCGACGGAATGCAGGATTTTATGAAATTTAAAGGGACAGCTCATCCAAACTGAAAATTCTGACATCCTTCATCATTTGTTTTTTGTTATTTTGTGGAATTCCAAAGGATATGTTAGTCTCAGTCACTTCACTTTTCACTTTTTTCTATATAATAAAAGGTGAATGGTGAATGAGCCTGACATTTTGCCTAACAAATCCTTTTGTGTTGTGATCCCTGTAAGATCGCATCATAAACCACAGTTACCTGATCTGTAAACATGCATCCTGTTTAAAGATGCATTTTTGAGTGCATAACTGAGCACGCTACGCCACATTCCTTTCAAAGTAGCTGATGTTTCTCTGCCTAATCCTGGGGGAAATGTTCTGAAAGGTGTTTGTGTTTTTGTTTACAGGTGAGAAGCCGTACAGGTGTTCATGGGAAGGTTGCGAGTGGCGCTTTGCAAGAAGCGACGAGCTCACCCGACACTTCAGAAAGCACACTGGTGCAAAGCCATTTAAATGCAGTCACTGTGACAGGTATGCACACTTCTGTCTCGCTATCTCTCTGTGACAGTCATCAAAGCCTGCCTGTCTTCCTTGCCGCCTGCCTGTGCATGTGCGCATCAGTGAAATACGACAGATTCCGCATTCAGAATTGATTCCATATTTATTGGTTCACCGATGGGAGTCGTCCTATTATGTTGGGGTTTTATCACTTAATTACCTAATCGCAGTAAATGCCTGAAAGCGCAATAGTCACACCATTGCAATTCGTTATTGATATTCTCTGTGTATTATAGCCAAATGCACCACTCCTCATTGTCACCACTCCCTCTGTTAATTATTTCTCTTCCCTGATCGCTTTGTGCTTTGAACAGCATTGTTTGCTCAACATCCCTTTTTGGCGCTTTGTTTCCGTTGTTATTTTATGGGTTTCATAGTTCTCCTTTTAGGCTCTTAAACCACTAGATCAGTGAGTTTGTCTGCCCACATGGAATCTGCGACCACAGAAATTATGCGATTTTCTACAGAATTCGAACACCAATCATTCACAGTTCTAGGTACTTTTGCTAATTTGATTGTTTTCGGTTTTCAAATTTGTTTTTCTTTTTTTTTCCCCTCTCTCTTCTGTAAAAGAAATCTTGACTTGGATATAAATCGTGTGTATTGAAAAAAAAAACAATAAAACAATGCCTGTGGCCTTTGATTTGGCCTGCCTTGCCATAGATTGAAATGGGGGGGGGGGGGGGGGGGGGGGTTAAACTTTTATATATATGATATCATAAAGTAGGGGAACCATGGCAACTTTTATATTTAACAGAACACAGTTTAATTTAATGCAAAGTTTACTTACAGCCCACACACTCTATCAAGATTATGGGCCCTTCATAGAATGTTCATAATTGTTTAAAAAAGGGGTGGGAGCCCTTTAGAATGCAAATTTCAACCCATTTTATCTAATGTTTCCAATAATATCCCAATTTGGACAAAGCCTCATCTATGATGACCAGCTAGATAACTTTACCTTGGTGACTTACTTAAATCAGCAGAGTTTGCAAAACAGCAATGTTTAAAACATCACAGAAATGTCAAATGTTTTAGTCCACACTCCACTTTCAGTTTCCAAATGTCATAGGTTTCAAAAGCATGTGGTTATGGAGAGCGTTTTCGAATCGCCCTGTTTTCGGTGGAGGAAAACGCAGTACTGATGTGAATGAGAGGCGTAAACGTAGGGAAATCAATGCGTTTTCAAATGAAAATGTAATTCTGTGAATGTGGTCTAAAGTTTGAAATGCAACAAGAAAATTAAGTGAAGATATATATATATATATATCTGGTACACCTATAACTTTCTCACTTTTTTCATCTTTCATTAGTTTGCATCACTGTTTCTCATAACCCGCTCATAACGTTTCAACCGTTCCTTTTATCTCGACATAGCACCTATTCCTGCGTCACGAATTCACCTTGAGGGCCACTAGGGGCCCCATCAGTGATGCAATGCACAGATTTCAAACTTTGATCTCATTTTATGACTCTGGTGGCCCCTGCCTGACCTTGTTTTTCACCTTTCCTCTCTCATTCTCCAGGTGTTTCTCCAGGTCAGACCACCTGGCCCTGCACATGAAGAGACACCTTTGAGCGGGCCGCAGCTTCACGCTGGGGATCTGTTGTGTCCTGACCAGCTTTCTGGTTGACCTGGCCCTGCAAGACGTGGGAGGAGTGTGTTCCAGCCAAAGCATGCCATTTTGCACCATATCCTGTGTCTCCGTGAGCCCCGGGAAAAAGGTGGACTGACTGGTTGTTGAAACTGAAAAGGAAGGGACAAAATCGCGAATGAAGAATCAAAGAGGATGATTTCTACAAAAAAAACAAAAAATATTTACAAAAATAAGAAAGTTTCACAAAAAAAACAAAAAAACAGAATGTATGGTGTTTTGTATGGTGCATGATTTGGGACAACTCCTGGACTGTACACTGGTACTTTTAAAACAAAATCCTGTTTGACGTGAGCAGATGAATGGCCCGTATGCAAGGAAGGGGTGGGAGGGGGGTACCAGTGTATCGCTGTTGGGCTGAATGGTGTCTGGGAACAAGTTCCGTTTTTGTTTCCACGTGGTGTGCGAGATCAGCTGAGACTGAGTGAAGCCGCGAGACTGAGAATTCCTGCCAGATGCGCTTGGTCTATGTGTCGCAAGTTTGCGGGGGGCGTCACAGGATTTGTTTTGCCCCCTGCCCCATCTGAGGAGGGAGGGCTGAGGTGGTACCTCAGTCCTGAATGGAAGTAGCTTTTTTTTTTTTTATGTTTCGGTGCAGCTACTAAATGTGCAATGTGTTGAGTAGCTTGTCCTTTGACAGGCTGCAAAAAGCTCATTTGTAGTCCGTTGTATAAGCTGTGTGCTTAGAGATGTAACACAATTATAACTTCACTATCATAAACAGGTGTTGCATGGTATTGGGGTTTGTACTTTTTTGTTTTATGTAATTGGACTGCAAATAGATTCCAATAAAGCGCAGCTAAATTCAATTGGTTAAATGTTACAAAATTGTACATAAATGCATTGATCATTCTTCACCACTTTTCTCTCTGGTGATGGGGGGGCTTGAACCTTTCGGTCGGCGATCATTTCATATAAGACTTGTTTTCTTTACTCCTTTCATCTTGACTACTTAATTCTCTCTTTCTATCTCCATTTTACCTGTTGTTAATGCACTGTTTGCCTTAATGGTGCCTTATGCAAGTGACCTTGTCCTGTGGAATGGATTTGCTCCTTGGGTGGCAGGGTCACAAAATGTCTTGTATAAGTGATTGAAAAAGCTTTATTAAGGCTCTGTTTCACCTGAAAATGCACCTTTCCCATTTCCGAGGCCACTGCGACCAAGCCCTTGTAAATACTCGATGTTCTCAAGCATGCAGTTTCATTTCTTGTCACTGTTTAGATATGTTTACCCTAATTTTCTATATGTTGCGAAATTTGTAAATTGTGCAATGTAGAGCACTTAAAGTTACCTACTTGGTATCTACTGAATGACTTATTAAATGTATCGCTTTAAATGTGCGATTTCTATCTTCGGGGGTGTATGCAAAACAAAACGCTCTCAAAATGGGAGAACTGGCTCTGTTGTGTAACACAAGGCTTGAATGCTTGTGGAATGCCAAACCCCCCCCAGTCCCCTGGAACCAAGAATAAAGCAAAAACGCCTAAAGATTTATTGTAATTAACAAGCTCCAGTCAGACAGGCCTTGCCTTGTACTGCCTGGCTGTAATGAATTGCTGAAGGCTCTGCCTGCTACAGACTGCTGACTTAGGCAGTTCGATAATGTCTGGATGCCGTTGTTTTAGTCCAGCAACAGTATTGTGGAAACAGTGCACAGCCATCCAGAAAGCTAAAGATATATGCCCCTCCCCGTTTACACACACGTGGAGTCAAAAGCCCTCTCGTGCATGTTACTTTTGAGATTTGACATGTAAACTGTAATGCTCTTTAATCAGGGACCAAATGAATTTTGAACTTTATTGTGTATATAGTTCGTAATGAGCCAAAATTATTTGGGTATAATGTGTTTTTCTTTTTCTTTTTTTTTTTTTTTTAAATAAGCGCCATGCTCTGATTTGTTGAGTAATGGAAGTTTGACAATGTTGCGAGTAGAGCAGCTACGTAGATGCAGATGAAGTAACTTGAAGCAGCTTGCTGCCATAAAATCAGATCAACCAGGGTTTTGTGGGCAAAGAACATTCTGTCTTTCCAACAGTGGCTGAAATTATTCAAATGGTAATGGAGCCTTAATCAAGTTTTCCATTTGCTTGCTTCAGCCAACACTTTCTATCACTTATCTTTTGTCTCATGAATCCCTCTTGTCTAAAAAATATTTGTACAAAAGAATAAAAAGAGTAAAGTTAGAAAAACAAAACTTTTCTAAGATTTTTATTTGTGTTTGCTTTTCATGAATTTTATTTGAAATTGTTTTGCAAAATTGTTATATTTCTGTATGAATGTATTTTTTATTGGAATAATAAGAAATTCTTATCGGACAAGTTTGATTTGTTGTTTTGCTTCACTTTATTTCAGCACTCTAAGATTTTAAAGCACTAACTATCATGAAATGAGATTTACATTATTAGTGGTGCTTGGTTAGGGATTTGAAAAAAAACCCTTAAACTGAAGGTTTGAATTTTGGTTCATCCATCACTGCTTGGTCTGCAGACATTATGAGGCCAGAAACATACTTAATGGCAGTAAATGTACACAAATGCAATCGCTTGGCTCTTAAGTACTCAAGGGAGCAGTAGAGTTACGCTCAAAAGTCCAATGTGCAATGTCCAAAGTTATGTTGCAATAAATATATTGACTTTAACTTGCTCGGAAAAATAATGTCTTCAAACTATTGCTCCGCCATGACAGTAATTGCTTGAAAGAGAAAACTCACTGTAGAAGCGGACCATTCATACTAATGTCCATTATAGCACCCCATGTGGCAATGTTGAGAATGCAATGTGTACCTATAAATGAGTCGCGCCCTGGCGTATTTTGGAATGCAATAACGAAAGAGAAAAATGCATAGAGTATATTTCAATCTTAACTGATATTATACCTCAAATTGTACAGCTTGTTTAGAAGTTACATTTCTAAGCAATCAGCTGTATTTTGACCTGGTGGATAATAAAACTAGTGGGGGAATAAAAGTCCAATTAGTCCGACTTGCGTTGAAGGAAGATCTCAAGCCATATCTAGGGACCCGAATATAGAGGTATGGGGGTTTTTGGACTCATTTCTAAAAACCACTCGGAACACTTCAGCAACCACATAGAAATGTCAACCACCCACAACACCATTATGCAACTGAGCAATATTAGCAAATAAGGTAGAGTTTTGCACTGGCAAGTGCCACAAAAATAAATAAATAAATACAAAGATCTAGTTTAATATTATTCTGCTATAATTAATATGCTGTACTATAAAATTATGAATCTGATTTTATCACCTAATAATCACATTCTTATCTTATATTTCACTAAAATGAGGGGAATACTACTGGATAGCAATTTATAGCGATGCAACAGCCATGTTCACAGATTTGGCACTCTTATTATATATTGCGTAAGTCGGTCTCAACACCCAGCAGGTGGGTGTTCCTCAGGCTTGTCAAAATAGTGAAATATGTTCTCACAAAACAATTTTGCAAATTGCAGCCTTTGTGAAATGCTAAAGGGGGAAACATGCCTTAAGTTATTTCTTGCAGGTGGAGTACTCCAATATTTTGCCAGGGATTCGGTGGCTTTCTCTAACATTAAAAACATTCACCCATCTGTTGTCTTCTCATCCACAATTTCAATACATATTGTATAATATGTATAATACAACTCTGAATCATAGGTGCAGAAATAATGCATATGCATTAAAGCCTGTGCATGCAATTTAATGCAATTTCATGGCTGGGATTATTGAAAATTATGACTATTGGACATAAATAAGATAATGCAACACATTGGGCAATGAACAGAAGGCTTGTGCACATTAGTGTAATGTTTAAAATACAGAATATACCATGTATAGTGGGGCCTGAGATCACTAGCTAAATGCTTCCATTTTGCATTATTCCACTGAATACAAAGTTTGCTATTGCAAATGATCTCAGTATAACAATTTGAGTGAAAAGTTAACATGATTTCAGAATTTTGTAGTATTTATTATGTTCCCTTTTTACTTTAATAAAAACGTGCTTTCGAGCTGACATGGACTTCACAAGTTTGTGCAAAATCTGATGATCCATGTTGTTTGATGATTTGGGAATGTTCTCTTTTGCTTCAATGGAATCAAGCAGAGCTGACCTTTAGATCAAAGGAGTTAACATGGTCAATGTCACAAATGTTTTTACATTTGACTGCTGAGCTAGAAATCGTGCAGATAGTTAAATATTTCCACTTCATTCTACATAACTTTTCTTTATTTCAAATTTTAAATGAAAAAAAATAAATAAAAATAAATAATATATACTGTATATTACATTAAAAACATTAACAAACATATTATACACAAATGTTTAATGCAGTCTCTGACATTTGGAGCCCACTGTACAAACCTGTATTTTCATCACCTAATTTTACTGTAGGGTGGAGTTTCACAACACACCAGGTTACCTATGGTAAAGATCGTGGGAAACTAGTTGCATTACATAACTCAAAAACGGTTACACCCCAGCACTCGTTTTCAGTGTTTCTCAGCGCTGTGGTGTTGTTGATGCAGAGACATTGTGCCGTACTGAGAACTTGCTCATTATTCCATGTAGCAGTCATATCCTAAAGTGGAAGCAATTATTTGCAGTCTTAGTATTGGACATTCACATAGCAACATCAATCCTTTAAATGTCAAGTGTTCCCAAATACATCATTAAATTTATCTGAAGGATCTCAGTCCTTGCTTTATGATGTCTAAAAGTGAAGATCAATGCTTCAAAAGATCTATATTTACAAACGTGATTGTTTTATATGCTTTTTATGATCATAAGTAGAACAGCAGTTTAGGAACATGCAGAACGAATCGAGCGGTTCACGTGTGCATGCTTTCCCACGTTTAACACAGGGGGTACCCCTAATCCAGGATTACTAAATCCAGATAAATTACACTAGCACATGACGCAAGATTTAGTCAAGTCAAGTCATTTTTAATTGTTTAGTGCTTTTCACAACACACATTGTTTCAAAGCAGCTTTACAGGAAATCATTCATTAACAAAATTATTAGAAACATAATTTCTATAATGTCATACAGTGAACATTATGTAGTTTGATTTGAAACTGTAAAGCTCTTTTATCAGGGACCAAATTAATTTTGAACTTTATTGCGTATATAGTTCGTAATAAGTCAAAATTATTTGGGTATAATTTTTTTTTTCAGTGCCATGCTCTGATTTGTTGAGTAATGGAGGTTTGACAATGTTGCGAGTAGAGCAGCTACGTAGATGCAGATGAAGTAACAGAAGAACATTCTGTCTTTCCAACAGTGGCTGAAATTATTCAAATGGTCAAAAAACCCTTAAACTGAAGGTTTGAATTTTGGTTCATCCATCACTGCTTGGTCTGCAGACATTATGAGGCCAGAAACATACTTGATGGCAGTAAATGTACACAAATGCAATCGCTTGGCTCTTAAGTACTCAAGGGAGCAGTAGAGTTACGCTCAAAAGTCCAATGTGCAATGTCCAAAGTTATGTTGCAATAAATATATTGACTTTAACTTGCTCGGAAAAATAATGTCTTCAAACTATTGCTCCGCCATGACAGTAATTGGCTTGAAAGAGAAAACTCACTGTAGAAGCGGACCATTCATACTAATGTCCATTATAGCACCCCATGTGGCAATGTTGAGAATGCAATGTGTACCTATTTAATGAGTATATTTCAACCTTAGCTGATATGATACCTCAAATTGTACTGAAGGGAACAGTGGCAAGGAACACAAAACTCCATAAGACGTTGGTTAATGGAGAAAAATAACCTTGGGAGAAATCATGCTCACTGTGGAGGCCAGTTCCCCTCTGGCTAAACAACATGAATATAATGCCAATATTAGTTATTTGTGTGCAGTGCAAGTCATGGTTTTAAATATGTAAATTAAGTAAGCGTTAAGATTACACTTTCAAAAGAATATATATATTTTTTTTTTATGAACTATAAGACTAATATCTTTGAAGTTCATCCTGGATTAACTACAGAAGTTTACATTGATGCATTGTCCTTTGTTAATTGGCTGATGAAGGCTTTTGTTGGCAATTAAATTAGTCTATGCATTCTATTTCAAGAGTGTAGTCAATCAATAAACAAAGGTGATGCAGGCAGAGATAAATGATGTGGTGCATCGCAGTTCAACCTGCAGGTCATTTTGGTGAGGTTCGGTGGGGTTCATCCTAAGTCCAAGGTTCAGGCAGTAGCATATGAAGTATCTGATGTCTTACAGTTGGAGTTGGCATCAGTTCATCCTCTGAAGTAAAAAAAAATGATGTGATGTCTGGCTGGCACCGGCTGCATTTAGTCATCTTCACTCAGAGACACATAGCAGTGGAGTCCAACACAAAGCAGGAACGGAGCTGGATCTGGCCGGCTCTGATAACCTCGGAATATGAATCTTGAGGTTGAGTCATAGAAACAAATAGAATAATTTTAGCCTAGATGCCATTCAATTTATGCAGAATTATAGATCATGATAGATATTTCTGGTTCTGGCAGACCTAACTAAAGCAGCCTAATTGTGAGTTGAAGGATAAATTAGGTGTATGCCTGGCTAAATAGATGAGTCTTTAGTCTAGACTTAAACTATGAGTGTGCCTGCATCCTGAACAGTGTTGGGGAGACTATTCCACATATATATATATATATATATATATATATATATATATATATATATATATATATATATATCGCTTGTCTTGTCGGAACTGAGTAGATGGGCATTTCTGGCCATCCAAACTTTGATTTCATTGACACTCTGCTAATTTGGAGAATCGTGAATTTTTATTGGGTTTTGAAGAAATATGAAGTTGGGTATTGTTGGCATAACAGTGGAAACGTCATGATTCCTGATAATATCTCACAGGGGAAGTATGTCTAAAGAGAAAAGAAGAGGTCCTAAAACTGATCCCTGTGGCACTCCATACTTAAATTTTGTTTGATTTGATAATTCCTTGTTTACACATACAAAGTGGTAGCTGTCTGATAAATATGACCTAAACCATACTAATGCAAGTCCACCAATGCCAACATAATCCTCCAGCCTATTCAAGAGAATGTCATGATCTATTGTGTCGAAGGCAGCACTAAGATTTAAAAGCACTAGAAGAGAAATGCAGCCGTGATCAGATGATAAGAGCAAGTAATTTGTAACTCTGATAAGTGCAGACTCTGTATTGTGATGGCGTCTAAATCCTGACTGAAATTGTTCATTTATTCCATTTCTCTGTAGAAATTAACTGTGTCAGGGTGGAGGGCGGGGCTGGGTTGTGATTCTATGCAACCGGTCCCTTATCAGGCTAATCAAGCCTCCAAGAGGGATAAAGGCAGACTGCGGTAAGTGGTGCAAGAGAGAGAGAGAGAGAGAATGTTTATGGGCAGCTGACTGTCATGTATTTGTTTGTGTCTTTTGTTTAAGTTTATCATTAAAATAATATATAATTTAAATATATTGTCTAGCCAGTTCTCACCTCCTTGCCCGTCTAAACTTTACATGAACATAGTTGGGAGGACACCATCTTTTGGTGTATAAATGATAATTAGCCAATTCTCTAGGATCAAGCTGTGGCTTCTTAATAAGCGGTTTGATAACTGCCATTTTAAAGTTTCTTGGGACATGTCCTAAGGATAGTGAGGAGTTAATAATATTAAGAAGCTAACAAACATGTTGTGGCTTTTGATGTTTCGATAAGTTTTAGAGTTACAAATGACTTGCTCTTCGTGGCTGCATTTCACTTCTAGTGCTTTTAGATCTTAGTGCAGCACCCAATGGTTGTGTGTGATGCTTTAGGTGAGTGTATATATATATATATATATATATATATATATATATATATATATATATATATATATATATACTAAAATGTATATAGGTATATAGGTGTACTAAAATGGCCCCCACAGTCACCAGATCTCAACCCAATAGAGCATCTTTGGGATGTGGTGGAACGGGAGCTTCGTGCCCTAGATGTGCATCCCACAAATCTCCATCAACTGCAAGATGCTATCCTATCAATATGGGCCAACATTTCTAAAGAATGCTTTCAGCACCTTGTTGAATCAATGCCACGTAGAATTAAGGCAGTTCTGAAGGCGAAAGGGGGTCAAACACAGTATTAGTATGGTTCCTAATAATCCTTTAGGTGAGTAATCAATAATCCTTTAGGTGAGTGTATATATATATATATATATATATATATATATATATAATTTAGAGATATGGATGGGATTATTTAAAATGCCCGCATTCTCTATATTCATATTCCATCACGTTCATTAAGATCACAAAATTCTGGCATCTATGCTAATATTATTTATTTGTTTCTCTGTCTGAACCTATAGACTCCTTATCCTGAGGTCACCAGAACTGGCTGGATCCAGCTCCATTCCTGCTTCGTGTTGGACTCCACTGCTACATGTCGCTGTGTGATGATGACTATTAGCAGCTGGTGCCAGCCAAACATCACTTCAGTCTATTACAATGGACTTCAGAGGATAAACTGATGCCAGCTCCAACCATAAGACATGGGATACTTCATATGCCATTGCCTGAACCTTGGATTTAGGATAGACCTCACCGAAATTACTGGCCAAGTTGAAATGCGATGTACCTCACTGATCTCTGCCTGCACCACCTCGTTCTAATGATGAACTGCTCTTTTGAAATGGAATACATAGACTATCTATTAATTGCCAACAGAACCCTTCATCAGCCAACTAACAAGGACAATTTCATCTATGTGAACGTCTGCAGTTAATCCAGGATGGACTTTAAATACATTAGTCTTTAATCTTACAGTTCATACAAAACCTTTGTTTCAACATTGACTCTTAACACTTACTTAGTTTAATAATTTTAAACCATGACTTACATAAGTAACACTATACTATACACACTATAAGTAATATTGGCATTATATTCATGATGTTAGCCAGAGGAGAACTGGCCCTGGTCTGGTTTCTCCCAAGTTTATTTTTCTCCATTAACTAACATCTTATGGAGTTTTGTGTTCCTTGCCACATTTGCCTTCGGCTTGTTCACTGGGGTTATAAATACAATTATTATTGAATTACTTATTTTTAAACACAATTCACAATCATCTTTTATCAAACTACACAATGGCATTATAGATTTTACAGTTTTATCTTCTGTTAATGCCTGATCTTCTGTAAAGCTGCTTTGAAATGTGTGTGTTGTGAAAGGCGCTATACAAAAAAATTGCTTGACCTTAATTTTATGTTCATCTTCAATTATTATTTTTCTTTTTTTTTTCAAGTGTTGTAGTTTATGTTACCTATGTGATGTCTCAAAGCAGCTAGCAGATGTTTGGATTAACCAGTTTGTCTGCTTCCTGACCTGGACCCCAGTAACTATCATTATTAAGAGTATGAAACAAATTCAAATGGATGGAGTCTGTCTCTCTTTAGCAGGTCAGGTCTACCCCAAAATCTCTTCCAATTGTCTATAAAATCCTATGCGATTCTCCAGACACCACTCAGACATCCAGCCGTTCGGTGACACTAATCTACTATAAACCTTGTCATCACGATGAGTAGCGAGGGGGCCCGAGCATATTACGGTGTCTGACATAATTTCTTCAAATTCACACACCTCTTTAACATTATCTATAGTGATCTCAGACTTGCGAAGCTGGACATCATTGTGTATACATAGACTATCATTTAACAGCCAACAAAAGCCTTCATCAGCCAACTAACAAAGGACAATACATCTATGTAAACGTCTGCTTCTCAAAGACATTAACCATTAATCTTAAAGTTCATAAAAAAAAATTTGTTTTTAAAACACTGGATTTTAACTCTTACACTTAATAACTAACACTTAATTTACAAATTTAAAACCATGCACACAAATGACTTATATTGGCATTATTTTCATGTTGTTTAGCCAGAGGGGAACGTTCTTCCAAGGTTATTTTTCTCTATTAACCAACATCTTATGGAGTTTTTTGTTCCTTGCCACAATCACCTTCAGCTTGATCACAGGGGGTTCTAAATACAATTATTATTTATTTTATATACGCATTTTGCTATCATATTTAATAAAACTAAACACTGATCACTGTAAGACGTTTAAGATATTACAGTTTATTTTTCTTTAATTTTTTTGTTAATGCATGATTTCCTTTAAAGCTGCTTTGAAACGATGTGTGTTGTGAAAAGTGCTAAAGAAAATAAAATTGATTTGACTTGACATAAGTGCCAACATGAATAACAATTTTAGAAAATCTATGTTTAGCATTAGCCAGCACTTGCAAATGTTTATCTGATGTCAGATGCTCGAGCCCCTGGAATGCTTTTAACAATGTTGAATGGAGTCTCTATTTCCACGTTCCTTACAATAGAATCACCAATAATTAGGGCTCTTTCAAAATGATTCTCAGTGAGTGCATCACTGAATGGGGAGAATCGATTGGAAACCCTAACAGAAACAGTAGAGTAGTGCCGCTTTGCTGAGCGAGTATGCCACAGAGATGTTACCCAATCACCCTGCTGCGGGGGCTCTACAACCGGAACCAAAGTGTGTGTGCTCGCTGTTCTACCAGCTTCTCATTCTCACTGACCGCCATTAGTGTTCGGATGCATGCCTCTAACTCACTAACCTTCTCCATCAGCCGGACTAAATCCTTAGATTTATCACATTTGAATCATTTACTGATGATGGAAAAAGCTATAGTAAAAATGTGGCATGTAATGCAGGATGCAATAACATGAGTGGATGCCATGACAAACCACAATTGTTTGTTGTTATGGTTGTTCTTGATCAAATGTGGCAATACTCCGAAGTCTGGATTTTCTCATTCATATTTGCAGTTATTTGAGTGTAATGTGCACGTTTACATTTTTATGTCTGGATAGATACAGCAATATACAATATCAGCATATTGACAGCATTTAAAATGCAACCTTTTTGCATATGTGCAATTTTAGAGAACTATAAATGTTTAAAAATCCTCTTAATACTGGTTGAAACTGAAATTGCCAGATGACTGAGATCAATACAATCTCTGGTTAATAAGTACATATTGGAAAAACTTTGACCTAATGAAAAATTTAAAAATTAAAGTGGAATGAATAAAATTAAAGTCATAAAATGACTCTTTGTATGACTGACTTTATCGTCAAAGCTAAAATAAGTACGAAATATAAATTAAACACTTATTTACTGATAAAATCTTTAGAAACAACAGAATTAATCCATATGTCGTATTAGCTTAAGGGCATTAACTGTTAAATAAATACATATTTCATTAATCTATTATTAATACTGTACAAATAACCTCTGAATTCCACAAATTCTGTAACGAATGGTTACTGAGATGAGACAGGAGACATAGGATCTATGTGCAGGCTTCAATAAAAAGGATGAGTCAAACAACATACAAAAACTGACACAGGAATGCAAAAATTGAAGGGTATTTATACAAACAAAAGCTAATGAGGGGATATAAAACAGGTGAGAATAATCAGGAACAGATGGCAGTGATGAGGGCAATGCATACTGGGAAATCTAGTCCAGTAAAACACTTCAAAATAAGAGTCCTAGGAAACACAAGGGACACAGACCGTGACATAAGACCCCCCCACCCCCTTTAAGGGGTGACTCCTGGTGCCCCAAAGATGGCTGAGGAGGGCAGGAAGATACAGGCAGCAACTGGGGAATGACCTCTGTTGTCGTGAGCACGGGCAGCAACTGAGGAACGACCTAGCAGCCGTGGAAGGCTTGGAGCAAGGAGCCGTGGATGCAAGTTTTGGCCCAGGGTTCTCGCCATAAGCCACATTGAAAGGGGAACCGCAAAGTTCCAGAGCCTTCTCAACATATTCACCGAGCATCCAGTGAGGAATCAACCGGAGGCATCATTTCCTTCAGTGCACTACTCAGACTGGTCCTGGAAGAAAACAACCAGAGAGCGGTCTGGAAAGTGCAAAAAATTCACTAGTTCTAAGAACTCACGGGCGCGATCCTCAACTGGACGGTCCCCTTGCATGTGAAGCAGGATAAGGACAGCCACTACATCCATGTTTGGCCAGTTCTTCTGTAAAAAATGGTTGCTGAGATGAGACAGGAGACATAGTATCTATGTGCAGGCTTAATTAAAAATGATGACAGTCAAACAACAAATGGGAACTCAAAACAACAACAAACAACAACTGACAAAGGAATACAAAAACTGAAGGGTACTTATACAAACAAAAGCTAATGAGAGATGGGAAACAGGTGAGAACAATCAGGAACAGATGGCAGTATGAGGGCAGTGCATACTGGGAAATGTAGTCCGGGAATAACACTTAAAAATAAGAGTCCTAGGAAAAACGTCTCGGTTACGTATGTAACCTCCGTTCCCTGATGGAGGGAACGAGACGTCGTGTCGAAGAAGCGACACTAGGGGTCTCTCTTGAGCGCCGAAAGATACCTCTGATCTATGAAAAAAGGCCAATGAGAGTTGGCGAACAGTATTTGCATACTCCGCCTCCGGATACGGATATAAAGGCGAGAGAAATACGCTCGTTCATTCAGGATTTTTCTGAGGAGCCGGGAGTGTTCCGGGCATCTCAGCGGCTCGGCTCAGCGACGTGGCCGGGAAGACACGACGTCTCGTTCCCTCCATCAGGGAACGGAGGTTACATACGTAACCGAGACGTTCCCCGTCTGTCGCTCACTTCGACGTCGTGTCGAAGAAGCGACACTAGGGGTCCACTTCAAAACTCGCCATGCGCTGAGCCGTGTACGTGTACTGCTGACACAGAAGCGGGCAGGTATTTTGCACGTGCACAAGCGACCAACTGTGTTCAGGCTGCACGTACTCTTCCCCAATGCCCCGAAAAAGCGTCAGCGTCCTTTTGGTTACCCTAGGGGGGAACAAGGTGACGCTCCCAACTAGGGAACGGGCCAAGCCTGGCTGGGCCTCTTTTCTCTCTATGTTTTCTCGGCATAGAGCAAGAGCAGCCGGGGCCCTTACCGCATCGAGGGAAGGGGGTCTTATTCCGAATTCCTATTCTTAGGGGGAAAAGACCCTGCGGAGGCCACACCCGCCCAACAGGGGAGGTAAAGGTGGCAAAAATACATCACATGGCCACTTGGGGCATGTGGGAGGAAAAGGCGCGGTGGTAGATCCAACCTCAAGGAGGGGGGAGTTGCTACAACACGGCGACCGGAGGGCAGCAAAGGGCTGCCTAAGGGAGACGCGGGTCAGCTCGTAAGGTGACCGTACCGCGGAAATACACACAGGAGGAGTCCCGTAGGAGGCCTGATCTGTGGAGCACTTATTCCAGTAGGGGTAGCCGGAGGTACCCGTAGTGGACTGGACCAGCACGTTCCTCCGATGAACTGCTGCGGGTCCGAAGTGCTAGGGAGGAATCAACCAGGGACCTGGGTCCTCTGGGACAAAAGCGCACTGTTTTGCCTCGGCAGAGGGAAACGGCGCTGGTACAAGCGGATCACCCGGTCAGAACGTCGACGTGTACCGAGTTCTACGGGCTCAGACCTGAGAGAACACGGGACGAAACTGACTCAACCCTGAGATTGTAAAATCTCGTGAAGGTGTTAGGTGCTGCCCAGCCCGCAGCTCTGCAAATGTCTGCTAGGGAGGTGCCCCTTGCCAGTGCCCACGAGGATGCCACGCTCCTAGTGGAGTGGGCCCGCACCCGTAAGGGGGGCGGCACGGCCTGGGTGTGGTAGGCCAACTGAATGGCCTCCACCACCCAGTGAGACAACCTCTGTTTGGAGACAGCATTCCCTTTCTGCTGTCCTCCAAAGCAGACAAAGAGTTGCTCAGAGCGCCTGAAGCTCTGGGTGCGTTCCAGGTAGGCACGCAAAGCACGTACTGGACACAATAGTGAGAGGGCTGGGTCTGCCTCCTCCCGGGGCAGCGCTTGTAGGTTCACTACCTGATCTCTAAAGGGCGTGGTAGGAACCTTGGGCACATAGCCCGGTTGAGGTCTTAGGATCACGTGAGTGTCTGCCGGACCGAACTCCAGGCAAGTGTCGTTAGTAGAGAACGCTTGCAGGTCCCCGACCCTCTTGATGGAGGCGAGCGCGATCAGCAGGGCCGTCTTTAGAGAGAGGGCCCTGAGTCCGGCTGATTCTAGCGGCTCGAAAGGGGATCTCTGAAGACCGGCGAGGACCACCGAGAGATCCCAGGAGGGGAACAGGTTTGGCCGGGAGGGATTTAACCTCCGGGCACCTCTTAGGAACCTGACGATTAAGTCGTGCTTGCCCAGAGACTTGCCGTCTACTGGGTCGTGGTGAGCTGCGATAGCAGCAACATACACCTTTAAGGTGGACGGGGACAGCCTCCCCTCCAACTTCTCCTGTAGAAACAGGAGCACTGACCTAACTGCGCACCTCTGTGGGTCTTCTGCCCGGGAAGAACACCAATTGACGAACAGACGCCACTTTAGGGCGTAGAGTTGCCTGGTAGAAGGGGCTCTGGCTTGGTTGATCGTGGCTACGACCGTGGGTGGTAGGCCAGCTAGATCTTCCGCGTCCCGTCCAGGGACCAGACATGGAGATTCCAGAGGTCTGGGTGCGGATGCCAGAGCGTGCCCCGTCCCTGAGAAAGAAGGTCCTTCCTCAGAGGAATTCGCCAGGGAGGGGCTGTCGCGAGGAGTACGAGGTCCGAGAACCAGGCCCGGGTGGGCCAGTAGGGAGCCACGAGAGTGACTTGCTCCTCGTCCTCCCTGACCTTGCACAGCACCTGTGCAAGAAGGCTCACTGGGGGAAATGCGTACTTGCGCAGCCCCACTGGCCAGCTGTGTGCCAATGCATCTGCCCCGAGGGGAGCCTCTGAACGGGCGTACCAGAGGGGGCAGTGGGAGGTCTCTCGGGAGGCAAACAGGTCTACCTGGGCCTTGCCGAACCGTTCCCAAATCAGCTGAACCGAGTGGGGGTGAAGCCTCCACTCTCCGCCAGGCAAGCGTTGTCGTGACAGCGCGTCCGCTACCACATTGAGGTTGCCGGGGATGTGAGTGGTACGCAGCGACTTGAGTCGGTGCTGGCTCCAAAGGAGGAGACGACGGGCGAGTTGTGACATGTGACGGGAGCGTACGCCGCCTTGGCGATTTATGTACGCGACCGCAGTGGTGCTGTCCGACCTGACTAGGACATGTTCGTCCCGAATTAACGGGAGAAACTTCCGCAGGGCAAAGAGGACGGTCAACAACTCGAGGCAGTTGATGTGCCAACGCAGCTGGGCCCCTTTCCAACGGCCTGAGGCTGCGTGCCCGTTGCAAACGGCGCCCCAACCCAATCTGGAGGCGTCGGTTGTGACCAAGACGCGTCTGGACACCTGCTGTAGGGGTACTCCAGCCCGTAAGAAACAGAGGTCTGTCCAGGGGTTGAATGTTTGTCGGCAGGCGGGGGTGATTGTTACCCGGTGCGTGCCGCGGCGCCATGCTCGTCTCGGGACTCGGGTCCGAAGCCAGTGTTGGAGCGGTCTCATATGCATCAAGCCCAGCGGCGCGACCGCCGCGGCGGATGCCATATGCCCCAGGAGCCTCTGGAAAAGTTTTAAGGGGACCGCTGTGCTCGGCCTGAGGGCGGCGAGGCAGTTCAACACTGACTGAGCACGCTCCTTTGTGAGACGTGCGGACATTGAGACCGAGTCTAACTCCATCCCGAGAAAAGAGATGCTCTGAACTGGAGTGAGCTTGCTCTTTTCCCAGTTGACCTGAAGCCCCAAACGGCTGAGGTGCCTGAGCACCTGGTCTCTGTGAGCGCATAGTAAATCTCGCGAGTGGGCTAAGATGAGCCAGTCGTCGAGGTAGTTGAGTATGCGGATGCCGGCTTCTCGGAGCGGGGCAAGAGCTGCCTCTACGACTTTCGTGAAGACGCGAGGGGACAGAGACAGGCCGAAGGGGAGGACTTTGTACTGATACGCCTGGCCCTCGAACGCAAACCGTAGGTAGGGGCGGTGTCGGGGCAGGATAGAGACGTGGAAGTACGCGTCCTTCAGGTCTACCGCTGCGAACCAATCTAGATGCCGGACGCAGGTTAAAATATGCTTCTGCGTGAGCATTTTGAACGGGAGTTTGTGCAACGCTCGGTTGAGAACTCGCAGGTCCAAGATTGGTCGTAAGCCGCCGCTTTTCTTGGGTACGATGAAGTAGGGGCTGTAGAAACCCTTCTTCATCTCGGTTGGAGGGACAGGCTCTATCGCGTCTTTGGCCAGAAGAGTCGCGATTTCCGCGCGCAGGGAGTGGGCGTGTTCGCCGTGTACTGCGGAGAAGCGGATGCCCATGAAGGGGGGCGGGGGCCTGGCAAACTGAATTGCGTAACCGAGTCGGATGGTCCGTGCCAGCCAGCGAGATGGGTTGGGAAGTGAAAGCCACGCGTCCAACCTCTGCGCTAGGGGCATTAAAGGGACGATTAATTTTGACGTACCCGGCGGGGCGGAGCAGCGGGGCGGAGCAGGTAGGGCAGCGTTGGGCGGCGACGGGGCGACCCGCGGCTGAGGTGCTGAGAAAAGACTCAAAGCACTTACCTTGCTCCGCACACCCGGCAGGGGGCGGGTTAGCGACTGAGGAGGAGGTCCTGGGTAGGCGTCCTCTGGACTCGTCGGAACCGGCCGGCCGGGGGACAGTCGTGGGGCTGAAGACGGGTGGTCCGTGTCCAGGAGGCCAGGACTGTCGGAATCTAAGGGCAAAGTGCCGTGAGAACGGCATTTGCGGGCCAGGTGACCCAGAGACACAGGGAATAGCTCTTTTACTGAGAATGTGGGTACCGCAACCCCATCTAAGGGGGGGCGGCAAATTAAATTGTTTAAAAACAAAAGATTCTCCTCCCGGCCCTCTACCGGGGGACGGAGTGGTCTTACCACCTCCGGAGCTAACGTCTGCGTCGCTGGGTCGTCCGTCTCAGGACCGCCTGGGAGCCTTCCGGGTCCTCGAGGGAGTCCGGGAGACGGGGGGCATCTGCTTCTTGCGGTGTGCTCGACGCAGGGGCTGAGAGCTGGGCCCGGGTTGAGGCGGAGCAGATTTCTTAGCCGCAGGAGGACGCCCTCGGCGAGCAGACGGGGCAGTGGCCCTGGCGGCAGGTTTGCGGCGAGGCAGGATGTGTGAGATGGCCTCCGTCTGTCTTTTCACCGTGGAGAACTGCTGGGCAAAGTCCTCGACGGTGTCGCCGAAGAGGCCAAGCTGGGAGACAGGGGCGTCGAGGAAGCGAACTTTGTCGGCCTCACGCATCTCGACCAGGTTGAGCCACAGATGACGTTCCTGGACCACTAGGGTGGCCATCGCCTGCCCGAGTGCCTGCGCGGTGACCTTCGTGGCCCTAAGGGCGAGGTCGGTCGCTGAGCGCAGTTCCTGCAACACGTCGGGATCAGGGCTACCCTCGTGCAGATCTCTGAGCGCCTTGGCCTGGTGGACTTGCAGGAGAGCCATGGCGTGCAAGGCGGAGGCGGCCTGTCCCGCGGCGCTGTAGGCTTTGTTGTTGAGGGAGGATGAAGTCCTACAGGCCTTGGAAGGGGGTACAGGGCGCCCGCGCCAGGTGGTAGGGTCACCGGGACAGAGATGGAGCGCAACTGCCCTATCCACCTGGGGAATCGCCGTGTACCCGTGGGCCTCTCCGCCGTCGAGGGTAGCGAGAGCGGACGAGCAGGGCTTTTGACGGACGGAGAGCGGGGCTCTCCATGACGACGTCAGCTCGTCATGCACTTCCGGGAAAAACGGGACCGTGAGCGGCGCCCAAACCCCAGGAACCAGTCATCCAACCGTGACGGGTGTGGAGAGGATGGAGGTCTCCAGTCCAACCCCACCCCGACGGCGGCCCGGGCAAGCATGTTGGACATCTGCGCATCCGCCTCAACCTGGGCCTGCTGGCCCGAAGGCGGCAGTCCAGGGGAGGAGTCAGCGTCAGACGCCACGCTCTCCGATGGAGCGGCGAGCTCATCGGCTTCAGGCTCAAGAGGATAGGCAGACCGGCCCGGAGGCGAGTCGCCGTTACCTCGAGACTGGACGGAGGTAAACGAGCGTGTCGGGGGGCGGGTGGTCCGAGGGGACGTGCCCGGCGGAAGCGCACCCGCTGCCCTCCCCAAATCGCCTCCAGCGCCAACCGCATCGTCCTCAATCCCGTGGGAAGAAGGAGCGATACGGGGGGCGGCTGGAGTGGCGTGCTTTCTATTGAAAGCAAGCCGCGACCGCAACGTTACCATGGTCATGTTCTCGCAGTGAGAACATGAGCCATCCACAAACGCAGCCTCGGTGTGATCGGCGCCCAGACACACGAGACAGCGCCTGTGGCCGTCAGAAGCGGAGAGCACTCTACCGCATCCAGGAACTACACAGGGGTTGAATGGCATCTTTAAAAAGACGCGCCCTGAAAAGGGCGTTCAACACCGCTATGTATTGCTCTTTTAGAGAAATAAACTCTTTGTGAGAAATATAACTCTTTATATAGTGGAACTCTTTCAAACTCTGCGCTGTCGAAGCGCCCAGGGGCAAACTGCACGCCGGCAGAGAAGAGAAAAACAGCCGCTGTAGTGCGCCGTAAATCCAACAGCAGCAGAGCGTCAGAGGATCAGAAGCAGGATCAGCAGTGTTATACGCAGCAGTCAGCATAAACACGACCTTCGGCTCCGAAGAAAATTACTGAATGAACGAGCGTATTTCTCTCGCCTTTATATCCGTATCCGGAGGCGGAGTATGCAAATACTGTTCGCCAACTCTCATTGGCCTTTTTTCATAGATCAGAGGTATCTTTCGGCGCTC